>JAWNPL010000244.1:0-461856 GCA_035047545.1 Drosophila paranaensis | reverse complement strand
AAAAACGATTTGTTTTCTTTAATTTGTCGCAGCGAAGCGACTTGTCTATTTGAATACAAAAATGAAACTAAAAACTAAAGCGCAATGATAAACGTAGCGATCCAAAAGAAGACGAAAGAAGAATGCAAAGTAGCGGTAAAAGAACCGCAATCGACGACTGTACTGCAGAGACTCTTCGTTAACGTTATACACAAGAAACTAAAACTAAAGCGCAATAATAAACGTAGCGATCCAAAAGAAAGACGAAAGAAGAATGCAAAGTAGCGGTAAAAGAACCGCAATCGACGACTGTACTGCAGAGACTCTTCTTTCGTTAACTTATAAAGATGAAACTAAAACTAAAGCGCAATAATAAACGTAGCGATCCAAAAGAAGACGAAAGAAGAATGCAAAGTAGCGGTAAAAGAACCGCAATCGACGACTGTACTGCAGAGACTCTTCTTTCGTTAACTTATAAAGATGAAACTAAAACTAAAGCGCAATAATAAACGTAGCGATCAAAAAGAAGACGAAAGAAGAATGCAAAGTAGCGGTAAAAGAACCGCAATCGACGACTGTACTGCAGAGACTCTTCTTACGTTAACTCTTCCACCCTCAATTTGACAGTTGTCCTCAAGTGTCAGAAAAAACGGGATGTTGGTGGATTGAAAATTCGTGTTTCTTCTGTATTGGAGAATATTCGGTCATTGATCGTGATGGAGCAGTTGTGGTATATTATCAGTAAAGTGCCTTGGAATTTTTGATCGGTGTCCTCCCACTTTATTATGCCTTGGAAGTTGTAAAGTAGTATGATGTCTTCTTGGATTTCTTCTAAGCTTTCGATGTGGTCTGCGTTGCTGTAGTCGCATTTTGCATCTTTTCCTAACATTAATTTAAATCGTTTTCTCTTAAATCTATTAAATCTTTTTGATTACAAATTTTGATGTTGTTATAAGTTATACAGCTGTTTCTTAATCCTAACATTGTGTTTTTATATTTGAAAATTTCTTTGAATTGTAAGTTTACATAGTATTGTCTTTAACTATAGGTCTAATAATTATATTCTCATAATTTATATTTTCTAGATTTGGAATTTTGACAACATATAAGATTATGGTATTATTATGTAAGACGGATACGTCTGCTAACTCTAGCATCTCTTCTATTGTTAGATCTATTTCGGCTTTATTTATTTGTTTTTGTATTAGGCCTAAATCTTTATCATTTAAAAGGATGCTGTTTACTATGTTTAGTTTAGCCCATTGTATGGCGTATTTTATGTTTGTTATTTCCTCTTTAGTCAGACGGATTTGTATTTGTATGTTAGTATCTAAATTGTTAGTAGGGTACGAATGTTTTTGAATGGCGTTAGTTAAAATATTGTTAATTTGAGTGAGATTATTTATTCGTTGTTGAAATTGTGTGATTATGATGGTTTGTTGGTTAGTATTCTGAATGAGTTTATTTAGGTTATCTTCTATAGCGACTAATCCTGTCGGGGCGGCCCCACTTTTCTGGCTGTGCCTAAGCATTTATGTATCTTGTGTGTCTGGTCTTTTTTGCGGTTATTAAGGAGTGAAACATTGTTTTTGGCTTTTTTCCTCCGAAATGCAAGAATTGTGTTAAATCGGCCGACTTTAATTCCGTGTCTATGTGATTTGCAAGTTTGTCCAAAGCCTTTTTTTTTTAGTTGTAATACGTCTATCAAATGAATTATCCTGGTCGAGGAGTTAGTTATTTTACCTAATCCGTCATTGACTATTTGTATAATTAGTCATTTCCACTCGTGCCTGTATTGGGATTACTCCCAGTATCCTGTAGAGAAAAGTCATTTTTGAGGACCCGACGACTTTAATCCCCTTGCGCCCCCTCCTCGCGCGCACCTTCCCACCCCCGCGCTTTTCAATATATATATATAAACGATCCCTTTTCTTCTTTAATATTGCTTTTATGTACTATTTTTCCTGACTCTGTTTTTATGGTTGTGCCGTTGTCTTCTTTAACTATTTCTTTTTTGTATCTGGGGGAAAGTTTAGATCCTAGTCGTGTGTTGATTTTTACGTAAATTATCTGTCCAGTTTTGTAGGTTAGTATAGGGTTTCTAGATTGGTTGTGATATTTTAGGTCTTTGGTCTGCTGTTCTTTTAGCTTTGTTATGTTATCTTTGCGTGCTTGTTCGAATTGTTCGGGGTCTGTTGTAATCTTTCTGCCAAAGAAAATATCTAGTGGGCGTTGTTTAGTGACTGAATGTATGGAATTGTTATACTCGTAAATAGCTCTTTGCAGGAGATCTGCGAAGTTTCTATCTTTTCGTTCTCTTTTAAGACATCTCATTATTTCTGATAAAGTGGAGTGTAGTCGTTCTATCTGTCCGTTTACTGAACTCTTATATGGTGGTACTTTGAATACTTCAATGTTGAGCTGATCTTTCATCATGAAAGAGATGGAAGCCGAATTAAGTGATTTTTCGTTATCTACTACTACAAATTTTGGTACTCCATAGTAGAAAAGTATTTCATGTAATGGTTGTCTGATATCTTCTATAGCTTTAGATTTTATAATTCTACCTTGCGCAAGCTTTGAGAATTTGTCTATTGCAGTGAGCACGAGGTGCTTTTCGGTAGAATAAATGTCTATATGAATGATGTGGCCTGGATACTCGGGTATCGGTGTTTCCTTCAGACTTGGGTTTGTTGGTCGTCTATCGTATTTTTCTTCTTTGCAAACCTTACATTGTTTCACTATGTTTGTAATTTTGGCTTTCATTCTTGGGAAGTAATACTTTTCCGCGATCTGTTTTTGGTTTTCGTATGCGTTTCTATGTGCTCTATTGTGTGTTTTTAATATTTCTTCCTCTTGATCCGAGTCTTTTTCTAAATCTATAATTCTGTTCTGTGAAAATCGTATCTTGAAAGTATTGAAGTGAGACGGGTAGATATTCTGTAGCTTGGCCATGATGTCTTCAGTTGTGAGAATTCCGTTTATAACGGATGGGTTTAAGTACTTTTTTAGTAAGCTGATAAGGTCGGTTTCTGAAAATTGTTCTCTCGCGATGTAGTGTCTATGGAAGGTGGGGAACGGAATGCTAAATTCGTAAGTTTCTTTGTTTTCCTTTGCAATTATGATTTGATTCTTATAAACGTTGATAGGGGCTTCAAGGCTTGGTATCAAATGATGGCTTGAACTATCTGCACTATGAATGGTGGCTGTCATTGAATTTATTTGGTTATTTAATTGGTTAGGGGTTCTGGACAATGCATCGGCGACTATATTTTCTTTACCTGGCTTATAAACTAGCTGGTAGTCGTATTCTTCTAAGATTGCCTTCCACCTTTTAATTTTGGCGTTCCCATGCCAACTACTAAGGGAATGTGTAAGAGGTTGGTGGTCTGTGAATATTTTGACTTTTGAATTTCCGTAAAGGTAATTCTTGAGGGACTTTAGAGCCCAAACGATAGCTAACATTTCTTTTTCATTTGTTGCGTAATTTTCTTCTGCTTTACACAATGTTCTAGATATGAAAGAAATAGGGTGTCCGTCTTGGCAGAGAACTGCACCGATTGCGTGATTCGATGCATCGGTAGTCAGGTGAAATTCTTTTTTGAAGTCGGGATATTTGAGAATAACATCGTCTGATATTAATGAACTTTTCAATTTATTAAATGCCTCTAGGGCAACTGAATCTAATTTTATGGATATCTTATTTGAAGCTTGCTTTGATATTCTGCCGTCCTCACCACGTAACAACGAGGTGAGAGGTTTTGCTAGTTTTGCATAATCTTTGATGAAACGGCGATAGTAGCCGGATAGGCCGAGAAATGACCGAAGTTGTTTAAGCGTGTTTGGTGGTGGATAGTTGGCAATTGCTTCTACCTTCTTTTTGTTAGTTTCTATGCCTTTATCTGAAATAACAAAACCTAAAAATTCTACTCTAGTTTTAAAAAATTCGCATTTGTCTATTTGGCATTTTATGTTAGCTTCGTGGAGCGTATGGAATATTGTTTCGAGGTGATCTAGATGGGATTTTTCATCTTTGCTGAACACGGCTATGTCGTCTATGTAAACATAGCAGATTTTTCCTGTGTTGCCTTAGTATGTCATCTAAGGCTCTTTGAAATATGGATGGCGCGTTTTTCAAACCAAAGGGGAGTCGTTTAAACTCATATTTTCCATTTTTTATGGAGAAGGCAGTTTTCTCTATGTCTTTTTCTTTTAATAGGATCTGATGAAATCCGCTTTTCAAATCAAGTACGGAGAATATTTTGTTGTCCCCTAGCTGTGCTAATACCTCGTTTATTTCTGGTATGGGATACCGATCGGCGATGGTTATGGAATTTAACTTCCTATAGTCAATGACTAATCTATATTTCCTTTCGCCAGATGCGTCTAACTTTTTTGGTACTATTATTACAGGAGAGTTATATGGAGAACGAGAGGGGCGTATTATGTCGTCGTCTAACAGTTTTTGTATTTGTGCTTCTACTTCTCGTTGTAAAGACATGGGATAAGGGTAATATTTCGTATAAATTGGAGCGTCTGAGGTGGTTCTTATTTCTGCTTGGACACAGGTGGCAAATGATAATCTGTCATTGGGTTTTGAAAATAAACTCGAGAATTTCTTTGTTAAATTTGTAATGCTAGTGAGTTGTTCTTTAGACATGTGTTCAGTTCTAATGTTTAAATTATTAACTGCTTGTATTCGTTTTTCTTTGATGGGAATATTGTATTTGTTTTTTAGAGTCATAATGTTGTCGTTAGAAAAGATTACTGCATTTAGCTGCTTAAGACTATCGTTTCCTAGAATGGCATCGAATGATTTTAGAGTCGGCAGTAGAAAGAATTTAATTCTTACGTCCTTAATGTCAAACAGATTTGCTTCTATGTGCTGTGTTATTTTTATGTTACCTCCTACAGAGATTGCATCGAATGGTTCTATATTTTCTTTTGGGTTTTTTACTAAATTTGGTTTGATATAATTATTGTTCGAGCCAGTGTCAATTAAAATTTTCAGGGTCTTTCCTCCTCCAAGCTTGCATTCAAAGTATGGAAGTGAGGACGACTTTACTCTAAAAAATGTATGTCTGAATGTTCAACTTGGTAATCTTCAGCCGAGTATTCGTACTCGTGTGGTGAGTTGTCGGCTAGATTTTCTACGTCTGCATAGTGTTCGTTACCGTATTGTTCCAATTCCGCCTGTCTTTGTTCTTCTATGTGAGTTTGATTTTCGTTCTCTTCGGCTGTTTCTATATTATAATTTCGTGGTTTTTTTAATTCTGGTCCTGTGTTGTATGGAGGTCGTTTTCCCATATCGAAATTTGGGCGATTGACATAATTAACCTGCTTTGTTTGTATAGACTTATCTACGTCCATAGGTTCAGGACGAGGGTAAGGTTTTGGTTCAGACGGACGAGGGGGTGCTACAGGATAACTGTAGTTTGGCTGTTGAGAGAATTGTTGTCCGGACGGACGAGGATGTGCTATTGGGAAGGTGTAACTTGGCTGTTGCCTGAACTGCTGTCCATAAGGTGTTGTTTTATTTTGTTGAAAACTGGGGTTTGGTCTATAAGATTGAATTGGTTGACGTGGCATGTTATTTTGTGTTATTGGAGGAGCTCGGAATGATTGCATACGGCCTTTTTGGTTGGTTTGGGAGGCGACATACTTTTGATTTTCTAACTTGAGGCATAAATGAAGGGCTTGTGGCAAGTCGGTGGGTTCTTTAATTCCTAGAAGTCTAGGAAGATCACCTTGGAGACCTCTTACGAAAGTGTCAAGTGCCTTATCACGATATACTTTGGTTAGTAATCGCTCAGATTCTTTGGTCACATTCATACAACCCACTTTGTTAAGAATGAGTGATAAATGTTTATAAACGTCTGAATGGAATTCTTCAACAGATTGATTACCTTGAGTCAGTCCAGTCATCTGATATTCTAGGGTTGTAATATCCCTCTTATCAGCGTAATGTAAAGTCAGGCATTTGGTAATGGCACTCCAGTTGAGTGGTACGTTGTAAGATTCTAATGCTGTATCTGCTAGTCCGGTTATTTTGTTTCTTATTGTATGAAGGATGCCGAAATATTTAGGGCTACCTTCCTGTCCGGTATAAATTTCCATTATTCTGTCAACACTCTTCTTCCAGGAGCTAAACTCAGCTGGATTTCCATTGAATTCTCTTAAGCCTTTGACTATATCTGGTACCTTGTCTAATTCAGATATTCTATTACTATATTCGGGTCTGATTGATACGTCTGGGGCGTCGAAAGGGCTTGGTTTGGGTGATTCGGCTGTATTGTTTTTTGCTAGAGTCTCGATGACAATTTTCGAAACTAGTTGTGTTAGTTGCTCTATAGTCATTTGGTCGTTATTGGGGGGTGTTGGTCTGGAGGATGACGCATCATCGGACAGCAATGATGGTCTTATTAAGTTATTTGGGTTTGCCATGATTAACTGTAATTATAATTTTTTTTTTTTTTTTTTCTTATTTACTTATCTAATTTTGTTTTTGATTACTTATTTGATCTATTTCTATCTTTAACACAAATATTTAATTTTTATTTATTTATTATTATTATTTTTTTTTCTCTCTCTTTTAATTCTATTTTTGATTACTTTTTCTTATTTTAACTTGCAATATTATAGCAGCTGTGGTCATCCTCTGCGGAAGGTCGAAAATCTCCTTTTTGGTGTCGTGTTGTCCTACTCAGGTTTCGGGGCCTTCACTTCATCCAGTGGTTGGCTAGGAGCGGGTCTTATAGCCTTGACGGTTGCTGCTTGGCACGTAATAGTTGCGTTATTGTTGTGCTTTAATTATTTTTTGTTGTTTGGCGCTTAATAATTGTTTTATTGTCGCGCTGTTTGTTTTGGCACTTAATAATTGTTTAATTGTCGTGCCTAATTTTAATAATTTCGCAGCCACAAATGAATTTATGGGAGTTTCACTGCGAGAATTATTTGAACCAGCGACGGTAAAAACGTATGAACACTTTGGGGCTATATTGTTATACCGATTACGCACTTAGAAACTGGGTATTCTATTGTACGCGCTGGTCCCTGCTCGGGCGCCAGTTAAAAAACGATTTGTTTTCTTTAATTTGTCGCAGCGAAGCGACTTGTCTATTTGAATACAAAAATGAAACTAAAACTAAAGCGCAATAATAAACGTAGCGATCAAAAAGAAGACGAAAGAAGAATGCAAAGTAGCGGTAAAAGAACCGCAATCGACGACTGTACTGCAGAGACTCTTCTTACGTTAACTTATAGAGATGAAACTAAAACTAAAGCGCAATAATAAACGTAGCGATCAAAAAGAAGACGAAAGAAGAATGCAAAGTAGCGGTAAAAGAACCGCAATCGACGACTGTACTGCAGAGACTCTTCTTACGTTAACTTATAAAGATGAAACTAAAACTAAAGCGCAATAATAAACGTAGCGATCAAAAAGAAGACGAAAGAAGAATGCAAAGTAGCGGTAAAAGAACCGCAATCGACGACTGTACTGCAGAGACTCTTCTTACGTTAACTTATATAAGTTAACACACAAAGTTACGCCAAAGGCGTTCTCCGCAGCTTTTGTCTTTTGTTTTTGAATAAACATTAATATTTTTATTTCTCACTGTTGATTTTGGTTATTGTTGCCATTTATCACTGTTGTGCGCTTGTGCAGTGGTGTAGTCCGCGGTGATTTGTGATTTGTAATTGCTTTTGGTGCTGGTGATTTGTGCAGCGTCGGTAATTTTATCTTTTACTTTCATCCTGCTTTTTATATTTCACTGTTTGTCTCTTTATTTTATTCCCCTTACATTTGTTGGTGTGGGTGATTGGCGTTTGCTTTTTCGCTCGTGCTCTATATCAGCTCTTTTGTTGCTGTGAGTTGATTCTCTCAGCACAATCCTCTCAGGATGAAAGTAAAAGATAAAATTACCGACGCTGCACAAATCACCAGCACCAAAAGCAATTACAAATCACAAATCACCGCGGACTACACCACTGCACTAGCGCACAACAGTGATAAATGGCAACAATAACCAAAATCAACAGTGAGAAATAAAAATATTAATGTTTATTCAAAAACAAAAGACAAAAGCTGCGGAGAACTCTCTCTGTATACAATTCCGTTGGTCCTGCTCGCCGCTTCGGGTTCAGTGAACTATGACTGTTGCTGTGTTACCCGTAGCGCCTTTGCCGTAACTTTGTGTGTTAACTTATATATAAAGCAATAATGATTAATTATTTGCGTGACTTCTGGTCAAGCTGATTCCCGTATGCCTGCTATCTTATTTTATAGAGGGTGAATTCTGTAGCAGGTTTTTCTTGGGTAGGCATAAAGTCGAACAGAACAAGATCTTTCAGTATACCCTGAACATTGGAAAATGGGAAAAAAGGGTATAATGTTTTTGTTGTAATGTATGTAACAATCAGAAGGAGGCGTGGAAGACCCCATAAAGTATATACATTATTGATCAGGGAGAGAAGCCGAGTCGATTTAGCTCTGCCCTGTCTGTCTGTCCGTATGTTTGAACGCGTCGATCTCAGAACATATAGGAGCTAAAGACTTCAAATTTGATTTTGGAGGTTCGTGTATAGCACGATTGGATTGAGTTTGCTTCAAATTATCGATAATTGTCATTGTATTAATGCTATCGATATAAAATCGATGTCTTTATTTAGTTATAAAATTATATTTAATTCATCTTTATAGCTAGAGTCTTCAAATTTTGCATTAAGTGTTATTTGAGTCTTACAAAGTTTTGATTTTTGTTTAATTTTGGATGACACGCCCCCTTCGCCTCAAATTTGTAAATCACGTATTTTAGGTACTTGAGACATGTGCTTTGGCCCATATACACATATGAATGTCATTATCACGCCTAACAAGTTTGATCAACATCGTTGGTCTAGAATAAAAAATTATTAAACATTAAATATCTCATATTATCGGCGTCTTGCAGCAGCAGAGAAACTGCTGAGTCATAATACACAGTTAGCAGATTCTGTGCTTGTGCGTTCGTCTGTGTGTTCTTATGCGTGCGTCTTTGTGTGTGTATGTATTGCTTGCTACATATGTACATATAAAAGTAACGGAGAATGTTAGTGGTTTTTAGGAATCGCGGCTCTTCGCAGGGTTCAGGGGATCTCTTAATCGAGCAGTCTCGACTAGATCACTCTTACTTGTTATACCCTGAACCCATTGAAAATGGGAAAATCAGGGTATAATGTTTTTGTTGAAATGTATGTAACAGGGAGAAGGAGGCGTGGCAGACCCCATAAAGTATATATATTCTTGATCAGGGAGAGTCGCCGAGTCGATTTAGCCCTGTCCGTCTGTCCGTCTGTCCGTCCGTCTGTCCGTATGTATGAACGCGTCGTTCTCAGAACCTATAAGAGCTAGAGAAATTTGTTATGTTGGTTCCTGTATAGCACGAAAAGATCGAGTTTGTTAAAAAAAATCGATAACTGTCTGAATTTTAATGTTATCGATTAAAAACGAAATCGATGCTCAATTATATAATTATATATAATTCATCTTTATAGCTAGAGTCTTAAAATTTTGCATTTAATGTTATGTGAGCATTACACAATTTCGGTTTTTACTAAATTTTGGATGCCACGCCCCCTTCGCCTCAAATTTGTAAGTCCCGTATTTCAAATACTACAGACTTGTGCTTTGGCACATACATACATATGGATGACATGATCACGCCCAACGTTTGTCCGTTTGTCCGTCTGTCCGTCTGTCCGTATGTTTGAACGCGTCGATCTCAGAAGATATAAGAGCTAGAGACTTCAAATTTTTTTTGGAAGTTCGTGTATAGTACGACTTCGATCGAGTTTGTTTCAAATATTCGATAACTATAATCGTTTTAATGTTATCGATTAAAAACCGATATCTTCATTTAGTTATAAAATTCTATTTAATTCATCTTTCTAGCTAGAGTCTTCAAATTTTGCATTTAGTGTTATTTGAGCCTTCTGCAATTTCGGTTTTTGTTAAATTTTGGATGCCACGCCCACAAATTGCCCCTTCGCCTCAAATTGCTAAATCACGTATTTCAAGTACTACAGACTTGTGCTTTGGCACATACACACATATAAATGTCATGATCACGCCCCACAAATTTGATCAAAATCGTTCGACTAGAAAACAAGTTATTAAACATTAAATATCTCATATTATCGGCGTCTTGCAGCAGCAGCGAAGCTGATGAGTCATAATGCACAGTTAGCAGATTGTGTGTTGGTGCGTGCGTCTGTGTGTGTTCTTGTGCGTGCATCTGTGTGTGTGTATGGTTTGCTTGCTAGATACATATAAAAGTAACGGAGAATGTTAGCGGCTCTTAGGAATCGCAGTTCTTCGCAGGGTTCAGGGGATCTCTTTGTCGAGCAGTCTCGACTAGAGCACTTCTTACTTGTTATTTTTGCGTGTCCGTAAATTAATATAGCATAGTCTATTTTGGCGATAAATGTGGCTTCTGTTATGTTTACAAATGTATGGGTGTTGCAGTTAAATTTGGGGCTTGCTAAACATTTTATAATGTTTAGCTTTGCAGTAAGGGATGGTTGGATGTGTTTTTTGTGTGTATCCCATCTGTATTTGTTGTTTATTGTGAGCTCTAATATTTTGAGGTTAGCTATTTTGGGGATTGCAATGTTGTTTCAGGATATGCTGCATTTGCAGTTTTGTTTTCTACAAATAACTAGGTGTGGAATTTGTCCAAGAATAATGATGCTCTCGGATGTTTGCGAAAGGGAGGCTAGGTTGTAGGTTTGGTTTTTTATGTCTATTGAAATGTATGGAAAAAATCATCTGCATAGGCACTAAATTTTATATCTTTTTGTAAACTAATTATATTTGCTAGTATATTGGTGAACATTGAGGGATACCATTATAGACGGGGAAGGGGGGACTAATGGTGTTTTTAATTTTAGTTTTATTTTATATATTGGACATGAAGTTTTTGCCGAAGTTTATAATTTTGGGACCGATTTTCCATTCTATTAGTTGGTCGACTGTGGAGTGCTGTCCAACCCTGTCAAAAGCCTTTAAAAAGTGAAGGTCAATGACAGAGGAGTGCTTTTTGGTGAGCAGAGAATTTTTTATTAGATAGTCTGCTTTGGATAGTCTGCTTTGAGGATGAGAATGGGGATCACTGGTTTTAAAAGACTATGGGATAAAGGTATTAAATATGTTGCTGAAGAGATTGGTAATTCGAGTGGGTATTCTGTTCTATTGTGGAGGTGAATTCGGTTGCAGCCTTGATTTTCGATATTTTAAGTTCCCTGCGAAAGAGTGCATTGGCTCTTTTATAGTTAACTAGGTTGTCAATATTAATGTTATGTTTGAATATTTTCCATTTGTTTTTGTTTATTGCCTCTGTGTTCAGTAAGAGTTTTATTCCATCATGGTGTATTTTTAGTGAAATGGTTAGGTGAAGTTTGTGGTATGTTCTAATGGGCAGATTGGAGAATAATTTTGCCAATGTTTGCAGCTTCTTTATTTATTATTGGTATGTTTTCACATATATTGCGGGCTGATTGGGTGAACGATGGCCTATTGACTTCCTTCGTTTTAAAAATTGGGCGAAAAAAGTTGTTCTTTTTTGACTGGGAGAGGTTATCGATGATAATCCATTTAATGAAGGGGGTAAGCTGGGGAGAACATAATGACAAGTCTGTGTGGGTGAATGTGTTGAGAAGTGTGTTGGGGTGCCGTCGTTAAGGATGTGAAGGTTTGCCTTTTGTAGGAGTTTGTGAAGAGTTTCTTCTCTCTTGTTCAGTTGTGAATAACCCCAGCTGTTGAAGTCAGTGTTGAGGTTGTCGTTTAAGGATTTAAGGGAGAAGGTTTTATTAGGGGAAATATATATTGAAATAACTTGAATTTTTTCTTTAGATTCTATTTCTACTCCGATGGATTCAAAATGATCGGTTTGGTTTATCTGGGCATGTTGGATAGATTAGTGGACTAAAATGGGTGTGCCACCAAATCGATTGGAATCTGTGTTGGTAAATTGGTAGTTAATTGGGTGTAGGTACGTGTGTATTAGAATAGTGTTTCTTGAAGGCATAATATTTGTGGTGAGTATTTTGTTACAATGGTTAGGAGTCAGTTTTATTATTATTGTTATTTTTGTTATTCCCATTGAAAATGGGAAATCAGGGTTGTTTTTGTTGAAATGTATGTAACAGGCAGAAGGAGGCGTGACAGACCCCAAAATGTATATATTTTGCTGAGAAGGAAGACAAGCCGAGTCGATTTAGAGCTGCCCGTCTGTCTGAAAATCGATAACTATTTTCAGTTCGCCACAATCACTCACCGTTTCTCTATCGTTATCAAAACGTAAAAAGCTGCTGTGCTTATCAGCAGAAATCTATTTTTAGACGCCGTCGAGCGCGGTGTCTGTGCAAACGGAGTAAACAACAATAACTACTTCGAATTTGATAAACAACACGTTGCCCAGTGGGCAAGCGGCTTTTGTCTTCTCCTCGTTTTATTATTTTTTCTTTTGCTTACAATTTGCATATTTAGCTAATAAATATAAAAAATTGTAATTATGAATGGAACTCCATCGACTCACTCACTACCTAGTGATAGGTGTGAAAGGATATGACGAAAGGAGATGAAGAAAGTTTCTGGTGCTGACCCGGTAACCATACGATCCCAAATCTTAGCCAGCGGTTCAACAACAAATATCCAACCACTGAGACTTGTAAGACTTGTACCATCGGTAACTAGCAGCGTTACCAATGTTGCTTACATTGTATCAATATCCCAGGCAAGTTGTTCATCCACCTCTACGTATACTGTAGCAGCCGCTGCTGGGACCAAAATTTCCTCAACTTCGACGACTGACAACCGTTCGCTGAGCGAAACAATGACACAACTGGCACAAAAGGCAGTATGTAAGAACAAGTGCCCGTTTCAATCACCTGAACTAATAGGCAGAAAAAAAACGTAAAGGGGCTGATGGCGCATCTCAATCAATGTGAAAAGCTAAGCTGCAGCCCAGCGACCTTCTCAAGGTGCCACCCAAGGTTTTGGCATCCTCCTCAACTGTAACGCCGCTAAGCAACAACCGCTTTGCCAATTTGGCCGATGAAGCGGACGATATTATAGAGCAAGAAATTTGCTCTAATGTAGATGAGGAACCACAGAGTGGCAATGGACAAGCTTCAAAACGACTCACAATGCCTCCAGCTATATGCGTCTCAGAAGTCAATAATCCCGATTCTCTAGAGCAGGCGCTTAATCTGTGTGTTGGTGACAACAATTACAGCATTCGCACATCCAAGTTTGGAGTCTCACGCATCTACACCGCCAACTCCAATGCGTTCCGTGCAGTGGTTCAACATCCAACGACATTAAACTGCAAATTTTGGCATCATCAGCTCAGAGAAGATAAGCCATTCACTGTAGTTCTAAAGGGAATCCATGCAAATGTCCCCAAGGCTTTGCTGATCACGGATATAAAGTTCTCAACATATATTGCCCGAGAAAAGCAGATTGGCGGAATGCGCAACTCAGTGCCGATTATGATGAAGCGACGATCAACTACAAAACTAGGCAAAATCTGTTTTTTGTCAATAGCAAGCAAGTCCCGAATGTTACTGATGTATTAAAAATTATACAACTGGGCAGATACAGAGTCACCGTGGAGCGTGCTCCTCGAAGAAAAGAAGTTCTACAGTGCCTGAGATGTCACATCTTTGGGCACTCCAAAAATCCAATTTGTGCAAAGTGTGCCGGCCCACACTTGACTGCATCATGCACTTTGCACCAGTGAAAACTGTGTGTGCATCAACTGCGGTAGTGATCATTCCGCAACTGACAAAGACTGCCCAGTCAGAATAGAAAAATTAAAAAAAATAAAGCAGAGACCAAGGCTTCCTGCTGCTGGAAATGCTGTTAACCTCAGACATAATCAGGCCTCATCCTCTAGTGGCTGTATCTCAGCTGAAACTTTAAATGGCAATATTTCATATGCCGACGTTGCCCGTCATAATGGTCGTCAATTCGAACATACCACGGTTATGCAGTCCCAGCGAGAGTTGAAATCACCGCATATCTCAAGCTCCGACAATAAATTTCTGGGTTTGGAAAACCCAACAACAATATAGTGGACCAACTCTTTAAGCTTGTGCAGGAGACTGTGGAGGCAAACAAGGCCTTCCGAGAAATAGTCCAGGTACTCATCTCACGTATCCCGAAATGAATCAACCGATATTAAAAATCGGATTGTGGAACGCACGAGGACTAGCTAGGGGCTCTGAGGAGCTCCGATTATTTCTCGCTGCACATAATATTGATGTAATGCTCGTCACCGAGACCCACATTCGAGAAGGACAACGTTTATTCCTACCTGAATACTCTTCTTACCACGCCTACTACCCCAGTGGCAACAGCAGAGGTGGCGCTACTGTCATTGTGCGCCTAGTCACAGTCCACAGCCCTCCATCACTAGCTACAAAAGACAGATAGCTATAGTGCAAATGCAGACATCTGAGGGATCTGTTGCAATAGCGGCTGTGTATCTCCCACCTGGAGAGCGATGGATAAAGGCGGGACTAGAGTCCATTTTTGCCATGCTAGGCAACAAGTTCATTGCAGGCGGTGATTACAATACCAAGCATGCATGGTGGGGAAACGCAATATCCTGCGCAAGAGGCAGAACACTGCAGGAAGTCATTGCAAATGGCCAGTACCAAGCTCCCGCAACTGGAGAGCCGACGTTCTATTCATACAACTCTCGGGTAGCTCCATCGGCACTAGACTTCTTCGTTGTAAAAGGATTCAGCATGGCAAGGCTTAATATCAGAACGCTTTATGAGCTTTCATCGGACCATATTCCTCTTCTGGCTGATTTGCACACAATGCCACTTAAAAAGCCACAACGGTCCAGTTTACTAGCTCGTGGTGCTGATATAGAGGTATTTAAGGCTCTTCTGACGCAACTTACCGACCTAAACATTGCTATTGAAGGAGCTGACGATATAGACATCGCCATAAACAGCTTTATGGAGCACATAAAGCAAGCAGCAATAAGAGCAGCACCAAGAAACGCTCAACGCACTGGAGATACTAGAGGCGTTCAGCTTCCCTCCCACAATTACTAACCTTGTGAGTCTCAAACGCAAAGTCAGAAAGGAATATGCGAGGACAGGCGATGCTCGGATTCAACAAATCTATGGAATGCTAGCCAACCGACTACATAAAGTGCTGACATGCAAAAAGCAACAACAAATGGATGATTTATTGGAAAACATGGGTTCAGATGCCTCTGCAAATTTCTCACTTTGGCGGATGACAAAACGGTACAATTCACAGGCCTCGCCAAAATTGGCCATAAGGAACCCGGCAGGAGACTGGTGCCGCACAGCTTTGGAGAAAGCAGAAGTGTTCGCCAATAACCTAGAACAGCGCTTTAGACCCCTTGATTTGGCACCTGAGAGTCATAGCCGTTTGGTTGAGCAAACACTTGAAACCCCGTTTCAAATGATTTTGCCTGCTGATCCTGTCACGCTTGAAGAAGTGAGACTGCTTGTGTCTAAGTTGAAGCCCAAGAAAGCTTCTGGCGAAGATCTTCTTGACAACAGAATAATACGTATACTGCCAGAACAAGCTCTCTTGTTCCTGGTGCTAATATTCAACAGTATACTAAGCGTCGGATACTTTCCGAAAGCCTGGAAGTCAGCGAGCATCATCATGATACCTAACCAGGAAAGCAGCCAACTGAGGTGGAATCTTATAGGCCGATTAGCCTTCTTCCCTCACTGGGCAAAATGATGGAGAGGCTGATCCCAACAGACTTCTCAATATTGAGGCAGTTACTCGTGCGATCCCCAAGTTCCAATTTGGTTTCCGGCTGCAGCATGGCACCCCAGAGCAACTGCACAAAGTTGTGAACTTTGCGTTAGAGGCTCTAGAAAATAAGGAGTATGCACTTGCTGCTTTCCTAGATATTCAGCAAGCCTTTGATAGAGTGTGGCATCCGGGACTTCTATGCAAAGCCAGGAGTCTACTATCTCCACAACTCTTCCAGCTTATAAAAAGTTTCTTGGCAGGGCGCACGTTTGCCGTGACGGCTGATGGTCACAACTCTTTAGTCAAATCGATTGAAGCCGGAGTTCCCCAAGGCAGCGTTCATGGCCCCACCTTATATACACTCTTCACTGCGGATATGCCAACACACACTTCCATCAGTGGACTTGGAGCTCGCAACCTACGCTGATGATACTGCAGTGCTCACAAAAAGCTCCTGCATTTTCCAGGCTACTAGAGCACTCCAGCAGTACCTAGATGCATTTCAGGTTTGTGCTGGAAAGTGGAATGTGAGCATCAATGCTGGTAAATATACAAACATGACATTCGCAAGCAGGATAAGTAACTGTCCTGGCGTTACACTTAATGGCCGAGTACTACACCATTCCTCGACATACAAGTACCTCGGTGTCACCTTGGATAGAAGATTGACATTTCAAAGACATGTCACGTCGCTGCAGCACGTCTTTCGGGATAATATGACAAAAATGTCTTGGCTGCTTGCACCACGATACAAGCTCTCACTGGACAACATGGTGAAAATTTATAAGTGCATTCTAGCTCCCACACTATTTTATGCTATCCAGGTGTTTGGCATTACTGATAAGACGCATCTTAACATACTGCGAGTTCTCCAGGCGAAAACGCTGAGGAAGATCACTGGTGCTCCTTGGTACATGAGAACCAGGGACATCGAGCGCGACCTCAGGGTGCCAAAAATAGGAGAGAGGATACAGGAGGCCGCCAAAAAATACCTCAACAGACTCGAATCCAACCCAAACGTTCTGGCCAGGCGACTTGGCATTGCAGCCCAATGATCGGCAAGGCCCCGCATAAGAAAAAGATTAAAGCGCCACCACCCTAATGACCTGCTGATACGGGTCCTGACTCGATTCAAATCTATAGTCCAGAATCTTTAGCTGTAGTAGTCCCAACAAAAATGTTTTTGTAATTTCCCTCTTTATAAATCTACGATCTCTCCAATAGTCTCCATAGTATTACGAATCCATAAACCAAACTCCTATTAGATTAAGTTGCCTCACTGGTAATGGAGCGCTGATAATTTGTATATTTCGTCAAATAAAGATGATTTTCTTATTATGGAAAAAAAAGATAACTATTTTCATTTTATTATTATCGATTAAAAACAAAAACATAAATTCAGTTATAAAGTTCTATCTAATTCATGTTTTTAGCAAGAGTTTTAAAATTTTACTTTCAGTGCTATGTAAGCCTTATACAAAAAACTTGTTTTTTGGCACATACACACATATAAATGACATGATCACGTCCAACAAGTTTGATTAAAATCGTTGGTCTAGAAAAAAACTTATTAACCCTCTAACGCTCATACATAAGTGTCTTGAGACACTTATTTTATTATTAAATTAAAACAAGTAAGAGTGCTCTAGTCGAGACTGCTCGACAAAGAGATCCCCTGAACCCTGCGAAGAACTGCGATTCCTAAGAGCCGCTAACATTCTCCGTTACTTTTATATGTATGTACATATGTAGCAAGCAATACATACACACACAGACGCACGCACAAGAACACACGCACGCACCAACACACAATCTGCTAACTGTGCATTATGACTCATCAGCTTCGCTGCTGCTGCAAGACGCCGATAATATGAGATATTAAATGTTTAATAACTTTTTTCTAGACGAACGATTTTGATCAAATTTGTGAAGCGTGATCATGACATTCATATGTGTGTATGTTCCAAAGCACAAGTCTCTAGTACTTGAAATACGTGATTTAGCAATTTGAGGCGAAGGGGCAATTTGAGGGCGTGGCATCCAAAATTTAACAAAAACCGAAATTGCAGAAGGCTCAAATAACACTAAATGCAAAATTTGAAAACTCTAGCTAGAAAGATGAATTAAATAGAATTTTATATAAATGAAGATATCGGTTTTTAATCGATAACATTAAAACGATTATAGTTATCGAATATTTGAAACAAACTCGATTGAATCGTACTATACACGAACTTCCAAAAAAAATTTGAAGTCCCTAGCTCTTATATCTTCTGAGATCGACGCGTTCAAACATACGGACAGACGGACAGACAGACAGACGGACAGGGCTAAATCGACTCGGCTTCTCTCCCTGATCAAGAATATATATACTTTGTGGGGTCTGCCACGCCTCCTTCTGCCTGTTACATACATTTTCACAAAACCATTATACCCTTTTTTCCCATTTTCAATGGGTTCAGGGTATAAAAAGCAACATATTGAAATTGACTGTCCGCAAATAATTCGGGAATGTAACGCACATATGGGCGGCGTTGATCTCATGGATGGACTTATGGGCCGTTATCACATCAAAGCTAAAACCAAAGATGCTGCTACTCGAATTTTTTATCACATCAACAAAAAATTGTTTTAAAACATATCATATGAATAAAAAAAATTAACATTTCTATTCAATACGTTTTTTTACTCTTAGATGCCGAAGAGTGTCTTGAGACACTTATTACCTTTTTTGCACCTGACGGCTAAACAAAAACTTCTATATTTATTCTGAGTTCATTTTTGAGTTCAGAAGCCTAAAATTACTGTAAAAAAAATTGTTCCAATAATTTTCCTCCAATAGTTTAGAAAACAGCATTAGAGGGTTAAAGTTATTCCCATAACATTGGCAAACAAATAGCAGTCCAAGCACAGCTGACACTGCGACTTGCACTTGTGTGTGTGTGTGTGTGTGTGTGTGTGTGTGTGTGTGTGTGTGTGTATGTGTTGTTTGTAATGATATATATATATATATATATATATATATATATATATATATATATATATATATATGTATATATATATAGGTTCGGATGAGAGCAAGTTTTGTATATTTGGAATTAAGGGGAAGAAAATGATTGGGAGAAAAATCCAAAAATATGACATGTTCCAGAACCTAGATGGTTGGGAAATGTGCTCATTGGCGAAGTCCATACATTTTATTTTGTTTACCTTTGAAATATGGGGCTTCCTACGGCAACTCTTCCATTATACCCCGCCAGCTTCCAAATGCCACGAATAGTTTGATCGGACACTGCTTGGTACAATGCATGACGAAAAGTGAACATATATGCTTGCGAATTTCCGAAAAAAGATAATAACGGAAAGACGAAGCTGAAAAAGTTAACGGTAATCGCGAATACCCTCATTGTACGCAGACTTTTGATAGTTATTCTTTTTATACCCTGAACTCATTGAAAATGGGAAATCAGGGTATAATGTTTTTGTTGAAATGTATGTAACAGGCAGAAGGAGGCATGGCAGACGCCATAAAGTATATATATTCTTGATCGGGATGACAATCCAAGTTGATATAGCCATGTCCGTCTGTGCGTCCGTCTGTCCGTATGTATGAACGCGTCGTTCTCAGAACCTACAAGAGCTAGAGACTTCAAATTTTTATGTAGGTTCCTGTATAGCACGAAAAGGTAGTTTGTTTCAGAAATTCGATAACTGTTATCGTTTTATTGTTATCGATAAAAATATTCTATCTAATTCATCTTTCTAGCTAGAGTCTTTTAATTGTTCATTTAGTGTTATTTGGGCCTTACGCAATTTCGGTTTTTGTTAAATTTTGGATGCCACGCCCCCTTCGCCTCAAATTTTTAACTCCCGTATATCAAATACTAGAGACTTGTGCTTTGACACATACATACATATGGATGACATGATCAAGCCCAACAAGTTTGATCAAAATCGTTATTCTAGGAAACAAGTTATTAAACATTTAATTTCCCATAGCATTGCCATGCAAAGCAGCCATAGAACAGCTGACTCAGCGACTGGCGTTTGTGTGTGCTTGCGCCTGTGTATGTGTGTGTGTATGTGTTGCTTGTAATGAACATATTTATACTTATGTATATTAAAGAAAGGAGATTGCTTGGAATTGCGGTTCTTCGCAGGGTTCAGGGTATACCCTAGTCGAGCGGTCTCGACTAGAGTTTTCTTACTTGTTTTATATTAATATAGAATTTCGGATTTTTTTATTTAGGCCACGCCTTTACACACCTCCCCCAGAAAGCCCTGAAAAACAACACTTTCACAAGTCTAAAATTTAATTACATTTTATTCTTCATCGTCAGTTAAAACAAAATCATATAGATTATCATAATTAGACTCTCCAGAAGAAGAGAAAACTATATTCTCCAATTCTGAAATTATATGTTGGTGGTTTGGCAGAGATGCTATCTTCAGAAGGTTTATCACTTCTTGTGGAAGTTTTTTTTTTACTTTTTTCCACCTTTTACTTAAATATATACTTGATAAAAGTGACTAAAGAATAGAAGGCCCTTTTAAAGACATCAGTCATATTGTTCAATATTTTTTTTTTTGTGTATTGCGAATTTCTATAGTTTTTATAGAGCTTGTTCCATGTTTCTCAAGCACTTCCTTCCAGATATCTAAGGACGCGTTCAATATTTGCCAGCCGTGAATTAATATTTTTTGGACCGTTGGTGACATTGGATACCTGGGATACATGTTTATGTATAATCAAAGTGTTTTTTTCCAAATCCACTAAATTTTTCATTATCAACCGAATACTGAGATGAAATAGTGATTTATTTATATTATGAATGTTGATGTAACTCTGTTTTCTTACATCATTTCCGAACATGAATGCCTATGTTTCTTTAGGAGTAAAAGGGATCCGCTTTTTGGGATCATTGATTTTCTAAGCGCAGCTTAGTTTTCTGGTTCTTCTTTCCTCTCAACTTTCAGTACCTTCAATATTTGATCCCTTGTGGCTTTCTTCACAGAAAGTGATGCGGAATGTAATAAATGACGCGTGGAAAATTTTGTGCCTGTTGAAGGGTAAGATTCTAATTTTCTTTTTAATCGTACTCCGGTATCCTAATAGGTCAGTATTGGCCTGTCCATTATACATAGATGAAGCTGGTTCTGACACCTGCTCATACAAAGTAATAATAAACGGCTGCGAAAGCCACCTTAAGGGAAAAACTTTAACTCTTTGTAAATTACGATTGCATTTTCGCATATATTTTTTAATATGCTTGATGAAAACTAAAATTTTTTCATTTAAGTGATCAATCTGTGAGACACTGAGATCATTTCTATTATTTTTCTCTAATTTATACTTGATTAGAGCAGAATCATCGCACTTGTTGTGCCAAACCTCCAGCAACACTCATATCTATCTGCAACATGCAAGCTTTATCGAAATGGAGCAAAAACGAGCAAAGGAAACTAATTAGATCCGTTTCAGTAAATACCTCTGTTCCATATTCACAATTTGAATTTGATTATCTCTGATCAATCACACACAACACAAATATAAAGTTTAATTATATTTACGGTTGTATATCGACAAATAACGCTTGCATTTAAACAGCTAACTTTAGTTGCTTGCCAACTTGAAACAAAAAATTTGAAAAATTTTTTGATATCGGTTTTTTTCTTATGTATTTGTCGAAGCGAACGGTATGCACGCACTGTGTGTGTTGCTGTGTATGGGTGTATGGATATTCTGGTTTACACCAGAATCCTACATATGTCAAAGCGAACTGTATGCACTGACTGTGTGTGTTTTTTGTTGTGTATGGAAATTCTGGTTTTCACCAGAATTCCCAATTTCATCATATTAGTAATATTGCATCAGCAGCTAATTGCGCTCTGATTGGTCCTTTGCATTTTGAGAAGTACCGTTTTTGCGAGACGACGGCGCGACACGCTGTCGTCGAGTGTGGTTTGGGGCTATGCTGAGAAATGAGACTGGCTTTGTCAGGGAGTTTATAATGAAACGTGGAAGCATAAGCAAATCGATGAAGTTCTAACATATTTATAATATAAATTTTTAATTCTGTGGACATAAAAATTTTGACTTTATGCCAAAAAACGGGATTACTGACCATAGTGCAATGAACAGCTTCAGAATCCGATCAAAATATAACTTTATCTAATGGGCAGTCAAGTAAGTTATTTACCGCGTCCCACATGGTATCTAGCAATTCCGCAAAACCAAGTTCTAGCCGCGGTACTGGCTTCGTTTTCAGTGGGACTACTCTGGATTTTTAGCAACCTGATAGTGATACAAGAACCTTAAGTTCTCGGTGAAAAATTAGCATCTAACTAAATACAAGTCTGTATTAAAATATAATACATATACATAAATATAAAATATGTGCCTTACAGTAATTATCAACTTCTCACATGGCGTTATGGGGAGAAATATAAAATTTGACAAAAATTTGTCCAACTTTGAAAATATTTTCCTCAGAATATGGTCAATAACAATTGACATTCAGGCTTTCTCTCTTTGCAAAAAGCTTACAGTGTGTCATGACATCGCTTTGCAGATCGCTGCTATTTTGTGCTTCCTGATGACAGATAACAATGTTGTCCTCTGTTGATTGACCTGCAAGTTGCTTACAGTTGAAAGCCCATTTTGTGAGAAGGAAGCCAAATACTTGAAGAATTGTGATTAAACTCAATTTCTCAGTACAGTCTGACCCTGTCAACGGATCATCGACATAAAAGTCGTGAGCTAAGGACCTAGCAGCAGCTGGATGAGTGGTAGCGTGTAATTCGCTCAAATACTTTAGGCATCGAGCTGCTACTACTGCAAGTTGAAAGTTGCGCTGGGGCTCGTCTAATTCTATTTGACTGTACAAAGCTTACCAAAACTCAGGCTGTATGGTCCAACCCATCATGAGTAGATCAGCGATACTTGTCATATGACATGCTTAGAGACTGTGGACTAGAATTGAATGGCCTCTACAGAGGACTTCACGCACATCTATTCTGGGGTATACAAATTCGAATTAAATGTATTTGGTTTTTCATCTAACTCCCAGAACTTTAGACCCATCGATGACCAAACACTATCAAACCAAAGGCTGTAAGTTAGAGTGTTGGCCTGTTGCTAACTCCTTTATTCGGGCTTACCTTAATATATCAAACAAGATATCGACATCGAGTGTTCGTGAGGCTATGGATGTTTAATCACTGTGACTAACAAATGACCGACAGTGAGAAAAACCCAACAACTGAATACCTTTTTTCTGAATCGTCAATTTTAATTGCTTGGCTAACTCTTCAGTGATAAAGGCTACCTGATAGCCGGAGTCTTGCAGGGCAGTTGCCAATAGAACTTGGTCAGAGGCGCTACTTGCGTAGTTCACTGCCGAAAACTGTGAAGCAATGGGCCTAGAAACTACTAGGAGAGACGTTGAGGCTGCATGAGGAGTGTGTATCTTTGCAGCATGGTGTGATGGGGCAAACACAACAGTAATCTGATTTATAAGTAGCTTCCGAATGTCCTGCTCAGCAATTTATACATCGGCTTTGGCATGGTATTGCTGCGAATGACGAACAAGACTGAATGTAATGATCATTAGATTGGTAAAAGATACACTTATTAACCTGAAGCTGACTTGGAAGAGCTACAGCTAATCACGTTTTTTAATTTCTTTTTCCACTGTCCTGAGTTGTCTTACGATCAACGCTCCATGCAACAGTGGCCTTCTTCAGCAGTCAAATGTTGATAGCGTTGGTTTAAAGCAACTTCAGTTTGGAAATTTGTCTAGTCTAACTTCTCTTTCCATCTTGAGCGCGTGCCAGTGTCTACCTTACTCACTACTATATGGATCAACATGGCATTGGAAATCTGGTTTCAGATCCTAATGGTAATAGCGATTCATAAATGGCCCGCACCGAATCAATCATGGTCGAATTATTATGACTCTCCTTTTTGGTTGATTTTCACAAATCTGAATTTATATCGTCCAGCTCTTGCGGTATCTTAAACACGCTTTTTATACCCTGAACCCATTGAAAATGGGAAATCAGGGTATAATGTTTTTGTTGAAATGTAAGCAACAGAAGGAGGCGTGGCAAACCCCATAAAATATACATATTCTTGATCAGCGTGATAAGCTGAGTTGATATAGCCATGTCCATCTGTCCGTCCGTATGTATGAACGCGTCGATCTCAGAACCTATAAGAGCTAGAGACTTGAAATGTTTTATGTAGATCCCTGTATAGCGTGCACAGATCAAGTTTGTTTTAAAAAATAAACGATAACCACTCTCGTTTTAATAATATCGATTAAAAACGTCATCAAAATGAAGCTATTAAATTATGTCTCCCACGTTTTTATAGCTAGAGTTCCCAAAACTTTTGTTTTACTTTTATGTATATTTTACGTAATTTTGATTTTTCTGAATTTCGGATACCGGCGCCGAATTTCCCCAAATATTTAAATTGAGGTTAGTTGCACTTAAAGACAATAAATGAATGGGTTTGCATTTTTAAAAATTGAAAAATATGTAATAAAATATTTGTTCGTAAGTTATCAAACAAAACGTTTGGCCAATCGGCAAACACGTGATAGCCTTATTAGATTTTAATTCATGCGTCGGAAATAGAAGAGGCGGCAAACCAAGCACAGTATGCCCGTCCTCCGATTTCTCGATCATCCACACTTGTACAGCAGATCTTAAATACTAACTCTAATTGTTCACAATATACTTTACAATATATACAATGAATCAAAAAAGTATTGGCACACTGCAAAAATCAGATTTCCCTGATCTTCAACTTTTTATACCCTGAACCCATTGAAAATGGGAATTCAGGGTATAATGTTTTGTTGAAATGTATGTAACAGTCAGAAGGAGGCGTGGCAGACCCTATAAAGTATATATATTCTTGATCAGGATGACAAGCCGAGTTGATATAGCCATGTTCGTCTGTCCGTCTGTCCGTCCGTCTGTCCGTATGAACGCGTCGCTCTCGGAACCTACAATAGCTAGAGACTTGAAATTTTGTATGTAGGTTCCTGTATATCACGAAAAGATCGAGTTTCTTTAAGAAATTCGATAACTGTTATCGTTTTATTGTTATCGATTAAAAACGAAAATCTAAATTAAGCTAAAAAATTGTATCTAATTCATCTTTTTAGCTAGAGTCTTCAAATTTTGCATTTAGTGTAATTTGAGTCTTACGCAATTTCGGTTTTTGTTAAATTTTGGATGCCACGCCCCCTTCGCCTCAAATTTGTAACTCCCGTATATCAAATACTAGAGACTTGTGCTTTGGCACATATGGATGACATGATCACGCCCAACAAGTTTGATCGAAATCGTTGCTCTAGAAAAAAAGTTATTAAACATTTAATTTCCCATAACATTGCCATGCAAAGCAGCCAAAGAACAGCTGACGCACCGACTTGCGCTTGTGTGTGCTTGCGCCTGTGTATGTTTGTGTGTGTATGTGTTGCTTGTAATGAACATATATATACTTATGTATATTAAAGAAACGGAGATTGCGTGGAATTGCGGTTGTTCACAGGGTTCAGGGTATACCCTAGTCGAGCGGTCTCGACTAGAGTTTTCTTACTTGTTTTTCAATGAATATTTTGGAAAATGAAAAACATAATTCGTGAAACGCATTTAAACAAATTAAAACAAAAACAAGTAAGAAAACTCTAGTCGGGGGTCGCGACTAGGAGATACCCTAAACCCCGCGCTATCTGCGTTTTTAAAATACTGCATAATTAGCATTTCGTATAAACGCACAGAAAACTAAATTCAATTCATTTTCAATTGTTTAGCCAATAGCGCCATCTATGGTTCGATTGAATAGCGCCATCCATGTTTCGATCCAACTGAGCAGCTGATAATTCGCAAATCATAGCGCCATCTATTGGAAATGTACACTAAAACTTGCGGGTTTTAGAAGTAGCTAGATGCACGCAGCTCAATGTGTATGTGTGTATGTGTGCACATGTATAGGAAAACAGTTTGCTTTGCTTTGCTGGTCACGTGTTTGGCCGATTGGCAAAATGTTTTGTTTAATAACTTCTGCGCGAATTAATGGATTTGAATGAAATTTTCAGCTTATGTTCAACATATTTTATTAAATTTTTTCCAATTTTTAAAAATGTAAACCCATTCATTTACTGGCTTTGAGTGCAACTAACCTCAATTTAAATATTTGGGGAAATTTGGAGCAAACAAAAATCAAAATTAGAGAAAATAAATATAAAACTTACAAAAAAATTTGGGGTCTCTAGCCATAAAGACGTGGGAGATATAATTTTATAACTAACATTCGATAATGTTTTTAATCGATAACAATAAAACTAAAATAGTTATCGACTTTTTTTTAACAAACTCGATCTTTTCGTGCTATTCACGGACCTACATAATTTCAAGTCTCTAGCTCTTATAGGTTCTGAGAACGACGCGTTCATACATACGGACAGACGGAC
This sequence comes from Drosophila paranaensis, assembly GCA_035047545.1. Lineage (NCBI taxonomy): Eukaryota > Metazoa > Arthropoda > Insecta > Diptera > Drosophilidae > Drosophila > Drosophila paranaensis. Next base: position 435,588 of record JAWNPL010000244.1, on the reverse strand, counting down.
GGACAGACGGACATGGCTATATCAACTCGGCTTGTCATCCTGATCAAGAATATATATACTTCATGGGGTCTGCCACGCTTCCTTCTGCCTGTTACATACATACGCCCTCCAACAAAAACATTATACCCTGATTTTCCCATTTTCAATGGGTTCAGGGTATAACAAGTAAGAAAACTCTAGTCGAGACCGCTCGTCTAGGGTATACCCTGACCCCTGCGAAGAACCGCTATTCCAAGCATTCATATGTACGTTCATTACAAGCAAAACATACACACAGGCGCACACACACCAATGCAAGTCGTTGCGTCAGCTGTTCTTTGGCTCCTATTTGTATGCCAAAGTTATGGGAAGTTAAATGTTTAATAACTTTTTTTCTAGAGCAACGAATTTTATCATACTTTTTGAGGCGAAGGGGGCATGGCATTTAACAAAAACCGAAATCGTGTAAGACTTACATAACACTAAATGCAAAATTTGAAGACTCTAGCTTTAAAGATGAATTATATAGAATTATATAATAGAGCATCGATTTCGTTTAAATCGATAACATTAAAATTAAGATAGTTACCTACCTACAAAAATTTAAGTCTCTAGCTCTTATAGGTTCTGAGAACGACGCGTTCATACATACGGACAGACGGACGGACAGGGCTAAATCGACTCGGCTTGTCTCCCTGATCAAGAATATATAGTTTATGGGGTATGCTATGCCTCCTTCTCCCTGTTGCATACATTTCAACAAAAACATTATACCGTGATTTCCCATTTTCAATGGGTTCAGGATATACAACAAAAAAAAAAAAAAAACAAAATTTTAGCTTGGTTTCGCATCAACGAATTCAAAAGAGAAAATGGACAAATTTTCATCAAATAAGTATTGGCACAAGAATCGTAAACTGCTTGCTCCATAGAGTTTGGATGACGCTAGTACTTTGCGGGTCCACTTTTAGCTTCAATAACGGCCTGCAAACGTCTCTTTATACTGCTAACCAGTTTTGCCGTTTCAGAAGTACTGATTTTGTCCCACTCAGCGGATAAGACCTTTTTCAAGGAATCCTTGAGACCCAGCTTTTCGACACTTGCACCCAAATTTTCTTTTAGGACGTCTCGATAAACATGCTTATCCATAGCGACATCAATAAATGCAAGGTTACCAACTCCAGAAGCAGCACAACACACCCAAGCCATCACATTACCTCCACCGTGTTTAACCATTTTGAGCAAATTGTTTTCTTGAAGCTCTTTATTAGGCTTTCGCTAGATCTTTTGGGCTCCATCTGACCCAACAAAATTAAATTTTGACTCGTCACTAAATATAATGGAGTTCCAAAATGAATCCTGCTTATCCAAGTGTTCTATGGCAAAATCTAGCTTTTTCTTTCGGTTAACCTTCGAAAAAGGCTTGTGACGAGGAACACGACCATGATATCCAGCCTTATATAGGGTATTTCGTACAGTTTGAGGGGTGAATTGGCTCTGGAATGATTCTTGAAGGCTTTCGCACAACTTCTCAGCTGAGGTGTGTAGGTTTTTTTCCCACCGTAAGCACTACAGTCCGCACCTGGTGATCGTCAAATTTTTGAATTAAATCTAATTTTGTGTGCGTTTATACTAAATGCTATTAGGCAGTATTTTAAACAAGTAAGAAAACTCTAGTCGGGCATCGCGACTAGGAGATACCCTGAACACCGTGCTATCTGCGTTTTTTTAAATACTGCAAAGTTAGCATTTACTATAAACCAGAGCTCGCAAATAACAGTTGAGCATTTTGCGCGGTCTTCGAATAACAGTTTTCACTGAGTATATATAAGTTTAGTACTAGTTAAATAACATCTTAATACCAAAAAAATATTTTTTTTCCAACAAGGCAAATTAATGTAAGAGTGCCAAAAGACCTTTTGCATTGACTTTTTCGGTCATTTGCTCACTTGCTGAGCCTTAGCTCGCGAACAAAAAATTTTCCGCTCGCGAACAGATGCTCAGCAATAACGATCGACGCAAAATACCCAAAAAACAACCCTCATGCGAAGACCGATTCAGACATGAAAAGATCGCTCTTGCTCAGAGCAAGAGCGGAATATTTTCTGTTTTTCGCTCCTGCTCTGACTTTAAGCGTGACGAAAAAACGCTCAACTGTTATTTGCAAGCTCTGGTATAAACGCACAAATAATAAAATTTAATTCATTTTCAATTGTTTAGCCAATAGCGCCATCTATGATTCGATAGAATAGCGCCATCCATGTTTCGATTCAACTGAGCAGCTGATAATTCGCAAATAGCGCCATCTACTGGCAATATGTACGCAGTTCAATGTGTATGTGTGTGCACATGTATAGGAAGACTGTTGGCTTTGCGCTGCTGGTCACGTGTTTTCCTATTGTCCAAATGTTTTGTTCAATAACTTCTGCGCGAATTAATGGATTTGAATGAAATTTGCAGCTTATGTTCAACATTTTTTATTACATTTTTTCCAATTTTTAAAAATGCAAACCCATTCATTTATTGGCTTTGAGTCAACTAACCTCAATTTAATTATTTGGCAATATTTGAAGCTGGTATCCAAAATAAAAACAAGTATGAACGTTGCTGTCGGACGCAACCGACAGCGGAATACTATTTCACGCCCCAACAGCACACAGGGGAATCTATCACATTACATTTTTTTAAATTTAACCTTAAGTCCCCACTGTCGCCGCTTAAATTAGCTGCAGATTAAAACTTTTCATTGGTGGTAGCCAGACAGTTTCAATTAGAATCGAAGCTTAGAGATGCCACCTCTCTCGATTTATCTCGAGTGCCTTACCTTAGCAAGAACACGCACCTAAATCGAGAGAGGTGGCATCTCTCAAAATAAGAGAGGTGGCAACTCTCAAAATGAGAGAAGGGGCAACTCTGAAAATGTGATTTAAGTTCGTTGGCGAGCGTAGAGGTGTGGGCTCGAGCCCCGGTGCGGTCATGTTGATATTTTTGTTATATTTTCTTTATATAGTTATTTTGTATTAATAAACTATTCTTTTCAAACACATATATATATAATTCGGCAAATCAAAAGACAAGGTCAAAGGTCACAAAGTCATTATGTGGCGCGTTATTGGCTCAGAAGCTGCAGATGTTTCAGTTTTGATTTGCCACGCCCCCAGTGGCCGTAGACAAATAATTTTTGGCATGTGCATAGAGTGGGCGTTTATGGGGCGTAACAATAATTTTTGGGGAATCGATAAAGGAGGCCCCCAGTAACTTAGCATCCAATTTTGAAGCTTCTAGCACTAAAACTATGGAAGATATAAGCTGATATTAGTTGCCACGCCCCTGAAGGCGTAGATATATCCGCCATACCTTTTCGATTGTGGGATGTTAACCCGAGTATATCTACCAAGTCTCAAGTCTCTAGCATCAATAGTACTCAAAATATAACGAAACTAGTAAAATCACTATACATTCAGATCCGATTTGCCACGCCCCTAGTAGGCGTGGCCATAAAAATTTTTTTGGGAGATCTTTATAGGATCGTAACAGTAACCCACGTGCCAAATTTGGGCGTTCTAGCTTTAAAACTGTAGAAGATACAGTTTGACCCGATTTGCCACGCCCCCAATGGGCGGAGATATATCCGCCACAGCTTTTTGATTTTGGGATGTCGACATGAGTGTTCAGTTAAAATCTCAACTCTCTAGCCCTTCTAGAAGTAGTGTTTCTGAGATACAGGAAAATGCATTTTCCGATTTGCCACGCCCCTAGTGGGTGTATCGGGAAAATCTTGACACTTTATCAGACGAGGGTATACACGAGTATATATTTCAAATTTCAAGTCTCTAGCTTCAATAGCGTCGAAATGGTTTTGCGTTCATACGGACAGACGGACGGACAGCATGACGGACATTGCACAAACCCAATCTACTATATCACTACGTGAAATAGTATGAAAATCAAAATTACAAAAAATAGATGTGAAACTAACAAAAAAATTTGGGGACTCTAACATTCAAAGACTATAATGACTCAAAGATATAATTTAATAATTAACGTTCGATAACGTTTTTAATCGCTAACATTAAAATTAAAATAGATTTTAACAAACTCGATCTTTTCGTGCTATTCACGGACCTACAAAAAAATTTCAAGTCTCTATCTCTTAAAGGTTCTGAGATCGACGCGTTCATACATACGGACGGACAGATGGACATGGCTATATCAACTCAGCTTATCACGCTGATCAAGAATATGTATATTTTATGGGGTTTGCCACGCCTCCTTCTGTTGCTTACATTTCAACAAAAACATTATACCCTGATTTCCCATTTTCAATGGGTTCAGGGTATAAAAAGCGTGTTTAAGATACCGCAAGAGCTGGACGATATAAATTCAGATTTGTGAAAATCAACCAAAAAGGGAGAGTCATAATAATTCGACCATGATTGATTCGGTGCGGGCCATTTATGAATCGCTATTACCATTAGGATCTGAAACCAGATTTCCAATGCCATGTTGATCCATATAGTAGTGAGTAAGGTAGACACTGGCACGCGCTCAAGATGGAAAGAGAAGTTAGACTAGACAAATTTCCAAACTGAAGTTGCTTTAAACCAACGCTATCAACATTTGACTGCTGAAGAAGGCCACTGTTGCATGGAGCGTTGATCGTAAGACAACTCAGGACAGTGGAAAAAGAAATTAAAAAACGTGATTAGCTGTAGCTCTTCCAAGTCAGCTTCAGGTTAATAAGTGTATCTTTTACCAATCTAATGATCATTACATTCAGTCTTGTTCGTCATTCGCAGCAATACCATGCCAAAGCCGATGTATAAATTGCTGAGCAGGACATTCGGAAGCTACTTATAAATCAGATTACTGTTGTGTTTGCCCCATCACACCATGCTGCAAAGATACACACTCCTCATGCAGCCTCAACGTCTCTCCTAGTAGTTTCTAGGCCCATTGCTTCACAGATTTCGGCTGTGAACTACGCAAGTAGCGCCTCTGACCAAGTTCTATTGGCAACTGCCCTGCAAGACTCCGGCTATCAGGTAGTCTTTATCACTGAAGAGTTAGCCAAGCAATTAAAATTGACGATTCAGAAAAAAGGTATTCAGTTGTTGGGTTTTTCTCACTGTCGGTCATTTGTTAGTCACAGTGATTAAACATCCATAGCCTCACGAACGGACGACACAGAAATCATGACTGACTTCGGCATCCTACGGTCCATATCGTCAAACTAACTTGAAAAACTTACTAAGAAGATCATTATGCCTGATAGCGTACTGTTTCACAGGCCACAACACATTTACACTCGATGTTGATATCTTGTTTGATATATTAAGGAAAGCCCGAATAAAGGGAGTTAGCAACAGTCCAACACTCTAACTTACAGCCTTTGGTTTGATAGTGTTTGGTCATCGATGGGTCTAAAGTTCTGGGAGTTAGATGAAAAACCAAATACATTTAATTCGAATTTGTATACCCCAGAATAGATGTGCGTGAAGTCCTCTGTAGAGGCCATTCAATTCTAGTCCACAGTCTCTAAGCATGTCATATGACAAGTATCGCTGATCTACTCATGATGGGTTGGACCATGCAGCCTGAGTTTTGGTAAGCTTTGTACAGTCAAATAGAATTAGACGAGCCCCAGCGCAACTTTCAACTTGCAGTAGTAGCAGCTCGATGCCTAAAGTATTTGAGCGAATTACACGCTACCACTCATCCAGCTGCTGCTAGGTCCTTAGCTCACGACTTTTATGTCGATGATCCGTTGACAGGGTCAGACTGTACTGAGAAATTGAGTTTAATCACAATTCTTCAAGTATTTGGCTTCCTTCTCACAAAATGGGCTTTCAACTGTAAGCAACTTGCAGGTCAATCAACAGAGGACAACATTGTTATCTGTCATCAAGAAGCATAAAAGCCTTAGGCTGACGGTAGAGTGCCGGCGAGAAGCGATGCGATTTGAAAAGAGGTAAAAATAGCTGCGATCTGCAAAGCGATGTCATGAAACACTGTAAGCTTTTTGCAAAGAGAGAAAGCCTGCTGTATTTAATGCTGTTGTGATTTTTTCATAAACAGAATCCATCCAATTAAAAAATGTTGGAAAGGCAAATTACATACTATTGATTATTTAGCAGGCAGTCAATAATATTATGTTAAATAATAAAACGGTGGTTTTATGTATAAATATATATGAGTTGTTCTTTAATGAATTCTTTTCAACTGTACGCTCTCGTCGCTTAAAGTGAACTGAACTGAGGGGACATAAAGCAGATGAAGTATTGTGTGTATACACTAAGATGATATTCGGCTAGTCCCGTTACCTTTCATCTCTTTGCTTTATCTTCTGTTCTTAATGTTGCTTTTGCTATTTCGCAACACTCTTCCTCAAAAGTAACATTAACTAAATCAAAATTTAATTACACAAATTTTTTATCAGACAAAAGGCGTTCTCTGGGAAATATACAAAACACGGTTCAGCATTCGCTGCAAGGATTAAGAAAACCCAGTAAAACTTAATCAAACCGTTCAAATTAAAATACTATAATATTCAGTTAATATACAAAATAGAATTTGTCAATTTACGTACTAAATTCAAATCAAGTCTGAATTATTTAGTAATTACGTAAAGATTACTTTAAACTAACATTTTTAAATTCAGAAGTTAATTTAATATTTAATAAAAAAAAAACAAGTAAGAAAACTCTAGTCGAGACCGCTCGACTAGGGTATACCCTGAACCCTGCGAAGAGCCGCTTTTCTAAGCATTCTTCGTTTCTTTTATATGCATACGCATATATATATTCATTACAAGCCTAACATACACATACACGCACAGGCGCACACACACAACGCCAGTCGCTGAGTCAGCTGTTCTTTGGCTGCTGTTTGCATGGCAATGTTATGGGAAATTAAATGTTTAATAACTAGAGCAACGATTTTGATCAAACTTGTTGGGCGTGATCATGTCCTCCATATGTATGTATGTGCCAAAGCACAAGTCTCTAGTATTTGATGTACGGGAGTTACGAATTCGAGGCGAAGGGGGCGTGGCACCCAAAATTTAACAAGAACCGAAATTGCGCATGACCCAAGTTACACTAAATACAAAATTTGAAAAGTCTAGCTAAAAAGATGAATTAAATAGAATTTTATAACTAAATGAAGATATCGGTTTTTAATCGATAACATTAAAACGATAGTTGTTATCGTTTGTTTTTTTAACAAACTTGATCTGCGCACGCTATATGAGGATCTACATAAAAAATATCAAGTCTCTAGCTCTTATAGGTTCTGAGATCGACGCGTTCACACATACGGACAGACGGACGGACGGACGGACGGACGGACAGACGGACAGGGCTAAATCGACTCGGCCTCTCTCCCTGATCAAGAATATATATACTTTATGGGGTCTGCCACGCCTCCTTCTGCGTGTTACATACATACGCCTTTCAACAAAAACATTATACCCTGTTTTCCCGTTTTAAATGGGTTCAGGGTATAAAAACTGTTGATGACTTCATTCAGTGAGTCCCAATTGATTTCGAAGATTCAGGGATCTTGCGGCTGGTAGCGGTTTCGTAAGCACATCAGCCAACTGTTATCTGTGGAAATATACTTAATGGAAATTATTTTTTTTATACCCTGAACCCATTGAAAATGGGAAATCAGGGTATAATGTTTTTGTTGGAAGGCGTATGTATGTAACAGGGAGAAGGAGGCGTGGCAGACCCCATAAAGTATATATATTCTTGATCAGGGAGACAAGCCGAGTCGATTTAGCCCTGTCCGTCTGTCTGTCTGTCTGTCCGTCTGTCTGTCCGTCTGTCCGTCTGTCCGTATGTATGAACGCGTCGATCTCAGAACTTACAATAGCTAGAGACTTCAAATTTTTTTTTTGTAGGTCCCTGTATAGGGCGCGCATATCAAGTTTGTTTCAGAAATTCGACAACTGTTATCGTTTTATTGTTATCGATTAAAAACGAAAATCTAAATTAAGCTAAAAAATTCTATCTAATTCATCTTTCTAGCTAGAGTCTTCAAATTTTGCATTTAGTGTTATTTGGATCTTACGCAATTTCGGTTTTTGTTAAATTTTGGGTGCCACGCCCCCTTCGCCTCCAATTTGTAACTCCCGTATATCAAATACTAGAGACTTGTGCTTTGGCACATACTTACATATAGATGACATGATCACGCCCAACAAGTTTGATCAAAATCGTTACTCTAGAAAAAAGTTATTAAACATTAAATTTCCCATAGCATTGCCCTGCAAACAGCAGCCAAAGAACAGCTGACGCACCGACTGGCGTGTGTGTGTGCGTGCGCCTGTACGTGTGTGTGTATGTTTGGCTTGTAATGAACATATTTGTATATTCTTATGTATATTAAAGAAACGGAGATTGCTTGGAATTGCGGTTCTTCGCAGGGTTCAGGGTAACCCCTAGTCGAACGGTCTCGACTAGAGTTTTTTTACTTGTTTCTATTTGCTCAAGAGTAAAGTGATATTTTATATCTATATGCTTAGTTCTCTTGTGGCATGTTGGGTTATTTACTATACTTATACAACCTTGGTTGTCTTCAAATATACTAATTGGTTCATTTAAATCAATCCTTATTTCATTTCTTAAGGATTTTAACCATAAAGCTTCTCTAACGCTTTCAAATAGAGCCATGTATTCTGATTCAGTAGATGAGGCAGCAACTGATTTTTGTTTCATTGTACTCCAGCAAATTAAACAATTATCAAATAACTTAAATAAGTAACCAGTATTACTCCGTCTATCTGTTTCATTACCTGCCCAATCAGAATCTGCATAACCAACAACAACATTTTCAAAACTAATGCTTTTTGTAAAGGTTAATTTTAATTCAACCATACCTTTCAGATACTTTAATAGCCTTTTTAGGCACTGCCATAGTTCTTTATTGTTGTTATTGGTATATCTACTTAATATGCTTATTGCCGTACTCAAATCTGGCCGAGTACATAACATAATGTACATCAAACAACAGATCAAATTACGACATGGAGCATCAAAAGTTTCTTTAGATTTTAAGGCTTCATAGTTTAATTTACTTGGTAATGGTGTGCTAACTGGATTAAAATTTTCCATATTAAATTTCCTTAAAACATTACTTATGTATACTGATTGACTAAGTTGTAATTGATCTCTCTTCCTGTCTATTTTAATGCCAATAAAATGTCTTATATCTTTTAAATCACTCATTTTAAATTTATTCATTAAATAAGATTTAAACTTAGACATTGTTTCAATATTCTTTGTCACGATGACAACATCATCCACATACAAAAGTACATAAATGTTAAGAGATATATTCCAATTATCTATGAGGTATATACATCGGTCAACTCCAAGATTGAAAAAGCCCATTTCTTTTAAGACATTTTCGAATGCTTCGAACCAACACCTAGCTGCTTGCTTTAGACCATAAATAGCTTTATTTAGCTTACAAACTGTATCATCAACATGACTCAGTCCTAAAGGAATCTTCATGTAAATTTCCTCTTTCAAATTGCCATTTAGGAATGCTGTTTTAACATCCATATGATGAACCTTTAAATCGTATTGATTTGCACGCGCTAGTATAAATCGAAAACTGGAAATCCGTGCAACTGGTGCAAATGTTTCTTCGTAATCAGTTAAATATTCTTGCGTGAAACCACGAGCTACAAGTCTGGCTTTGTATCTGACTAAGTTTCCAAATTCATCCTGTTTAATGCTAAAAACCCATTTACAATCAATTATATTTTTATACCCTGAGCCCATTGAAAATGGGATAATCAGGGTATAATGTTTTTGTTGGAAGGCGTATGTATGTAACAGGCAGAAGGAGGCGTGGCAGACCCCATAAAGTATATATATTCCTGACCAGGATGTCAAGCCGAGTTGACATAGCCATGTCCGTCTGTCTGTCCGTATGTATGAACGCGTCGTTCTCAGAACCTATAAGAGCTAGAGACTTGAAATTTTTTATGTAGGTCCGTGAATAGCACGAAAAGATCGAGTTTGTTAAAAAACGTCGATAACTATTTTAATTTTACTGTTAGCGATTAAAAACATTATCGAATGTTAGTTATAAAATTATATCTCCCACGTCTTTATAGCTAGAGTCCCCAAATTTTTTTTGTAAGTTTTATATTTATTATACTATTTCACGTAGTAATATAGTATATTGGGTTTGTGCAATGTCCGTCATGTTGTCCGTCCGTCTGTCCGTATGAACGCAAACCATTTCCACGCTATTGAAGCTAGAGACTTGAGATTTGAAATATATACTCGTGTATACCCTCGTCTGATAAAGTGTCAAGATTTTCCCGATACGCCCACTAGGGGCGTGGCAAATCGGAAAATGCATTTTCCTGTATCTCAGAAACACTACTTCTAGAAGGGCTAGAGAGTTGAGATTTTAACTGAACACTCATGTCGACATCCCAAAATCAAAAAGCTGTGGCGGATATATCTACGCCCATTGGGGGCGTGGCAAATCGGTTCAAACTGTATCTTCTACAGTTTTAAAGCTAGAACGCCCAAATTTGGCACGTGGGTTACTGTTACGATCCTATAAAGATCTCCCAAAAAAATTTTTATGGCCACGCCTACTAGGGGCGTGGCAAATCGGATCTGAATGTATAGTGATTTTACTAGTTTCGTTATATTTTGAGCACTATTGATGCTAGAGACTTGAGACTTGGTAGATATACTCGGGTTAACAGCTTATATCTCCCACAGTTTTAGTGCTTGAAGCTTCAAAATTGGATGCTAGGTTACTGGGGGCCTCCTCTATCGATTTCCCAAAAATTATTGTTACGCCCAAAAAGGGGCGTGACATACAAAAAAAATACCCTGTAATTTTCGCATTTTTCGAATGTAAGCATCCCAACTTTACAGTTATATTCTTAAACGCCCACTCTATGAACATGCCAAAAATTGTTTGTCTACGGCCACTGGGGGCGTGGCAAATCAAAACTGAAACATCTGCAGCTTCTGAGCCAATAACGCGCCACATGACTTTGTGACCTTTGACCTTGTCTTTTGATTTGCCAATGAATACACTTAAACTGCGGTGGTGGTTAGTTTTGTACTGAGTCTTTATTCTTCTGAGGCAGGGATTTTATACCCTGACTCATGCATAAATCATAGCTTAAATTATGTAACCTTAGCCTAGCGCTGAGTTTGTAAGGCTCTGCGTGCACGTATCTAATTTTAATGTCAACCCATGTGGCCCTTGTTTATGTATGTTGCGCTCCCTTGGTCGACAAGTGCGTCGGAGGCATTTTTCAATTGGTTTGTATTCTTAGCGCGTCGGGTTTTTCTTTTAATTGTTATGCATTTGTATGTTTGTGCCTAAACATTCTTATGTTTATGCATGAACATTCTGCAGGGGCCAGAAAATGTGACAGCTAGCAGTTGCTGCCTCTGGTTTCTCCTCTTAATTATATATAGTGCTAAGAATATTATTATTATTATTACTAATCCTAAAGAGATGTGTCCATTCATTGTGTGGAAGACCAGATCTTCAATGTGGACCTTTTGACGGTACAGATCCCTTATGTTTTGTTGCAACTGTTTTAGTTCCACTGAGTTATTTATTTTAATGTTGTGTAGCGGCGTCGGGACCCATGTGTTGTTGTGGTCGATTATTTTGAGGAAAACTGGGCTGTACTCTTGACCCTACCTCCTGCGGCGTTAAGATATAAATTTTGCCTATCCTTGCTGAGCATCCAGCATGTAACTGAATTATGCCTTGGTTAGGTAGCAAGGCCATTTCCTCGAAGTTTCCGCATACGATGTGGGCTGACTTCTTTTCAAATACCTTAAAGAGCCATCGGTTTTTTCCATTTAGTTTTTAACAAATGTATCTTCCTCATACTCGGTCATATGGCACGGCTGCTTGTTGCTTGGTTTTAAGGGTGACATTTCACAACTTTCGTCGTCTGCATCCTTCCATGCCCAACTTCCCTCGCATAGGTAAGTGTCCTCGTCTTCGTGCTGACAACGATTTACATCCGTTTCAGTCATTGAGTGATACGCATCCATTTCCGTATTGAAGATAAGGAACTTCGTTTTAGTTTTCGGAATGACTTTTCTTCCGTCAAGAATCAGTGGTATCGGTATTGATTCGAAAAGACTTGCATGCTGATTGATGTATATTGGCAGTCTTGCATCGATTATCAGTGTATTGTCCTTAAACATCACTTGAGCCTTCATCAGTTTGTATATGAGTTGAAGCCTCTTCGGGGAATTTTCGCCGGGAAGAAGTTGATTTCTTTGGAGCTTCTTTTCAATCTCGTTGAGTTCCGCCAACATTTTATTTGGTTCCACCAGGGACGGATGAACTCTTCCTTGGTTTATATCCGTCATGAGGCTAATTACTGCTGACTGAAGGTCTTCGGTTTCATCAATCCAGTTGCGCACTTGTGTGATTAACATGAAGAATTTTACGGACTCTTTGTAAACGTAGAAGTTTTCTTTCATTGTGCTTGCCATTTTGTTTATTTCTGTTGTGACTCTTTCAAAGTTTTTATTTACTTCTTCAGTCGTAGCAGGGTTTGACTCACTGCTGTACAGTAGTCGTTGAATTCACCCAATTTTTCGCAAATTATGTCCGTTTTAACCATCAGCTCATCTGCTTGTTTCAAAACTTCGAAGTATGCTTGCATGTTGTAGTAGAACAATAACTGCCAGCTTGAAGATACGACTTCTACTTTTCCAAGATTGTCCATCAGCATAGCTGTTCGTTGATTTATATCCTGGATTTTTATTCTGCTTGTATTAGTTGCACTTGTTATTGTGGTGCTTGCTACCTGCAGTATCATGAGTAGGCTGAAGATCGTCGCTTTGGCTGTCGTAAACTTTGCTGATTTGGTCTGTTCACGTCGGGTTTTCGGTTTTCCTTGCTCATCTTTATTTTGAGTAGGTAGTAAACAGATCCTGTTTATTGATCTTTTCACCTCACCCATATTTGTTTTTATTGTTACTACTCGGACTTTGTTATCTTGTCCTTTTGTAGCTAGGCACTTCTCTTTTCACCTCCACACTTTTCTATTTCCTCTAACCGTCACACCTAGTTTTCCTGTTGTCCCAACGAATCGCCGCATTCCCACTATGACACTCCCCAGTTCACCCCCACACATCTCCCAAAACTCAAAAAACTCATCCATAAAACACCCAAGTAACTACCAACCATATAGACCACATTCTACTACACACAAATACCACTTTGTACGTTTTTACACCTTTTTTTCAGCACCTCCACCTAGAGCACGACTGACCACGTAGCCCACAAGTGAAAGACACCAACTGCCAACACCGGATACACCAATAACACATCCTACATACCTAACTAAACCACAAAACAAACACACAGACAAATTTACACACAAATATACACCAAAAACACCCAGAACAAACATCCCACCACCCCCCCCCCACCCACCATTATTTATTTTTTATTTTTATTTTTGATCATTATCTACCATCCCTATCATCCTTGTATTATATATTTTTTTTTGAAATTTACATTACCATGTCATGTTGCAGCCTCCCCCCCCACCACCACACCCCCACCAACAAAGGGCGCCACACCACTATTCTCCTTTACACCACACCCTCCACAACAGAATAAAAAATATCCTCGCCAACAACAAGTTGTTGCTGTAGTTTAACAATAATTGTTGTGGTTTCTTCTTAGTCGTCATAGTGGGTTAGTTGGCTGCTGCTTTTTTCCTTTCAATTTTGCTCTAAAGCGTAATATATATGTGATTACGCTTGTTAGCTTACTAATCGATGAAAACTTTGTTAGGAGTGGGATCAGGTAGTTTTCTTCTGTGGTTAGAGCTGCTACTATAACCTATTCTTTTTCTTCAAATTGCGGCCAGTGATCTGCCTGCTTCGTTAACCACTCAGGGCCTTTCCACCATATAGCACATGCTGCTAAGTGTTTTGGGGAGATTCCTCTTGAGGCGACATCTGCTGGGTTGTCTGCCGATTTTACGTATTTCCATTCAACGTTAGGCAGTTTTTTGCTAATTTCGTCTACTCTTGTTTTGACGAATTTATCTTTGCTACGCTTGTTCTTTATCCAAGCTAGCGTTATTTGTGAATCACTCCATGCTAGCGTTTTGGTGTGATCTCCAACTATTCCTCGCATTTTTGCTAACAGCTTGCTTAATAGGTGGGCTGCACATAGCTCTAATTTGGGAATTGTCTTCTTGTTTTTTATTGGGTTCACTTTACTTTTTGCAGCCAGTAAAGTGATTTTGGTACCAACCTTGGTATATACCACTGCTGCATACGCCTTTTCTGATGCGTCGCAAAACCCATGTAGCTCCGTTGCATGAGTGCTTGATTTTCCAGACCAGCGTTGTATATTAATTTGAGCTAAGTCTGGTAATGCGTTTGCGTACTCTTGCCAATAATTGCCCAGACTAGGTTCCAGCTCTGCGTCCCAAGTTAGCGGCAGTTTCCATAGTTCTTGTATGAAACATTTTCCTTGCAGTGTGACTGGTGTAAGCCATCCCAATGGATCAAAGATTCTTGCCAATTGAGATAAAATTAGTCGCTTTGTGATATGTACTAATTTTGGGCAATCAACGAAGAATGTGAAGACATCCTTTTTGGGGTCCCATTGTAGCCCGAGAGTTTTTATTGACTCGTCTTTGTTGATAATTATTTTCTCGGTTGAGTCACCATCTTTAATTCCAGTGATGATTCTGTCATCATTTGACACCCATTTTCTTAGATGCATTCCCGCTTTTTCCATAATTTTCCGAAGCTCTGTTTGCGTATTGATGCAATCGCTTACTGAGTCGCCACCAGTGATGAGGTCATCCATATAGAAATCTTCTTTGATTGCTATCATTAGTTGGTTGTTGCCTTGGCAGTGTTGATTTGCTAATTCTTGAAGACACCGCACAGCTAAAAATGGCGCTGCTGAGGTTCCATATGTAATTGTAGTCAGCTTAAACTTTTTTATTGGCTTGTTTGGGCCGTCTCTCCAGAGTATGTATTGATATTCTTGATCATCTTTGTTGACTTTAATCTGACGATACATCTTCTCGATATCAGCTGTCATGACATATTTCCATTGTCGCCACTTGATCAAAATATCAAAGATGTCTTTTTGAATTTTGGGTCCGACCAACATCACATCATTTAGACTTAGTCCATTTGAAGTCTTTGCTGAAGCGTCAAACACTACTCTTAATTTAGTAGTCAGACTGTTTGGTCTGATCACTGCTTGATGCGGCATATAGTATTTGCCTTGGCCAATAGTGTCAACTGGTTCCATGTGACCTAGCTTCAAGTACTGATCCATGAAGTCTCTGTATTCCGTGAAGATTTGCGGTTGCTTCCTGAATTTACTTTCCATTTGCAGTAGTCTTGCCATCGCCTGTTTCCGAGAGTTTCCTAATTCGAAGTTTTTTGGAACGGTATGGTCACTACTAGCCGGCCTTGTTCATCCCTTGTGGTTGTCTCTTGGAAAATTTTTTCACAGACCGTGCTGTCTTCCGAATCGCTGTCGTCACTCTCAAGCTCCCAGAAGCGCTCCAGATCGTTCAGGCACATCGTCGTTGATGCGCTGATTACTTTATTACTCGGTGATCTAGCTATGTTGCCGGAAACAATCCATCCGAGTTCAGTTTTTTGTCCCAGGGTTTCGTTGATTTTCTTAACTTTTCCCAACATTATTAAAGGAAGTAAATCAACGCCAATGATTACATCAATCCTACTGGGTTCATTGAAATGTGGGTCAGCTAGCTCGCAGCCCATCCAATCCTTTTTGATATCCATGTCAATTTTCTTGCTTGGTAGTGCTCTCTGAAGCTTTGGCATAACCAGCGCCTGCGTTGTGGTTACGAATTTGCTTGCAATTCTGGGCTTGATTGTTAAGCAAACACTATTTTTTCAGGACTTCAACGTGTTGCGAAATTCCTTGGACCTCCACGTTTCGTTTGATTCGGCGCAGTTTCAGCTGTTGTGCGGCTTCTTCAGATATAAGAGTTTTTTGTGAACCCCCATCAATAAGGGCTCTAAGTTGCTCGTATTTTCCAGATTTATTTTTAATCCGTATGAGCGCTGTTGCCAGCAACGTATCTTGTCCTTTATTTTCTTTTAGACAATTGCTGCTGACGGTCTCTTTTTTATTTGAATCCTCGTGAAGCAAATAGTTGTGTGATTTGGAGCATTGCTTACATGTCCAATCTTTCTTGCAATCTTTCATGCTGTGAGCGCCTAGACATTTGAAGCTTAGCGCATTTTTAGACACAAATTCTTTGCGTTTTTTGACAGGTTCAGCTTTAAATTTCTGACACCTATGTATGTCGTGGCTGTCCATTTGGCAAAAACGGCACTTTCTGTAGCTCGTTTTCTTTGCTTCTGTATGGACGGCACTCTCTTGTACTGAATTTATTGAGTTATACAGTTGCTCAATAAACTCCAGCACATTGTCCAAGGACTGAATTTCTCTAGCCTTCTTTACATGTTGCTCGTAAAGTTGTAGGGCTCCCCGTCGAGAATCGTCGCAACAATATCTGAGCGATTAAAACATCACTATGATTACCCATTTGGCCTTTTTCTTTAATGATGAAAATGCACTCTGTTGCTGTGTCCAAGAACTTGCGGATACTGCCTTCATCATTGTTCTTCAGCAGCTCCAGTTCCACTAATTGATTGACGGCGTTAGCAAATATTTTACGGTTAATTTCGTAGCGCTTGCATATTAACTCTCACGCTGAATTGTAGCTAGCAGATGATCCAACTAATAAATGGCTCACAACCATTTTGGCTGCTCCTTTGAGGCATGATTTCAGGTAGTTCAGCTTCCTTGTTTCGCTGATATCCATCCTGTTGTGAATCACCTCGGAGAACAATTCGAAGAACGTTGGCCACTCTTTTGGATTTTCATTAAAATGAGGAATGTCTACTTTTGGTAGCTCTGGAACGTCTTCTTTCATATTGTGCAAGTCACCCATTCTTCTATTTAATTTCTTCGAGGCTAGGTTGACTGCGCATTCCAGATCGTCAATCTCGTCAATATCGAAAGCAAATTTTTCATATTTTACCTCTAATTCTGTGATTGTCGATTGTACTTTGTTCCATAAGAAATTCAAATTGTCTTTGTAGTCACGAATTTCTTCCTGGTTGCTGAACTCTAGATTGGCATACACTTCCTTAATGAGTTGCCTTACTTTTTAGAGCTCTTCTGTCCACAAGGTCTACCATCACATCCGTCTCATTTCTTTGAGGAAACGTATCTTCCTGCTGAATAAGTTTTGCTTTGGATGTTTCTGGTTTCATCTCAATGTTCTTGCTAGATGCTGGTTGTTCGGTGTTCATGGTGTCGACTTTCATCAAGGATTCTTTATAGATCTTGATGCTGTTCATTGTGCCATCGTATATTTTCTCCGTAAAATATTCATGATTGACGATCCCAACTTTCATCAGTATTGAATGATTGGCATTGAATTTTTCTGCCAATTCGTCAATCACTGACATGGCATCTCTCTTTTTAATGCTCAGCTGTATGTTGTCAAAAATCTCTGACTGTTTTTTGATCAACTCAAGAGTTTTGGTCGACAACATCTTGTAGTGTTATTGGTATATATATATATATATATATATATATATATATAAAAAAAAAAATATATTTTTTTTTTTTTATTTTTTTTTTTTTTTTTTTCTCCCGGTGGTTTTGTTTTGGTTTTGCCTCCTGGATCTTTCTGTCCCTCCCCCCCCACGGTGGTTGCCAGCCTAAATAAAGTTGCTTACAACCAACAAACTATTTTACTCTCTTCTCCTCACTTATCTTTGCCTTTCGATCGAAGCGTGGCCTCATGATTACTCCTCTTACTCCGCTGGTGGTTTTTTTTTTTCCTGGGTTTTTTTTTTTCTAGGCCGGGGTTTTTTTCCCCTACCCCGTGCATAAATCATAGCTTAAATTATGTAACCTTAGCCTAGCGCTGAGTTTGTAAGGCTCTGCGCACGTATCTAATTTTAATGTCAACCCATGTGGCCCTTGTTTATGTATGTTGCGCTCCTTCTAATCGACAAGTGTGTCGGAGGCATTTTTCAATTGGTTTGTATTCTTAGCGCGTCGGGTTTCTCTTTTAATTGTTATGCATTTGTATGTTTGTGCCTAAACATTCTTATGTTTATGCATGAACAGTTGGTAGTGGCGATCGTTGTCTCTTCAGGGATTTCCTAATAGGCTCAGACTGACCATTATCATTATGTGTTTTATTAACGATCAAGAGATATTTGAATGACAAACAAGTAAGAACGTTGCTGTCGGACGCAACCGACAGCGAAATACTATTTCACGTCCCAGCAGCACATATATATTTTATCACATTATATTTTTTAAATTTTAACCTTAAATCCCCACAGTCGCCGCTTAAATTAGCTGCAGGTTAAAACATTTCATTGGAGGTGGCCAGACAGTTTCAATTAGAATCGAAGCTTAGAACTCCTTACCTTAGCAAAAACACGCACCTAAATCGAGAGAAGTGGCAACTCTCAAAATAAGAGAGGTGGCAACTCTGAAAATGTGATATAAGCTCGTTGGCGAGCGTAGAGGTGTGGGCTCGAACCCCAGTGCGGTCATATTGATATTTTTGTTATGTTTTATTTATTTAGTTATTTTGTATTATTAATATATTATTTTCAAACACATATACATAATTTGGCAAATCAAAAGACAAGGTCAAAGGTCACAAAGTCAATATGTGGCGCGTTATTGGCTCAGAAGCTTTAGATGTTTCAGTTTTGATTTGCCACGCACCCAGTGGCCGTAGACAAATAATTTTTGGCATGTACATAGAGTGGGCGAATGGGAAATCGATAGAGGAGGCCCCAGTAACTTAGCATCCAATTTTGAAGCTTCTAGCACTAAAACTGTGGGAAATATAAGCTGATATTAGTTGCCACGCCCTCTGAAGGTGTAGATATATCCGCCATACCTTTTCGATTGTGGGATGTTAACCCGAGTATATATACCAAGTCTCAAGTCTCTAGCATCAATAGTGCTCAAAATATAACGAAACTAGTAAAATCACTATATATTCAGATCCGATTTACCACGCCCCTAGTAAGCGTGGCCATAACATTTTTTGGGCGATCTTTATAGGATCGTAACAGTAACCCACGTGCCAAATTTGGGCGTTCTAGCTTTAAAACTGTAGATGATACAGTTTGACCCGATTTGCCATGCCCCCAATGGGCGTAGATATATCCGCCATAGCTTTTTGATTTTGGGATGTCGACATCAGTTCAGTTAAAATCCCAACTCTCTAGCCCTTCTAGAAGTAGTGTTTCAGAGATACAGGAAAATGCATTTTCCGATTTGCCACGCCCCTGGTGGGCGTATCGGGAAAATCTTGACACTTGACAAGCGCAAGTCGTTGCGTCAGCTGTTCTTTGGCTGCTGTTTTCATGGCAATGTTATGGGAAATTAAATCTTTAATAACTTTTTTTCTAACACTAAATGCAAATAACACTAAATGCAAATTTGAAGACTCTAGCTAGAAAGATGAATTAGATAGAATTTTATAGCTGAATTTACATTTTCGTTTTTAATCGATAACAATAAAACGATAACAGTTATCGAATTTCTTAAACAAACTCGATCTATTCGTGATATACAGGAACCTACATAAAAATTTCAAGTCTCTAGCTCTTGTAGGTTCTGAGAACGACGCGTTCATACATACGGACAGACGGATGGACTATATCAACTCGACTTGTCTCCCTGATCAAGAATATATACACTTTATGGGATCTGCCACGCCTCCTTCTGCCTGTTACATACATTTCAACAAAAACATTATACCCTGATTTCCCATTTTCAATGGGTTCAGGGTATAGTAAGTGTCTCACTTATATAGTCGCCGATATTTTCTTTACCTGGCTTGTAAACTAGCTGGTAGTCGTATTCTTCTAAGTTTGCCTTCCACCTTTTAATTTTGGCGTTCCCATGCCAATTACTAAGGGAATGTGTAAGAGGTTGGTGGTCTGTGAATATTTTGACTTTTGAATTTCCGTAAAGGTAATTCTTGAGGGACTTTAGAGCCCAAATCGGTAGTTAGGTGAAATTCTTTTTTGAAGTCGAGATATTTGAGAATAACATCGTCTGATATTAATGAACTTTTCAATTTATTAACCCTCTAATGCTGTTTTCTAAAATATTGGAAGAAAATAATTGGAACAATTTTTTTTTTAAAGTAAATTTAGGCTGCTAAACTCAAAAATGAACTCAGAAAAAATGTAGAAGTTTTTGTTTAGCCGTCAGGTGCAAAAAAGGTAATAAGTGTCTCAAGACACTCGTGGGCATCTAAGAGTAAAAAAACGGATTGAATAGAAATGTTAATTTTTTGTATTCATATGATATGTTTTAAAACAATTTTTTGTTGATGTGCAGCATAAATGTAAATTACATTTTTCACAAATGCATTGCGTTTGTGATGATTTACAGAGCTTGCACCGTCTCTTATTGTCCCGATCCATCCAACTTGGGAAGTGGTTGACTTGGTCAAAACGTAATTCCGCTATTGGATGTAAAGTTTTTTTTTTCCAAGTTTAAGCTCAAGCTGTGATGGTCGGGCCCGTGGGGATTGTGAAAAAGGTGACCGATATGTTCGCAAAGATGGTGACTGCATCTGGTTCTGTAGAGATACGGTACTGACTGGACGACCTGCGTGGGCATTATTTATAAAAGCCACCAATCCTTCAGCGATTGACTCGCGAAAATCGGGAAGTTCCATCAATTTGTCACTGATTGCGTTTTGTTTTTGAATTCGCCTATAAAGAATATAAGCATTTGTTGCTGCCATATCAATACAATGA
The DNA here is from genome assembly GCA_035047545.1 of Drosophila paranaensis. NCBI lineage: Eukaryota > Metazoa > Arthropoda > Insecta > Diptera > Drosophilidae > Drosophila > Drosophila paranaensis. The sequence goes on along the minus strand of JAWNPL010000244.1, from coordinate 414,739 downwards.
TAAAAAATTCGAGTAGCAGCATCTTTGGTTTTAGCTTTGATGTAATAACGGCCCATAAGTCCATCCATGAGAGCAACGCCGCCCATATGTGCGTTATATTCCCGAATTATTTGCGGACAGTCAATTTCAATATGTTGCTTTTTCTTCCTGTCATAACGATCAGTCTTAAGTGTTCTTTCACTTAAACTTTCCGTAGCAAACGGTTTAACACCTATTTAAGTTGACAATAAGCGAACGGCCTTGTTGTCCTTTCAAAGTACATTACTGACTTCTACCCCTTTTCATCATTACAAGCAAATGATATTGTGCTAATGTCCTCCAAAGCAGATATTAGAGTTTCTGTCGCATTTAAGTCATCTTCCTCGTCGTCCCTTGACTCGGATAACTCTGCATCGAAGGGGACACTCTTAAACAATTCCAACAACTGTTCATCAGTTAAATGGGATAATTTGAATCGTACCCGGTTTGCCATTTTTATATGGTTAATATGTCAGTTTCTAGTGAAAAAATCCATAGTATGAATAAGTTTACACACAAAATTGCAAGCACTTGTGAAATAGCTGCTGGTAAAAAAAATTGCTTGCAGCCCCAAAAGTGTCTCAAGACACATCACTGTTTTTAAGCTACAACGCACATTTTTTATTTATTTTTATTTTTGTAAACTAGTTTTAATTATAAATAAACATACCTTCCAATAAAAAATTATTTTAAATGGATTGCTTTCACAGATTTTGTAAAATAATTTTTGCACAACAGCACATGCAGCAGATCAATTTACACGCGCGAAAAAACATATGTTTTGTGTTTATGAAAATAAAAAGTACCGTTAAAAGCACTGGAGAGCTTTTAAAGCTTTTTTCTCAGTAACTTTGAATGTTTTATTAACGATCAAGAAATATTTTAATGACAAAAAAGCTCCCATTTTTGTATACCCTGAACCCATTGAAAATGGGAAAATCAGGGTATAATGTTTTTGTTGAAATGTATGTAACAGGCAGAAGGAGGCGTGGCAGACCCCATAAAGTATATATATTCTTGATCAGGGAGACAAGCCGAGTCGATTTAGCCCTGTCCGTCTGTCCGTCCGTCCGTCCGTCCGTCCGTCCGTCCGTCTGTCCGTATGTATGAACGCGTCGTTCTCAGAACCTATAAGAGCTAGAGACTTGAAATTTTTTATGTAGGTTCCTGTATAGCACGAAAAAATCGAGTTTGTTAAAAAAAATCGATAACTGTCTTAATTTTAAAGTTATCGATTAAAAACGAAATCGATGCTCCGTTATTTAATTATATATAATTCATCTTTATAGCTAGAGTCTTCACATTTTGCATTTAGTGTTATGTGATCATTGCACAATTTCGGTTTTTGTTAAATTTTGGATGCCACGCCCCCTTCGCCCCAAATTTTTAAGTCCCGTATTTCAAATACTATAGACTTGTGCTTTGGCACATATATACATATGGATGACATGATCACGCCTAACAAGTTTGATCAAAATCGTAAGACTAGAAAAAAAGTTATTAAACATTTAATTTCCCATAGCATTGCCATGCAAAGCAGCCAAATAACAGCTGACGCACCGACTGGCGTTTGTGTGTGTGCGCGCCTGTGCGTGGGTGTGCAAGTTTGGCTTGTAATGAACGTACATATGCATGTGTATATAAAAGAAACAAAGAATGCTTGGAATAACGGTTCTTCATAGGGTTCAGGGTATACCCTTGTCGAGTGGTCTCGACTAGAGTTTTCTTACTTGTTTTTAATTTAATTATAAAATAAGTGTCTCAGACAGCGTTAGAGGGTTAAATGCCTCTAGGGCAACTGAATCTAATTTTATGGATATCTTATTTGAAGCTTGCTTCGATGCTCTGCTGTCCTCACCACGTAACAACGAGGTGAGAGGTTTTGCTAATTTTGCATAATCTTTGACGAAACGGCGATAGTAGCCGGATAGGCCAAGAAATGACCGAAGATGTTTAAGCGTGTTTGGTGGTGGATAGTTGGCAATTGCTTCTACCTTTTTATACTATTTCACGTAGTATATTGGGTTTGTGCAATGTCCGTCATGCTGTCTGTCCGTCCTTCCGTTTGTCCGTCTGTCCGTATGAAAGACAACCATTTCCACGCTATTGAAGCTAGAGACTTGAAATTTGAAATATATACTCGTGTATACCCTCGTCTGATAAAGTGTCAAGATTTTCCCGATACGCCCACTAGGGGCGTGGCAAATCGGAAAATGCATTTTCCTGTATCTCAGAAACACTACTTCTAGAAGGGCTAGAGAGTTGGGATTTTAACTGAACACTCATGTCGACATCCCAAAATCAAAAAGCTATGGCGGATATATCTACGCCCATTGGCGGCGTGGCAAATCGGGTCAAACTGTATCTTCTACAGTTTTAAAGCTAGAACGCCCAAATGTGGCAAGTTGGTTACTGTTACGATCCTACATAAAGTTTCGTTATATTTTGAGCACTATTGACGTTAGAGACTTGAGACTTGGTATATATACTCGGGTTAACATCCCACAATCGAAAAGCTATGGCAGATATATTTAGGCCTTCAGGGGGCGTGGCAACTAATATCAGCTTATATCTCCCACAGTTTTTGCTAGAAGCTTCAAAATTGGATGCTAGGTTACTGGGGGCCTCCTCTATCGATTCCCCAAACATTATTGTTACGCCCCAAAAGGGGCGTGACATACAGAAAAATACCCTGTTTTTTCGCATTTTTCGAATGTAAGCATCCAAACTTTACACTTAACTTAAACGCCCACTCTATGCACATGCCAAAAATGTCTGCGGCCACTGGAGGCGTGGCAAATCAAAACTGAAACATCTGCAGCTTCTGAGCCAATATCGCGCCACATAATGACTTAGTGACCTTTGACCTTGTCTTTTGATTTGCCAAATTATATATATGTGTTTGAAAAGAATATTTTAGTAAAACAAAATAACTAAATAAAGAAAATATAACAAAAATATCAACATGACCGCACCGGGGTTCGAGCCCACACCTCTACGCTCGCCAACAAACTTAAATCACATTTTCTGAGTTGCCACCTCTCTCATTTTGAGAGTTGCCACCTCTCTTATTTTGAGAGATGCCACCTCTCTCGATTTAGGTGCGTGTTTTTGCTAAGGTAAGGGCTCTAAGCTTCGATCCTAATTGAAACTGTCTGGCCACCTCCAATGAAAAGTTTTAATCTGCAGCTAATTTAAGCGGCTACAGTGGGGATTTAAGGTTAAATTTTAAAAAATAAAGTGTGTGCTGCTGGGACGTGAAATAGTATTTCGCTGTCGGTTGCGTCCGACAGCAACGTTCTTACTTGTTTTTGTTAGTTTCTCTGCCTTTATCTGAAATAACAAAACCTAAAAATTATACTCTAGTATAATTCGCATTTGTCTATTTGGCATTTTATGTTAGCTTCGTGGAGCGTATGGAATATTATTTCGACGTGATCTATATGGGATTTTTCATCTTTGGTGAACACGACTATATCGTCTATGTAAACATAGCAGATTTTCCTTAGTGTTGCCTTAGTATGTCATCTAAGGCTCTTTGAAATATGGATAGCGCGTTTTTCAAACCAAAGGGGAGTCGTTTAAACTAATGTTTTCCATTTTTTATGGAGAAGGCAGTTTCCTCTATGTCCTTTTCTCTTAATAGGATCCGATGAAATCCGCTTTTCAAATCAAATACGGAGAGTATTTTGTTGTCTCCTAGTTGTGCTAATACCTCGTTTATTTCTGGTATGGGATACCGATCGGCGATGGTTATGGAATTTAACTTCCTATAGTCAATGCCTAATCTATATTTCTTTTCGCCAGATGCGTCTAACTTTTTTGGTACTCTTATTACAGGAGAGTTACATGGAGAACGAGAGGGGCGAATTATGTCGTCGTCTAACAGTTTTTGTATTTGTGCTTCTACTTCTCGTTGTAAAGACATGGGATAAGGGTAATATTTCGTAAAAATTGTAGCGTCTGAGGTGGTTCTTATTTCTGCTTGGACCCAGGTGGTAAATGATAATCTGTCATTGGGTTTTGAAAATAAGCTCGAAAATTTCTTTGTTAAGTTTATAATGCTCGTGAATTGTTCTTTAGACATGTGTTCGGTTCTAATACTTAAATTATTAACTGCTTGTATTCGTTTTTCTTTGATAGGAATATTGTATTTGTTTTTATACCCTGAACCCATTGAAAATGGGAAAAAAGGGTATAATGGTTTTGTGAAAATGTATGTAACAGGCAGAAGGAGGCGTGGCAGACCCCACAAAGTATATATATTCTTGATCAGGGAGAGAAGCCGAGTCGATTTAGCCCTGTCCGTCTGTCTGTCTGTCCGTCTGTCCGTCTGTCCGTCCGTCCGTCTGTCCGTCTGTCCGTATGTTTGAACGCGTCGATCTCAGAAGATATAAGAGCTAGAGACTTCAAATTTTTTTTGGAAGTTCGTGTATAGTACGATTCGATCGAGTTTGTTTCAAATATTCGATAACTATAATCGTTTTAATGTTATCGATTAAAAACCGATATCTTCATTTAATTATTAAACTCTATTTAATTCATCTTTCTAGCTAGAGTCTTCAAATGCATATAGTGTTATTTGAGCCTTCTGCAATTTCGGTTTTTGTTAAATTTTGGATGCCACGCCCTCAAATTGCCCCTTCGCCTCAAATTGCTAAATCACGTATTTCAAGTACTAGAGACTTGTGCATTGGCACATACACACATATGAACGTCATGATCACGCCCCACAAATTTGATCAAAATCGTTCGACTAGCAAAAAAGTTATTAAACATTTAATATCTCATATTGTCGGCGTCTTGCAGCAGCAGCGAAGCTGATGAGTCATAATGCACAGTTAGCAGATTGTGTGTTGGTGCGTGCGTCTGTGTGTGTGTATGTATTGCTTGCTACATATGTACATACATATAAAAGTAACGGAGAATGTTAGCGGCTCTTAGGAATCGCAGTTCTTCGCAGGGTTCAGGGGATCTCTTTGTCGAGCAGTCTCGACTAGAGCACTCTTACTTGTTTAAAGTCATAATGTTGTGCATTTACCTGCCTAAGACTATCGAATGATTTTAGAGTCGGCAGTAGAAAGAATTTAATTCTTACGTCTTTGATGTCAAACAGATTTGCTTCTATGTGCTGTGTTATTTTTATGTTACCTCCTACAGAGATTGCATCGAATGGTTCTATATTTTCTTTTGGGTTTCTTACTAAATTTGGTTTGATATAATTATTGTTCGAGCCAGTGTCAATTAAAATTTTCAGGGTCTTTCCTCCTCCAAGCTTGCATTCAAAGTACTTTATTCTTTATTCTAAAAAATGTATGTCTGAATGTCCAACTTGATAATCTTCTCCTGAGTATTCGTACTCGTGTAGTGAGTTGTCGGCTAGATTTTCTACGTCAGCATAGTGTTCGTTACCATATTGTTCCAATTCTGCCTGTCTTTGCTCTTCTATGTGAGTTTGATTTTCGTTTTCTTCGGCTGTTTCTATATTATAATATCGTGGTTTTTTTAGTTCTTGTCCTGTGTTGTATGGAGAACGTTTTCCTATATCGAAATTTGGCGATTAACATAATTAACCTGCTTCGTTTGTATGGACTTGTCTACGTCCATGGGTTCGGGTGCTACAGGATAACTGTAGTTTGGCTGTTGAAAGAATTGTTGTCCGGACGGACGAGGGTATGCTATTGCGAAGGTGTAACTTGGCTGTTGCTTGAACAGCTGTCCATAAGGTGTTGTTTTACTTTGTTGAAAGCTGGGGTTTGGCCTATAAGATTGAATTGGTTGACGTGGAATGTTACTTTGTGTTATTGGAGGAGCTCGGAATGATTGCATTGGCTTGGGAGGCGACATACTTTTGATTTTTTAACTTGAGGCATAAATGAAGGGCTTGTGGCAAGTCGGTGGGTTCTTTAATTCCTAGAAGTCTAGGGAGATCACCTTGGAGACCTCTTACGAAAGTGTCAAGTGCCTTATCACGATATACTTTAGTCAGTAATCGCTCAGATTCTCTGGCCACATTCATACAACCCACTTTGTTAAGAATAAGTGACAAATGTTTATAAACGTCTGAATGGAATTCTTCAACAGATTGATTACCTTGAGTCAGTCCACTCATCTGATATTCTAGGGTTGTTATATCCCTCTTATCAGCGTAATGTAGAATCAGGCACTTAGGAATGGCACTCCAGTCGAGTGGTACGTTGTAAGATTCTAATGCTGTATCTGCTAATCCGGTTATTTTGTTTCTTATTGTATGAAGGATGCCGAAATATCTAGGGTTGCCTTCCTGTCCGGTATAAATTTCCATTATTCTGTCAACACTCTTCTTCCTGAAGCTAAACTCAGCTGTATTTCCATTGAATTCTCTTAAACCTTTGACTATATCTGGAACCTTGTCTAATTCGGATATTCTATTACTATATTCAGGTCTGATTGATACGTCTGGGGCGTCGAAAGGGCTTGGTCTGATTGATTCGGCTGTATTGTTTTTTGCTAGAGTCTCGATGACTATTTTCGAAGTTAATTGTGTTAGTTGGTCTATATTCATTTGGGCGTTATTGGGGGGTGTTGATCTGGAGGATGACGCATCATCGGATGGTTTTATTAAGTTAAGTTATATATCGACTACAGCGGATGCGCCAGCGGTTGCACCAGCGGTTGCGCGTGTTTCTCTCGTAAACATAATTCTTAAGAACTGTTTTGCTGCTTGAGCGGGATGCAATGCAGACCGTAGGTCAGCATTTTTGGCGCAGCGCGTGTTGCAGGGCGTTGAACTGCTTTGACTTTGCTTACGTTAACTTACATACATATGTATATATGCTACGCTCTCCCATTCTGTCGCTGCTCTCAGCGGCAGAACTCTTTTATATATACATTATGTATTAAGGCTTAGCTTATGAAAAACCTAAAATAAAGTATTATTCAAAAACTTAAAGCTAAAGCGAGCAGAAGCTCGAGTGTTTTCGTTGAAAATTCGAAAAGTAATTACAACTCCACAACTGCTCAACCAATGATCCTGTACAACCTTACAAGTGTATCGCCAATATTGCATGCATTCTAAATATGTGTGGGAGTGTATATGTATATATACATAAACATACACTACAAATGTCTGACAAAGCTATGGGGCGGAATCAATCGTTGTTCATCGCTACCATCACATCTTGGCCAAGCAACATACATACATAAATACAAAATCAAACCTTGTATTGTGGCCTGCAGAATCAAACGCTGATAACTGTAGGTTATTCACAAGAACATCCACATAGACATGATGTGGTAGAGCGGAATCAATCGTTGATCATCGCTACTATCACAACATGGTCTATCAACATACATACATACATAAACAAGTAAGAAAACTCTAGTCGGGGGTCCCGACTAGGAGATACCCTAAACCCCGCGCTATCTGAGTTTTTTTAAAATACTGCATAATTAGCATTTCGTATAAACGCACAGAAAACTAAATTCAATTCATTTTCAATTGTTTAGCCAATAGCGCCATCTATGGTTCGATAGAATAGCGCCATCCATGTTTCGATCCAACTGAGCAGCTGATAATTCTCAAATCATAGCACCATCTATTGGAAATATGTACACTAAAACTTGCGGGTTTTAGAAGTTGCTAGATGCACGCAGCTCAATGTGTATGTGTGTATGCGTGCACATGTATAGGGAAACAGTTTGCTTTGCTTTGCTGGTCACGTGTTTGTCCCATTGGCCGAATGTTTTGTTTAATAACTTCTGCGCGAATTAATGGATTTGAATGAAATTTTCAGCTTATGTTCAACATATTTTATTACATTTTTTCCAATTTTTAAAAATGTAAACCCATTCATTTACTGGCTTTGAGTGCAACTAACCTCAATTTAAATATTTGGGGAAATTTGGAGCCGGTATCCAAAATTTAACAAAAAATAAAAATTAGAGAAAATAAATATAAAACTTACAAAAAAATTGGGGTCTCTAGCTATAAAGACGTGGGAGATATAATTTTATAACTAACATTCGATAATGTTTTTAATCGATAACAATAAAATTAAAATAGTTATCGACTTTTTTTTAACAAACTCGATCTTTTCGTGCTATTCACGGACCTACATAAAAATTTCAAGTCTCTAGCTCTTATAGGTTCTGAGAACGACGCGTTCATACATACGGACAGACAGACGGACAGACGGACATGGCTATATCAACTCGGCTTGTCATCCTGATCAAGAATATATATACTTTATGGGGCTGCCACGCCTCCTTCTGCCTGTTACATACATACGCCCTCCAACAAAAACATTATACCCTGATTTTCCCATTTTCAATGGGTTCAGGGTATAAAAATCAAACCTAGTGTTGTGGCCTGCAGAATCAAACGCTGATAACTGTAGGTTATTCACAAGAACATCCACGCACACATGATGTGGTGGAGCGCAATCAATCTTTGATCATCGCTACCAGTACCAACATATAAACGTCAAAAAAAAAACAAGTAAGAAAACTCTAGTCGAGACCGCTCGACTAAAACATCCCCTGAACCCTGCGAAGAACCGCTATTCCAAGCAATATTTGTTTATTTTTTATGCTCACATGCATATGTACTTTCATTGCAACAAAACATACACACACACACAGGCACACGCACACACAAACGCCAGTCGGTGCGTCAGCTGTTCTTTGGCTGCTTTGTATGTCAATGATATGGGAAATTAAATGTTTAATAACTTTTTTTCTAGACAAACGATTTTGATCAAACTTGTTGGGCCTGATCATGTTATCGATATGTATGTATGTGCCAAAGCACAAGTCTCTAGTATTTGAAATACGGGACTTACAATTTTGAGGCGAAGGGAGCGTGGCATCCAAAATTTAACAAAAACCGAAATTGTATAATGCTCACATAACACTAAATGCAAAGTTTGAAGACTCTAGCTATAAAGATGAATTAGATAGAATTTTTTAGCTTAATTTAGATTTTCGTTTATAATCGATAACAATAAAACGATAACAGTTATCGAATTTTTGAAACAAACTCGACCTTTTCGTGCTATACAGGAACCTACATATAAAATTTCAAGTCTCTAGCTCTGGTAGGTTCTGAGAACGACGCGTTCATACATACGGACAGACGGACGGACGGACGGACGGACGGACAGACGGACATGGCTATATCAACTCGGCTCCCTGATCAAGAATTTATATACTTTATGGGGTCTGCCACGCCTCCTTCTGCCTGTTACATACATTTCAACAAAAACATTATACCCTGATTTCCCATTTTCAATGGGTTCAGGGTATAAAAAAAAAAAACGACAATACAAATGGATATATGTATGCTCATGTACATATATGTATGTACATACATACATTCGTTTTCACATAAAACCAAAACATATTGACTTGTGCATATACATACGCAATTAGAAAACTATCAATAATTTCACAACTTAGTGAAACTTTCAAATACGCAGAAGTCATAAAACAACGTCGCCACCGTTCTCTGAGTCGATGTCAATTTTGCAGAACTCACAATGTGGACTCTGCGTGATGATGCTACCAAGCCTTCAATGTGCGACGCCAGTGCCGTTCTTTTCGTAGCTGACCTACATATTTTTGTTGTCGCTGACGATACTAAGAAGCCTACGATGCGTTGCCTCCCCATCCTATTTCACGACGCTGTCGTCCTTTACTCATTACTGTAAAACCGCTATACCTGGCGCCATCTATCTGTTCCGCAAATCTACAAAATGTGTAGCTTGTTGCAAACGACACTTCTTAAGAGTTCACTCACAGAATTGAAAAATCAGTCGAGATACTGATCTCAAAAAGACAAGACATTACTCCAGTGCGTACACATACACAACATAAAACAAAAGTGTTTTAAAGTCAAATATTGAAAACTATATAAACGTTTTATTGAGAAAAAACTCAAAATCAAAATTGATCAACTTAAATATTAGCTATTATACAACAATCAGTAAAATAAGTGAACCCTCGTTGATATATGTATATGTGAGTAGAACAAATATAAAATTAAACCAGTAATAGTTATATAACAACCAATACATTTAAAATGTATTTCAGAAATAAATATAAAAAAATACACCAACAAAATCACTCAACCCACGTAAATATCTGAAAAAAAACAACAACAATAATAACAAGGAAGAACGTTGCTGTCGGACGCAACCGACAGCGAAATACTATTTCACGCTCCAACAGCACACAGGGGCATCTATCACATTACATTTTTATACCCTGAACCCATTGAAAATGGGAAAAAAGGGTATAATGGTTTTGTGAAAATGTATGTAACAGGCAGAAGGAGGCGTGGCAGACCCCACAAAGTATATATATTCTTGATCAGGGAGAGAAGCCGAGTCGATTTAGCCCTGTCCGTCTGTCTGTCTGTCCGTCTGTCCGTCTGTCCGTATGTTTGAACGCGTCGATCTCAGAAGATATAAGAGCTAGAGACTTCAAATTTTTTTGGAAGTTCGTGTATAGTACGATTCGATCGAGTTTGTTTCAAATATTCGATAACTATAATCGTTTTAATGTTATCGATTAAAAACCGATATCTTCATTTAATTATTAAACTCTATTTAATTCATCTTTCTAGCTAGAGTCTTCAAATTTTGCATTTAGTGTTATTTGAGCCTTCTGCAATTTCGGTTTTTGTTAAATTTTGGATGCCACGCCCTCAAATTGCCCCTTCGGCTCAAATTGCTAAATCACGTATTTCTCGCACTAGAGACTTGTGCTTTGGCACATACACACATATGAATGTCATGATCACGCCCCACAAATTTGATCAAAATCGTTCGACTAGAAAAAAAGTTATTAAACATTTAATATCTCATATTATCGGCGTCTTGCAGCAACAGCGAAGCTGATGAGTCATAATGCACAGTTAGCAGATTGTGTGTTGGTGCGTGCGTCTGCGTTCTTGTGCGTGCATCTGTGTGTGTGTATGTATTGCTTGCTACATATGTACATACATATAAAAGTAACGGAGAATGTTAGCGGCTCTTAGGAATCGCAGTTCTTCGCAGGGTTCGACTAGAGCACTCTTACTTGTTTTTAATTTAACCTTAAATCCCCACTGTCGCCACTTAAATTAGCTGCAGATTAAAACTTTCCATTGGAGGTAGCCAGATAGTTTCAATTAGAAACGAAGCTTAGAACCCTTACCTTAGCAAAAACACGCACCCAAATCGAGAGATGTGGCACCTTTCAAAATAAGAGAGGTGGTAACTCAGAAAATGTGATTTAAGTTCGTTGGCGAGCGTAGAGGTGTGGGCTCGAACCCCGGTGCGGTCATGTTGATATTTTGTTATATTTTCTTTATTTAGTTATTTTGTGTTAATAAAATATTCTTTTCAAACACATATATATAATTTGGCAAATCAAAAGACAAGGTCAAAGGTCACTAAGTCATTATGTGGCGCGTTATTGGCTCAGAAGCGGCAGATGTTTCAGTTTTGATTTGCCACGCCCCCAGTGGCCGTAGACAAATAATTTTTGGCATGTGCATAGAGTGGGCGTTTAAGAATATAACTGTAAAGGTTGGATGCTTACATTCGAAAAATTCGAAAATTACAGGGTATTTTTCTGTATGTCACGCCCCTTTTTGGGGCGTAACAATAATTTTTGGGGAATCGATAGAGGAGGTAACCCAGCACTCAATTTTGAAGCTTCTAGCACTAAAACTGTGGGAGATATAAGCTGATATTAGTTGCCACGCCCCCTGAAGGCGTAGATATATCCGTCATACCTTTTCGATTGTGGGATGTTAGCCCGAGTATATGTACCAAGTCTCAAGCATCCCTAGCATCAATAGTGCTCAAAATATAACGAAACTAGTAAAACCACTATATATTCAGATCCGATTTACCACGCCCCTAGTAGGCGTGGCCATAAAATTTTTGGGCGATCTTTATAGGATCGTAACAGTAACCCACGTGCCAAATTTGGGCGTTCTAGCTTTAAAACTGTAGAAGATACAGTTTGACCCGATTTGCCACACCCCCAATGGGCGTAGTTATATCCGCCATAGCTTTTTGATTTTGGGATGTCGTGTTCAGTTAAAATCTCAACTCTCTAGCCCTTCTAGAAGTAGTGTTTCTGAGATACAGGAAAATGCATTTTCCGATTTGCCACGCCCCTAGTGGGCGTATCGGGAAAATCTTGACACTTTTTCAGACGAGGGTATACACGAGTATATATTTCAAATTTCAAGTCTCTAGCTTCAATAGCGTGGAAATGGTTTGCGTTCATACGGACAGACGGACGGACAGCATGACGGACATTGCACAAACCCAATATACTATATCACTACGTGAAATAGTATAGAAATAATAATATATATGTACATGTAATTCCTTTGAAAATTCCATTTTAAGTTATTAAATGCCTAAGAACACATTTGTAAGATCTATAGTTAAGAGAAGTTTTTATAATACTAATAATAATAATAGTAATAATACTAGGAAAATAAGCGAAGAACATAATTTCTTGCCAAATCCTACTAACATACCAATGGACTCTGGCAACGCATCAGAATCACTGACAACTACAATATCCACCCCTAACCTGACGCCTACAAATAGTATAATGACTAATACCTCGACAAGAAATAAATATTTTGATTAAAGAAGTCGAAAATACACCGTACTACCTACGCCTCCTAAGAGCTATCAGGAATAAAATTGTCGGTAGAGCCAGTGACGTTCTGAGACTGTCTAAAACAGAGCTTAACTGGAAAAATATAAAAGCTAATTTAACACAACGTTACGGTTGCAAGATAAGCAAAGCCATATTGATTCGTGCATTTACAATCATTCCCGGAAAACTTGTCTATGGGACAGATTTTCTACAGTATTTTAAAAGTCAAAGCCCAATTGACAGCTCTGATACAAAAAAACCAAGATCCAGAAATCAAAACTAAACTTTACGATTACATTTGCTTGAATACATTTTTAGTAAGCCTCAAAGAAACACTCTAAAACCTTAATAAAAACAAAAAATCCAAAAAGTATAGAAGTAGCTTATGAACATTGCCGTATAGAACAAAATTTTTATTATCAAAAACCAATCAACAACCATTACAAAAAACCACAAACAACACCATATTCACATTCACAAAATACAACAAACAAGGCCAACAACAAGCCCCTTATCACAAGAATTATGACAATAAGAAAAATACATACGATAATTCCTCAAAAACTACACAGTATACCAATAATCAAAATAGAAATAATCCTCCAAATCCCTTTAATTCAGATAATACTTATAAGAACCAACTACATAATATTAATGACGAACAAACTTCATCAGAACTTTGTAACATAAATGACACAGGAAATTTTTGGGAAAATGCCTCCCAGAATCAAAAGGATACTTAACAAAAAAGACACACGGTTCATCACTGCCTTTCATTTGGATAACGTCAATCACAGGCTATCGTATAAAATTCTTAATTGATACAGGGTCAACAAACTCATTCATAAATCCATCCTTAATCCCTAACAATGACCGAAAACCGAAAACCCCATTATTATATGAACAGTCATGAACCAACACACCATTCTGGAAAAAGTAAGTAACAATTCACTCACTCCCAGAATTTAAAGAACAAATAGAGATAGACCTCCTTCTTTTCGACTTCCATGCTTATTTTAAAGGACTTTTAGGAATGGACTTCCTAAACAAATTACTTAGAAACACCGAAATCATTCGTAAAAATCTTTACCCAAGATAACCAAACTACTGAAGTACATGTCATTCCTGCTTCATCAAAACAAGGCAACTTCTATAGTCAACAAACAACTTACAATAAACATTTAGAAATATCTGGAGGATTTAGTCTAATAGAAGTCGTCAACAATTCTCCCGAAGACCAGAAATTATGTTTGGAACAGCCATTAGAAACCATTCCGTATGACACAGATAAATTTTTTGAAGTAAACACTATGACCTCAGATAACCCAACTATCCAAAATACTCAAAAACAAAATTTTACATTAAATACAGATCATCTAAATGTAGAAGAAACAAGTAAGAAAACTCTAGTCGAGACCGCTCGACTAGGGTATACACTGAACCCTGCGAAGAACCGCTACTCCAAGCACACTCTACAGTACAACCAACACACTCACACACACACACAGACGCACGCACACACAAGCGTAAGTCGTTGCGTCAGCTGTTCTTGGGCTGTATTGCCTGGCAATGCTATGGGAAAATAATCATGTCATCCATATGTATGTGCCAAAGCACAAGTCTCTAGTATTTGATATACGGGAGTTACAAATTTGAGGCGAAGGGGACGTGGCATCCAAAATTTAATAAAAACCGAAATTACGTAAGGGCCAAATAACACTAAATGCAAAATTTGAAGACTCTAGCTATGAAGATGAATTAGATAGAATTTTATAGCCAAATGAAGATATCGGTTTTTAATCGATAACAATAAAACGATAACCGTTATCGAATTTCTGAAACAAACTCGATATTTTCGTGCTATACAGGAACCTACATATAAAGTTTCAAGTCTCTAGCTCTTGTAGGTTCTGAGAACGACGCGTTCATACATACGGACAGACGGACGTACGGACAGACGGACATGGCTATATCAACTCGGCTTGACTTCCTGATCAAGAATATATATACTATATGGGGTCTGCCACGCCTCCTTCTGCCTGTTACATACATTTCAACAAAAACATTATACCCTGATTTCCCATTTTCAATGGGTTCAGGGTATAAAAACAGCACTTATACAGCTTTGCAACAATTACACTGACCTTTTTTATGATGATAATCAAGAATTAACATTTTCCAGCAATATAACGCATCATATACGTACAACAGACAATACGCCAGTTTTTGTAAAGCAGTATCGTTACCCATACACCTTAAAACACGAAGTTAAAGAACAAATAAACTCAATGCTCAAGCAAAATATAATCAAAACAAGTTACTCCCCTTATAGCGCTCCAGTTTGGGTCGTCCCAAAGAAATCAAACTCCACCGAAAAACAAAAATGGAGATTAGTGATAGACTATCGTAAACTAAATGAAAAAACCATTTCAGACCGCTATCCAATTCCAAATATAAACGATATCATTGACCAACTAGGTAAATCCACTTATTTCACAACTCTCGACTTAGCAACTGGATTTCACCAAATTTAAATGTACAAAGAAGATAGAAACAAAAAAGCTTTTACAGTTGAAGGGGGTCATTTCGAATTCGTGCGAATGCCATTCGGGTTGAAAAATGCACCTGCGACATTTCAATGAGTAATGGATTACTTCCTTCGAGAACTTATAGGTTCTATTTACTTAGTATACCTCGACGACATAATAATCTTCTCACCATCCCTACAACAAAAAATATTCGATAGGCTCAGATTCGTAACTTTAAACTTCAAATTTCTAAATCTGTCTTTCTACGGAAAGAAGTTAATTTCCTTGCTCATATTGTAACTCAAGACGGGGTCAGACCAAATCCCGATAAAATAAGAAGCATCCAAGAATTCCCACTACCAAAAAATAGAAAACAAATTAAATCATTCTTAGGACTTCTCGGTTATTATAGGAAATTTATTAAAGATTTTGCTCGTATAACGAAACCACTAACTCAACAATTAAAAGGTACAAAACCAATTACTATTGATAACGAATATCGCAACACCTTACAATTCTGTAAAACATTACTCTGTAACAATCCAATATTAACTTACCCAAATTTCAGCGAACCTTTCATATTAACAACCAATGCAAGCAATTACGCCATCGGCTCTGTTTTATCACAAAAATTATCAGGAAACGACAAACCAGTCGCTTATGCCAGCCGCACACTATCCAACGAAGAAACTTGCTATTCAACTACAGAAAAAGATGTCGACATCCCAAAATCAAAAAGCTATGGCTGATATATCTACGCCCATTGGGGGCATGGCAAATCGGGTCAATCGGTATCATCTACAGTTTTAAAGCTAGAACGCCCAAATTTGGCACGTGGGTTACTGTTACGATCCTATAAAGATCGCTTAAAAATTTTTATGGCCACGCCTACTAGGGGCGTGGCAAATCGAATCTGAATATATAGTGATTTTACTAACTCGGTTATATATTTATCTCTATTGATGCTAGAGACTTGAGACTTGGTATATATACTCGGGTTAACATCTCACAATCGAAAAGGTATGGCGGATATATCTACGCCTTCAGGGGACGTGGCAACTAATATTAGCTTATATGTCCCACAGTTTTAGTGCTAGAAGTTTCAAAATTGAATGCTGGGTTACCTCCTCTATCGATTCCCCAAAAATTATTGTTACGTCCCAAAAGGGGCGTGACATACAGAAAAATACCCTGTAATTTTCGCATTTTTCGAATGTAAGCATCCAAACTTTACAGTTATATTCTTATGCGCCTACTCTATGCACATGCCAAAAATTATTTGTCTACGGCCACTGGGGGCATGACAAATCAAAACTGAAACATCTGCAGCTTCTGAGCCAATAACGCGCCACATAATGACTTAGTGACCTTTGACCTTGTCTTTTGATTTGCCAAATTATATATATGGGTTTGAAAAGAATATTTTATTAATACAAAATAACTAAATAAAGAAAATATAACAAAAATATCAACATGACCGCACCGGGATTCGAGCCCACACCTCTACGCTCGCCAACGAACTTAAGTCACATTTTCAGAGTTGCCACCTCTCTCATTTTGAGAGTTGCCACCTCTCTTATTTTGAGAGATGTCACCTCTCTCGATTTAGGTGCGTGTTTTTGCTAAGGTAAGGGTTCTAAGCTTCGATCCTAATTGAAACTGTCTGGCAACCTCCAATGAAAAGTTTTAATCTGCAGCTAATTTGAGCAGCGACAGTGGGGATTTAAGGTTAAATTTAAATTTAAAAAAATATAATGTGATAGATGCCCCTGTGTGCTGCTGGGACGTGAAATAGTATTTCGCTGTCGGTTGCGTCCGACAGCAACGTTCTTACTTGTTTATATTTTTACTAATTAGAATTTGTTTTCCATGTCGCCGCATGTCATCCTGGATTTCTTTGGATGCCTTCATCATCATCTTTGGACATCTCCTGGATGGCGTCGGTGATCATTGGTCAGTTGTGTTGCTGCCTTGGGCAGCTGTATGGCGGCTGCAGTGCAGCTTCAGGTGAGTATTTTGTTTGTATTTATTTATGTACATATATTAATTCATATTTATTTATTTTCTATGTTGTTGGCGATCATAATGGACTTTACTGTACTTCAATAGGTGCATCATTGGGCATCTCTTGAGCAGCATCTGTGCCCATTGGTCAGGTGGAGTGTCGCAATATGCAATTTAATTTATTATTTGCTAACATGCAGTTTATGGATTGTTTTGTATTTGCAGGTGGCCATCTATCCGGCTCCACTACTGCTCCAGGCTGTTGCTTGCGAATCAATGGAGCCAGTTGCAGGAAGCAATTGAACAACTGGTCCATTTTCGCCTCCATACGGCTGAACATGGCAACGTTCAGCTCGAGAGCCTTCAGCATCTGGTCATATGGAGATTCTGCAGCCTGTTGTTATCATTGGCAGCACGCAACTGTTGCTGGAGATTGTCCAAGTGCGTCTCGGCAGGACTGTGTCTCCTAACTGGCGTCCGTGCTACTGGTGCCACTGGAGGATCAGGCGATGAGGATTTGTGCCTCTAGCTGCCACCATTGCGAGTCCGTCCAAAGAGGGCCATCTTGTATGGCCGAGGAGGGCTGTTGCTGGTGCCGCTGTTGCTTTTGCTGCAGCTGTTGATGAAGCTGATGATGTTGACGGCCATTAGCTTGGCCAGTAGATGCCCCAACTGGCGCTTTGTGGCGGATATCGCCGCTCACCTTACGACTAAACATTGGCTGATGCTAAGCCATGTTGGAGTGACGATTTCTAATATTATATAATTATATAATTTGCGTTTGCTTGTTTATGTTTACTTTGTTTATTTATTTGCGCCTGTCGCTGTTTATGCTTCATCTGCTTTAGCTCTTTGGCAGCCTTGTACGACTGTAGCACGGACCCGGCCTCCTTGTAGGCAGGACAGCCCTTATAGCTGCTAATATGCTCGCCACTGCAATTAGCGCATTTCGGGGCTGCCTGCCTAGGTTTGGTGCACATTTCATGCATTTGAATTGCCGCCTTCAGTAATTTTTTGTGTGGCCAAATTCCTGGCAGCGATGACATTGGGGAGGATCGATTGGCTTGGCCTGCCTCTCGACCCTCACCCTGCCTGCCCGTTTAGTTCGATGAGTTGCAGTATTTGTATGTGGCTGCCATCCAGTTTGGGTTGCAGCTCCACCTCAAATACATTAACGGGCTTGCCAGTGAAACGCTTTTTTACGTTTCTTACGTATCTGATCCCATGCCCGAGTTCAGTTAGATGCGTCTTAAGCCCTTCACTGTGTGTAGAGTGGTGGATGTGCTTAATGCACACCCTGTATCCCCTTTGGCTGCGCTGCGGGTATGCAATTGAGTGCCGTCTTCGGCCTCATATGTGGACATGCTGTCGCACTCCACACGGAGACCTTCATTTGCCATCGTTCGGGTTCTAAATTTGCCTACTGCTGGATAACTTTGCAGTTTATCCAGTAGTGGCACTATTTGCGGCACAAGTGGCAGAAAGACCATTGGCACTTTGGCTCCAGTTTTAGTTTTGTTGTTGTTTAGTTGCGGGTGCTGTTGCTGTTCCTCAGATGGGCACGACTGGCAGTCCATTTCCAGCTCTGCTTGCTGCTGTTGCTCTGGCTGCCACTGCTCTGGCTGTTGTTGTTGTTGCTGCTGTTGCTCTGGCTGTTGTTGTTGCTGTTGTTCTTGATGCTGCTGCTGCTGTTGCTGCTGTCGCTGCCTGATCCTCATCTGCAGCCTCCTAGCGTATTCGCTTTTGAACTTTGGCGTCCTGAATGGGTAGTCCGTGTCAGAAAACTCATCCTCCTCGGACTCATCCATCTAGCCACATCTACGTTTCAGTGGCGATTGCCATGAAACCATACTGGGTGAGGCTGCCATTGGTTGAGGCAGTTCATGGGGCAGCAATGGTGGGACACTGAAGAGCCATCTCTGGACTCCAGCTATTGTTGTTGCTGATATAGCTTGAGGCGACGTTGTAGCCATAGGCTTGTCATCTGTTGTTGTTGTTGTTGCTGCTGCTGCTGCTGCGTCCATATGAATCCAGGCTGTGTCTAGTTTTTGGCGGTCTTTTCGATTGTTGTTGGGCATTGATTGTCTCTGGTTCGTCTGTTATAGTCACAATGTCAACGTAGTGGCTCTCACTTATACTAGTCATGTTATGAAGTGCGACATTTGTGATTAAATTTTTATTATTATTTGCTGCTGTTCAACTGATTATTGAGCTTGTGCTTGTGCTTGTGCTTGCTCGAGTATTTGCATTTGCATTTGCGCTTGCGCTTGAGCACATATTTGTATTTGCTGGTAAGTTTACGTTTGTATTTGTGTGAGCTTTTGCAGCGTCAGTCAAGTCAGACGAATTTATGTGTGTGTGTGTGTGTGTATGTGTTGTTTAGTTCTGCCTTCTCTCTCAGTAGCTGTGCGCGAGTTACCATCTCAGTTGCCTCAGTCCCCTCTGAGATGTTCCCAACCAAGCCGCCTCGCCTTGGTGCCGCTTGGATTGTTCTAGATCGTGTGGGCAAGACTTTCTGCGAAGCGACAGCTTCAAACCACGAACGGGATGTCGCGAGTCGCGACACATAGACAATAATATATACATGTTACCACTGAATAAAGGGGCAGTCTGAATTAAGTCAGAGAAGTAAGCGGACGTTTTATTAAAGTTGTACAAATAGTTATAAGGAACCCTATTGAGCGGGGAGTTTCACAGCTGTTAGCTCTCCTAATCGATAACCTAAGTCTGCCCTGATCATCCTCTGACTTGTAACTGGCGCAGCCGCACACAAAGAACCTACAATGAGGAATCGCATAATTACAATTACCATAAGCTATACAAATCTAAGTAAAAAAAAAAAAAGAGTATGTACATATAAAATGTAATAGAAGGGAGATGTTCCCATGTGTTAATATAAAGTATTAACAGTGCTAGTTAGCATGTTGCGTCGTATTATACGTTTAAGGCATATGAGCAGATAAGACCAACACGTCGTGAGAAGTAGTACAAACTTGTTGCATAAGACTCGTCGGCCGAAACAATATTTCAGATCGATATATTGGAACGACTTACGACTTGTCGCACAGACATGTACGAATATCAGAAATTGATAAATCACATAAAAATGAAAAGAAAGCATAAAACGGAACTCATACAAACAGTATGAACAGATGAAGCCAACATGTCGTGAGAAGTAGTACAGACTTGTTGCATAAGACTCGTCGGCCGAAACAATATTTCAGATCGATCTATTGGAACGACTTACGACTTGTTGCACAGACATGTACGAATATCAGAAATTGATAAATCACATAAAAACGAAAAGAAAGCATAAAACGGAACTCATACAAACAGTATGAACAGATGAAGCCAACATGTCGTGAGAAGTAGTACAGACTTGTTGCATAAGACTCGTCGGCCGAAACAATATTTCAGATCGATCTATTGGAACGACTTACGACTTGTCGCACAGACATGTACGAACATCACACATATTGGCAAGATGCATTTGATGGCAACATCGACCCTCGTATACACAGCATAACTACAAATTCATCATTGATTTCACAAGAACAGTGCCACAACCACATTTTTTTATTACCGTCTGTCGCGTGATAATCCTAACACAAAATTATCCGGCGCCGCTGTTCTAATTCTAAAGAATTATTTCGCTTCTCGTCGCTGATGCCGCATGTTTGGCGCCACTAACGACACTCTAGAGCACACGATTTCTGGTGCCACTATTCTGCATTTCAGCAGAAACCTAGCGCTCAAGACTGACTTAACGGAATTCCATTTCGGCTGTCACTAGCAAAAATATAAAATATACGATGTCTGGCGCCACTAATCTGTTTTCGACACGATCTCCGTCGCTTAATTCCGCAAAATGTGCATAGCGACACAAATCCGTACCACAAAGCTACAAAATAAGAAGCTTGTAGTAAAAAACACTAACATCAGTCGCCACTGCAAGATCAGTTGCGACACAGAGCTCGAACAAGAAGGACATTGCCTATGTGAACACAGTGATGAAGTTGTTTAACGGTTATTGCTAAAAACAACTTTAATTATTAAATACAAATATATAATTGCTAAAAGCAATAAACAATAATAAACACAATAAACATACACAACAAAATACAAAACGCAAAAAGAAAAAGAATACAACCACCGGAGCACCACATAATAATACACTCCACTCCACACTAAGTGAAAATAAATTAAGATCAATATACAAAAAAAAAAAAAAAAACACACACATCCACATACATACATATACAATTACCAATTCAATTAATGTCGACTATAAGTAAAGCCAAGAAACTTACCCCAAACACTAGAAGTAGAACTAGAATCAGCAATAACCCAACGGACATTGGTGAAAACCGGACAATAGCGAGAACCGAAGACATTACACCACTGCCATCTAATTCGAGCTCTCCCCCACCCAATCAGGACCCAATAATGAACAATCATTTCGACTTATTAACTACATTAAAAATTCCAGATGCAATCCGCTTCTTGCCAATTTATGACGGAAATTCGAAAACCCTTAGTGAATTTATCAGCAATGTAGAACAAATTCTTCTCCTCATTAGAAGAACAGACCAGACACCATATAGCCAATTGCTCTTGAGAACTATTAGGAACAAAATTGAGGGAAAAGCTACTGAAGCTATAATTGAGGAATGAAATTAGGGATGCTCTCATCTTACACTGTTCCGATAAGAGAGATGAACCAACTTTAATGTTCGAACTACACGGTTTGGTCCAAAATGCTTTACCACTTCGCGCTTTATACGAAAAAGTATGCGAAATTAAAATCGCATTGTTTAGATTGACAGACACAAAGGAAATCGAACCAACATTAATCAAAACTAAGAAAAACCTCTTTGCCGACATCTGCCTAAATTCATTCCTATCTGGAATTCAGGGCCCATTAGGCACAGCGGTCAGGGCCATGAAACCAACTAACATTCGTGAGGCTTTTGAATGGGCTGTGAAGGAA
The DNA here is from genome assembly GCA_035047545.1 of Drosophila paranaensis. Classification (NCBI taxonomy): domain Eukaryota; kingdom Metazoa; phylum Arthropoda; class Insecta; order Diptera; family Drosophilidae; genus Drosophila; species Drosophila paranaensis. The sequence goes on along the minus strand of JAWNPL010000244.1, from coordinate 392,548 downwards.
CGAGAAATTTACTTTTCCCAAGAAAAACAGAAAAGACAACAATCATACCGCAAAACTGTAAATTGGCAACAAAATAATAAAGACGACAGAAACAACGAAAGACGCTTGGACAAACGTGGACACCAACAAAGCTATGACAAAGATAACAAGAAAAAGCGAAACAATAATTTTCCGGCTATCATGCCCAAAGAGGTAGATAGGAAATACGAAAATAGGGCTAAATACTTCCCAAACCCCCAGAACAGAGAACAGATGCATAAGGCACACTCAGAATCACAATTACATAACTACAATGAACAAGCAAATTTTCAGACATAAGCCTCAAACAACAGTCAGGGTACCTAATCAGTAAAAACATAGGATCACCTCTTCCCTATATCGTGTTACATATTGAACCGAACGAACCTTTGAAATTGCTTATAGACACAGGAGCAACATTTTCTTTTATAATCCCGAAACGAGTAGCACAGGAAAATCAAATTAATTTACAGAAATCAATCAATATCAAAACAGTGTTAAATACACATCCGTTGCACAAAAAAACCAAATTACTTCTGTTTAAAGAATTCTCCGATTTTACTTCATATTCGTTATTACTGTTCAACTTTCATGACTACTTTGATGGACTCATCGGAATAGACATTCTTAAACAACTTGAAGCTATAGTAGATATTCCTAAACAATCTCTAACCACAAAAACATTTAATATACAAATCGAATTAGAAGAAAAAATAGTACCCACTCTACAAACTATAGAAGAAGAATCAAAGAAAATCATTCCGATAGCTGTCAATTTAAAAGACGGCACATATTACTTTGAACCCACCTCAATCTCTAAAGAAGTATTCATATCAGGCGGACTTTATACCACAAAAAATAAAATCAGTCTAATGGAAATAAACAATTTTTCCAATCAAGAACAGAAATTTTATATCGACTTCCCATTAGAAGTCTATAAATGCGAAGAAAAGGATTATGTTGAAGTAAATACAATCACAGTAACTAAGACTAAGGACCTTGACACAGAACCAATTATCCAGACCGATCAGCTAAATAAGGAAGAAACGAATGAACTCAAGAAACTCTGCTCAAAATTCCCACATATCTTTTATAGAGAAGGAAAGCCCCTAACTTTCACTAGTCTGGTTAAACACCAAATGAAAACTACTGACCAAATTCCAATACATACAAAACCAACAACTTCTGGATCAAAATATAATCAAACATAGTTATTCACCCTGGAGCTCTCCAACTTTTCTAGTAGCAAAAAAGAAAGATAAATCTAATATTGCCAAATGGAGATTACCCAAACTAAACGAAAAAACAGTCAAGGACAGATATCCGATGCCGAACATTAACGACGTTCTAGACAGGGTCGGTAGAGCAAAATTGCAAATGCTGCCTAATATATCTAGATGATATAATAATTTTCTCATCGTCACTTCAAGAACACATGTTACATTTACATACTGTGTTCACCAAACTTAACAACGCAAATCTGAAGCTTCCTAAGAAAGGAAATTGAATATTTGGGGCATATTGTAACAAATAAGGGAATCAAACCAAATCCTAAAAAGATTGAAACCATAAAATCAGTTCCTATGCCTAAGACCAAGAAGCAAATCAAATCTTTCCTAGGACTCTTAGGCTATTATCGTAAATTCATAAGGGACATTGCAAATATCACAACACCCTTAACACAACAGCTAAAAGGAAGGAATGCAGTAAAGATTAGTAAAGAGTTCACTAACGCATTCGAAACTTGTAGGACACTACTTTGCACTGACCCGCTACTACAATACCCCGATTTTTACAAACCATTCATCCTTACAACCGATGCAAGTAATGTGGCAATTGGTGCCGTGTTATCACAAGGTTCAGAAAACATCGAGAGACCGATTGCATTCGCTAGTCGAACCCTTACTGATACGGAGCTAAACTACTCCACGGTTGAGAAAGAAATGTTAGCAATTATTTGGGCAAAGAAACACTTCCGACCCTATTTATTCGGTCAAAGGTTCAAAATCGTTACAGATCATCGACCATTAACTTGGCTAATGAATTTTAAACAACCAAATTCAAAATTAGTTCGTTGGAAACTCCAACTACTGGAGTATGATTACGAGATTTCTTATAAAAAGGGATCTGAAAACGTTGTGGCAGATGCCCTTAGCCGCATTACCGCGGAAGTAAACACTAACAACCAGGACAGTACCCTAAAAGAAAAGATACAAGTAACAAATAAACCCATTAACGAATTTAATTTAAAAATTATATTCCAAAAAAATAACAGAACACAGTTAACAACTACAACACTTTTTAAAAACGAACTAAGAAGAACGATTTCCGAGAATAACCTCGACAAAACTAAATTGGCCCAAATTTGTTCAAAGATTCTTAAACCAAATAAAACATACGCTATACTGGCATCAGACGATATTTTCAAAATTATTGAAAAAACCCTACTAGAATATTTCTTGCCTACAAAAATGTACAAAATAATAAGATGCACAAACCTATTGGGAGATATAACAGAAATTGGTAAACTCGAAGTAGAAATTAAAAAATATCACAAAGATAGTAACCATAGAGGGATCGATGAAACTTTAGCTCACCTAAAGAGAAAATTCTACTCACCACAATTGAAAACAATAATTTCTAAAATTATCAATGACTGCGATATATGCCAAACTTTAAAATAAGACAGACATCCACAAAAACTTATATACCAAGAAACCGAAATTCCTTCTCTACCCATGCAAATTCTCCATATAGACCTCTATACCATAAACACTAAAACCATTTTGACTATTATTGATAAATTTTCAAAATTTGCCTCAGGCTATACAATCCCAGCTCGTGATAGTCTAAATATAATCAGATCCATAAAAAATTTTATGGGAATCTTCGGAATCCCACAAAAATAGTTTGCGACCAAGGTCCATAGTTTGCCCGAAAAATTTTCAAAGATTTCTGTGACCAATACAATATTCAACTGCACATTAGCTATTTCCAATGGTCATCGAGTAATTCCACAATCGAGAGACTACATTCAACACTGACTAAAATATACCGAATCATAGTAAATAAAAAGAAAGAAGAACTAATAACTTGCGATCATGACGAAACCCTGACCGAAACCTTTATTACTTACAACAACGCCATACACTCCGGGACTAAATATACTCCATATGAGGTGTTCCAAGGCAGAACCCATTTATTTAACAAAGAAACGACGTTCGATAATCAACACGATTATCTGCAAAAGTTAAACACCTTTCAAACAAACCTATATCCTAGAATAGCAGAGGAAATGAAAAACAAAATGGAATTTAGAATCAAGAGAGCAAATCAGGACCGACAGGAACCCTTACCGTTAGACATAGGGGACACGATTTTCAGAAAAGAAAACAGACGAAACAAATTAACCCCACGATTTACTAAACACATAGAATCTAAAGACACAGGGATAACATTTATTTCTAGAAAAAAACAAAAGATACATAAATCTAAAATAAAGAAAAAGACTAAGAAAAATACATCAACTATACAACCCCTTACCAATTAACGGAATATTACACGTAACTAAAGTAGTAACTGATAACATGGACGACACGGACGAAGCAATTACTACAAACAAATTAAACAAGCTAGAAGAAAACAAAAGAAAGATACTTAAGAACATAAATCAACAAAATATGATAAATAAGACATAGCAACAAGATTCAAAAACATTACCAAAAATGTAAATATAAAAAAAAAAAAAATTTTTGTTTTTTGAAAATAACATTTTTAAGACATTAAACGAAGAATATTTATATAGTTCTTAGCTTAAGATAAAAAAATGTAACCTTTAGAATTAACATACCAATACTTGATAAAAGCAATTATGAGTTACTGCACATTATTTCTCTACTTATTAATAACAGCAAAATATTTATGTTACCTAAATATGTAATACATAATCATTCATATCAATATTTGATAAAAGCAATTACGAGTTACTGCACATTATTTCTCTACTTATTAATAAGAACAAAATATGTATGTTACCTAAATATGTAATACATAATTAAGCGGGCCTAATCAAACAAATAACAAACAAATGAGCCCAAAGTCCATCACCATCACCATTTACGCACCCACATTAAACCTTATCGTTCCCACATTATAATATAAACAATTTCACAGTCCCCAAGCATAATATAAACAATCTCACAGTCCCAAATTAATATTGTAAACAATTCCTATCAATGGTGACAACATCAACTCCAGCTTGCATAATATAAACAAAAGTTAGAATCGATGTTCCCACCATTGGGGTTGAAAATGCTAACGTAGCACAAACCAAGGCACACAGCTCCCTAAATTTTACCCTCTTTAAGAGAGCGATCATTTTGTTTATAAAAGAGTAAATTTCAAAGAGCCAAAAGCTCAATAGATCAAAGTCCAATCAGTAAAAAGCTTGAAGCCAAGGTTTGCTAAACGTATGAAGCAAGTAGAAGAGTCAGTCTTAAGATTCAATTCGAATATACATGTACTCCGTAGGATAAGTTTTTTATTAAAAATAAATTATATTTTTTTAAAAAGCAACCTCCGTTAAACAAAAATCTAATTGGCGCAGCCGGTAGGATGATAGAAAAGTCCTAGTGAAATAAATCCGTTCTTCATAATCCTCTAAACAGAGTCCTTGTACAACCAAGTTACTCTGGGATTATACTCGCGCTTTTAGCAAAAGAATTGTGATTAGTGTTCTCAAATTTTTCTAAAATCATCCGCCAAAGAACTCGCGTGTGAAAGTGCAACCAGCAACTGGACCCGCTACTAAAAGTCATCATACTGACAACAACAGTGAAAGTTAAGTTCGCGTAAGACACTAAAAACTGTCTGTGAACTCACATACTCTGTGAATAAAAACAAAATTCGAAAAATCACAGTGTTCTAAAATTACACATAGTGAACAATAACGAATAAATTAATTGCGCAATAAATAAATTTTATAAATCACACCCAATTCTAAAATTATACACGGTGAATAAAAACAATTTGTGAGCAATTAATAAACAAACAACCAACATGGCGACACAACCAATTCAAATCCTGTCAGAAGTACATCTAAAACAAGCTCTTGGACAGATAAACCAACTACCTTCATTCGACGGCAAGACAGAAGAACTCATCTGCTTCGTTAGAAGAGTGGACTTCTTCATGAAATTATACACAACCCAAGATGTAAGACAGCACAGCGTGCTATTCGGTGGAATAGAAGCCCAACTTTGTGGATCAGCTCAACGAGTGGCCCAATTATGTGGAGCAACAACCTGGAAGCAACTGAAGAGTGCCTTGATAGACGAATTCAAAACCCAAACACCCTATGAAGAACTTCTGAGAAGACTCTATAATACACAGTATAACGGGAGTATTCGTAAGTTTGTTGAAGACTTAGAATATAAATCATTCATTATTTCAAATAAGTTGATGCTAGAAAATAATGAACAAAATACTACAATATACACTAACGCAATGAATAACACAGTGAAAGATGTTATTAATAGAAAACTACCAGACAGAATTTTTATGACATTAGCAAGATATGACATTACAACAGTTACAAAATTAAAACAAGTAGCTCAAAGAGAAGGAATGTACGAAAATATTAAATTTGATAACCCAAAGTCTCAGAATAACTCTAAAACCAACCAAGACAGTCGTAATAAGGGAAACAACCAAACATATTACCCCACGTCTTCGAATACAACGTATTCAAATCCAAAACCAAGTTATAACACTGATAATAATCAAACACTTCATCAAGAATTTAAACAAAATCTGAATAAAGCACAAGCAAATAATCCAATAAATTTTCAAAAACAAACTCAATCTCAGGGACAAAACCAATCGTATAAAAGACAACGAGAAAGCAGTAGTGGCCACATGAAAATGGACACATCTGAAAATTTTCATCAAGAAGCCTCGGATCAAGAAAACTAAATCCTTTCATTATTATAAAATGTAATAACCAACAATTAAAATGTGTAATAGACACAGGGTCATCCACAAATTTAATAAAAAGAAATTATTTAAATTTTCCGACCAAACCATGCCAGCTCAATGTGCAAACAATTAATGGTATTGTACAGTTAAATAAATGTATTCCGTTCGCATCAAGCAAACTTTGTCCGAGTAGGCAAATATTTTATTTACATCATTTTTCTGACAATTATGATATGCTATTAGGCAGAGAATATTTAGAATCATGTGAATCAAAAATTGATTATAAAGAGAAAACAGTCATCTTAAATAATTTTCCATTTAAAATGAGGTATAGTAATGATGATCTTATCGAAGAAACAATTAAAGTAGATGGCCATGATCCATCTGAAACAAACGAAATACCCTTTAATTTTTTAATGAATAACGAATTAACTGAAACAAACGAATTTAGATTAGAACACCTGAATAAAGAGGAAAAAGCTAAACTTACTAAAATTCTCTTCGAGTTTAGTGACATTCAGTACAAAGAAAGTGAAAATTTGACTTTTACTAGTACAATTAAGCATGTCATAAAAACTAAACATGAAGATGCGATATGTAAGCGTCCTTATAAATATCCTCAAGCATACGATGAAGAAGTTGAAAAACAAATAAGGGAAATGATAGAACAGGGAATAATCCGAAAACCAAATTCACCCTATTGCTCACCAATTTGGATTGTGCCAAAGAAGAGTGATGCATCCGGTAAACAAAAATTCCGAATAGTCATTGATTATAGAAACCTAAATGAAATAACAATTGATGATAAATACCCTATTCCAGTCATGGATGATATATTAGATAAACTAGGTAAATGTCAATATTTCACTACCATTGATTTAGCGAAAGGTTTTCATCAAATTCAAATGGAAGCACAAAGTATTCCGAAAACCGCGTTTTCGACCAAAAATGGACATTACGAATATACTCGAATGCCTTTTGGACTGAAAAATGCTCCAGCAACTTTTCAACGTTGTATGAATAATTTATTAGAAGATTTAATCTATAAAGATTGCCTAGTATACATGGATGATATAATTATATATTCCACTTCATTGGAAGAGCATATATTATCATTAAAAAAGGTATTTAATAAACTCAGGCAAGCAAACTTGAAACTACAACTAGACAAATGTGAATTCATGAAGAAAGAAACTGAATTCTTGGGTCATGTCATAACTACCGAAGGTATCAAACCAAACCCAAACAAAGTTCAAGCAATTATCAATTTTCCAATACCAAAAACAACGAAAGAAATAAAATCATTTTTAGGTTTGTGTGGATTTTATAGAAAGTTCATACCAAACTTCGCCAACATTGTCAAACCAATGACAATAAAGTTAAAGAAAAGAGCTATAATAAAAATCGACGATGAAAAATACATCTCAGCTTTCGAGAAACTAAAAATTCTCATTACATCAGATCCCATACTGATATATCCCAACTTTAATAAGCAATTTTCGCTCACTACAGATGCTAGTAATATAGCTATAGGAGCTGTTCTTTCTCAAGAACACAAACCAATCTGCTACGCAAGCAGAACTCTTAATGAACATGAGATTAATTACTCCGCAATCGAGAAAGAATTATTAGCCATTGTCTGGGCTACAAAATACTTCCGATCATATTTATTTGGTCGACAATTCGAGATCTTAAGTGATCATAAGCCACTCGTGTGGCTCGACAACATAAAAAGAACCAAACATGAAACTTCAAAGGTGGAAAATCAAATTAAATGAGTTTGATTACAAAATAAAATATGTTCCAGGAAAAGAAAATTATGTGGCAGATGCTCTTTCAAGAGTTAAATTAGAGGAAAATTTATTAGGAGAAACTAATGATAATACAGCAGCAACCATACACAGTGCTGAAGAAGACAACCAATATTACATTTCGGTTACCGAAAGACCAATAAATTACTATAAATACCAAATTGAATTTATACGAAGCAACTCAAATAATATTAGTGTAAAGCACTATTTCTATAAAATACAAATCACGATAAATTATATTGAAACAAACAATTGACAACAAACAATTTCTATCTTGTATAGACATATACTCAAAATATGCAACTTTAATTGAAGTCAACAGTCGAGATTGGTTAGAAGCTAAAAGAGGTCTTCTAAAAGTATTTAATGACATGGGAAAGCCATTCGAAATTAAAGCAGATAAAGATTCAGCCTTTATGTGTTCCGCATTACAAATTTGGTTAAAATCCGAAGATGTTAATATTACTATTACCACCAGCAAAAACGGAATCTCTGACATAGAAAGATTTCATAAAACAGTTAATGAAAAACTTAGAATTATTAACAGTGAAACAGACCCTGAAAATAAATTAACTAGATTTGAAATAATACTTTACACATATAATCACAAAACAAAACATAGCACAACTGGTAGAACTCCAGCAGATATCTTTTTATATGCAGGATCGCCAGATTATAATACACAAGTAAACAAAGCAAATAAAATAGGAAAACTTAATGAAAATAGAAAAGAATTTGAAGTAGACACTAGATATAGACACTCACCGTTGGTGAGAACCAAATCAACTAACCCTTTCAAAGAAACAGGAAATTTAAAACAAATTGACGAAAAACATTATGAAGAGGTTAATAGAGGTAGAAAAATAACACATTATAAATCAAAATATAAAAAGAAAAAGATAACTAACGAAAGTAAATATGATAATTCCAGATCAAACCGAGAAGAAAATTCACCATAACATGACACCATTTATAATAATAATACTATTAAATTATATTATACTACCAATAAAAAGCCAAAGTTTAGAAATAAACCCTATAAAATCAAAAAACGGTTATCTAATATTTACAACAGGAATAATAAAAATACCTATAAAATACGAACATCACTATTTAACAGTAAATTTAACTAAAACTGAAGAAACTTATAATAATCTATTAACACAAACTAAACAATTTGAAACATTAACCCAAATCAAATACTTAACAGAAAAACTTAATAGAGAAATGAACGGAATTAGAATTATTCAACGTAACAAAAGAGGACTTGCTAATTTCATGGGTACCTTTTATAAATACCTTTTTGGAACATTAGATCAGGAAGATAAAGAAGAATTGCAAACAAAAATAGATAACTTAGCCGAAAATAGTATACAAGCAAATGAATTAAACGAAGTAATAAAAGCAATCAACAAAGGTATAGAAGCAATGAACAATTTAAGTCAAAGTAATGAAGCAGATCAAAAACTCGCCATTCTAATTTTCAATTTACAAGAATTCACAGAATATATCGAAGATATTGAACTAGGTATGCAGTTAACAAGATTGGGTATCTTTAATCCTAAATTATTAAAATATAATTCACTATCACACATAAACGCTGAAAAAATAATAAACATTAAAACATCAACTTGGTTAAAAACCACTACCAACGAAATTCTGATAATTTCTCATATTCCTAGTGAAGTAAAAAGTACAGCACTTTTCGAAATAGTCCCTTATCCCGACGAAGATAGAAACATTCTGACAGAAACAACTCATGACAAATACTTTTTACTAAATAATAAATCTTTCTTTGCAAACACAAAAAACTTAATAATGAATAAATGTCTGATAGGAATATTAAATCAAGAGCAAACAGAATGTAGATATTCAAAAATCCATAAAAATTATGAAGTAAAATATGTCGAACCAAATATAATATTAACATGGAACTTACCAAAAACTGTCCTAAATCAAAATTGTTTAAATAAAGAAATATTAATCGAAGGAAATAATATCATTAAAGCAGTAAATTGTTCAATACAACTTGACGAAATTTTAATCACTAATACTATACTAGATTACACTCAAACCATTTATATAAATAACAACATAACCAAACTGGAACAAATATCTTATATACAAACTAAACAGATTATACAGGAATATACACACATGTATAATACACTTCAAATCATAATATTAACTATTTTAGCAATTATTGTAATAATTATAATACTTTATCTAATTTACAAGTACAAAATGTTACCACAAAATGTAATCTTGAAATTTAAGAAACAAAGAAAATCAACCCCTATAAAAGACGAAGAATTAAAACCTCAAACAATTGTAAATGAAATTGCAGATATTATAATTGAAACAGACCCGAATATATACCCTAATTTATCCGCCTGAGGACAGGCTAATTTCTTGAGGATGGGGAAGTAACATATCCATTTACGCACCCACATTAAACCTTATCGTTCCCACATTATAATATAAACAATTTCACAGTCCCCAAGCATAATATAAACAATCTCACAGTCCCAAATTAATATTGTAAACAATTCCTATCAATGGTGACAACATCAACTCCAGCTTGCATAATATAAACAAAAGTTAGAATCGATGTTCCCACCATTGGGGTTGAAAATGCTAACGTAGCACAAACCAAGGCACACAGCTCCCTAAATTTTACCCTCTTTAAGAGAGCGATCATTTTGTTTATAAAAGAGTAAATTTCAAAGAGCCAAAAGCTCAATAGATCAAAGTCCAATCAGTAAAAAGCTTGAAGCCAAGGTTTGCTAAACGTATGAAGCAAGTAGAAGAGTCAGTCTTAAGATTCAATTCGAATATACATGTACTCCGTAGGATAAGTTTTTTATTAAAAATAAATTATATTTTTTTTTAAAAAGCAACCTCCGTTAAACAAAAATCTAATTATATACATGTTACCACTGAATAAAGGGGCAGTCTGAATTAAGTCAGAGAAGTAAGCGGACATTTTATTAAAGTTGTACAAATAGTTATAAGGAACCCTATTGGGCGGGGAGTTGCACAGCTGTTAGCTCTCCTAATCGATAACCTAAGTCTGCCCTGATCATCCTCTGACTTGTAACCCGCGCGCGCTCTTCGCCTCATTCGCTGCAGGTAAGTATTGTTCGTGTTAATGTTTGTGTGTATTTGTGTCTGTGCTTGGGCAAGTGCGCGGTCTCTTAAATCTAGCTGAGCGAGCGTGTTGGTGTTAGTGTTAGTGTAAGTGACTGTGGGTGTGGGTGTGAAACTTACGAGTTTTGTGCTCTCGCCCTGCACTGCTTTATTGGCGTGCAGATGCGTATAAGCAGTGGACTTCTCGCTCGCACTGCTTGTATTGGTGTTGTTTTTTGACTTTCTTTTGGCTTTTCCTTTTTGACGGCAGCAACTGACGCCACTTTTGTCGCCGATTTTTGTGGCGCCTTTTCTGACGCCTTCTTGGGGCCCCCAATGAGCCTCTCCAAGGAGAACATCTCCTCCAGCAATGCCATGTCGGCTTCATCGGCCGTTTCGTTAAAGAACGATGAGCTTGGCGTGTCTGAATCTGTAAGGGACAGTACGGACACGATACACTCACCGTTTTCTAGAGTCTCGGTTTCTGCCGCTGCTGCGGTTGATTGTCGGCGGCTCCTCTGTCCAGCTGGCTCGCTCATCCCGAGCAGCATCTCCTTGGAGTCGTCTGGTTGTAATGGACTTTATGGACTTTATTCACTTGATTGCTTCAATTTTTCAATTGATTTAATTTTAACTTGTTTAATTTCCCATTTGTAGTAAATAAGAAGACTTTTATTAGCTTTAAATTTTAAATCACTTTATTTTAATTTTAAAGATTTTTTCTCCCGTCTGTAGGTTTGGTGAGGTCTGCCAATGGCGCTGTGCGGTGGCTCTCACAGTGTGGCTAGCACAGTCCACCTCCGGCCTCGAGCGCTGCGCTTGCGATTCGACAATGGATTGAATCGGGCGCTGGGCGAATGATGATCACAGGTCCGAATGATTACTCTTCGTGTTTTTGAGCAACTGGTCTCGGCCTTTACATGGTGTAACTTTGTTTGTTGTTGGTGCCTTCGTTACATGGGTTGTTTTGTGCCGGTCTGGCTTCTCGGGCGTGGCGACTATTCATCGGTATTTGGCGTGACAGCTGATGTTTGAGTTGGCATGTCGCCAACTGGGCAGCTGCCATGTGGGGGGTGGTAGTCTGGAGGTGTGGACGGTAACAATAACAGTGACTTAATTACTAACAAAATAATCTTTACTCGGGTAAGTATATTGTCAGGTTATGTTTATTTTATATTTTTTTTTTAGTCGCTGGGCATCTGGAGGACTTCACTGGAGCGTCTGGAGGGCATCGATGGACATCTTACGGCCATATCGTAGGTGCCCCTTGGTCGGGGCAGGCGCCGCCAGGGAGTAGCTGTGTAAAGGTAAGTGTTTGTATTATTAATGTGTTTGCATATACTAATGCATATGGATTTCATTGGCGTCGCCGGTCTTCGTGGTCATCATTGGATGCCTTCATCATCATCGTTAGACATCTCTTTGACGACGCCGGTGCTCTTTGGTGAGTTTTGGTGCTGCCTTGGGCAGCTGTATGGCGGCTGCAGCGCAGCCTCAGATAAGTGTATTGATTGTGTGATTGTTGTTTATTTTTTTTAATTAGAATTTTTTTTTTATGTCGCCATACGTCATCCTGGATTTCTTTAGATGCCTTCATCATCTTCGTTGGACATTTCCTGAATGGCGTCGGTGATCATTGGTCAGTTGTGGTGCCGCCTTGGGCAGCTGTTTGGCGGCTGCAGCGCAGCCTCAGGTAAGTGTGTTGATTGTGCAGTTTTTATATATTTTTACTAATTAAAATTTGTTTTCCATGTAGCCGCGTGTCATCCTGGATTTCTTTGAATGCCTTCATCATCATCGTTGGACATTTCATGGATGGCGTCGGTGATCATTGGTCAGTTGTGGTGCTGCCTTGCCGAACTGTATGGCGGCTGCAGCGCAGCCTCAGGTAAGTGTATTGTTTTGTGCAATGTCCGTCATGCTGTTCGTCCGTCTGTCCGTCTGTCAGTATGAACGCAAACCATTTCCACGCTATTGAAGCTAGACACTTGAAATTTGAAAAATATACTCGTGTATACCCTCGTCAGATAAAGTGTCAAGATTTTCCCGATACGCCCACTAGGGGCGTGGCAAATCAGAAAATGCATTTTCCTGTATCCCATAAACACTACTTCTAGAAGGGCTCGAGAGTTGAGATTTTAACTGAGCACTCATGTCGATATCCCAAAATCAACAAGTAAGAGTGCTCTAGTCGAGACTGCTCGATAAAGAGATCCCCTGAACCCTGCGAAGAACTGCGATTCCTAAGAGCCGCTAACATTCTCCGTTACTTTTATATGTATGTACATATGTAGCAAGCAATACATACACATACACAGACGCACGCACAAGAACACACACAGACGCACGCACCAACACACAATCTGCTAACTGTGCATTATGACTCATTAGCTTCGCTGCTGCTGCAAGACGCCGATAATATGAGATATTAAATGTTTAATAACTTTTTCTAGTCGAACGATTTTGATCAAATTTGTGGGGCGTGATCATGACATTCATATGTATGTATGTGCCGAAGTACAAGTCTCTAGTACTTGAAATACGTGATTTAGCAATTTGAGGCGAAGGAGCAATTTGTGGCATCCAAAATTTAACAAAAACCGAAATTGCAGAAGGCTCAAATAACACTAAATGCTAAATTTGAAGACTCTAGCTAGAAAGATGAATTAAATAGAATTTTATAACTAAATGAAGATATCGGTTTTTAATCGATAACATTAAAACGATTATAGTTATCGAATATTTGAAACAAACTCGATCGAATCGTACTATACACGAACTTCCAAAAAAAAATTTGAAGTCTCTAGCTCTTATATCTTCTGAGATCGACGCGTTCAAACATACGGACAGACGGACAGACGGACGGACGGACAGACGGACAGACGGACAGACAGACAGACGGACAGGGCTAAATCGACTCGGCTTCTCTCCCTGATGAAGAATATATATACTTTATGGGGTCTGCCACGCCTCCTTCTGCCTGTTACATACATTTTCACAAAACCATTATACCCTTTTTCCCATTTTCAATGGGTTCAGGGTATAAAAAGCAATGGCGGAAATATCTACGCCCATTGGGGGCGTGGCAAATCGGGTCAAACTGTATCTTCTACAGTTTTGAAGCTAGAACGCCCAAATTTGGCACGTGGGTTACTCTTACGATCCTATAATGATTTTATGGCCACGCGTATAAGGAGCGTGGCAAATCGGATCTGAATATATAGTGATTTTACTAGTTTCGTTATATTTTGAGCACTACTGATGCTACAGACTTGAGACTTGATATATATACTCGGGTTAACATCCCACAATCGAAAAGCTATGGCGGATATATCTATGCCCTCAGGGGGCGTGGCAACTAATATCATCTTATATATCCGACAGTTTTAGTGCTAGAAGCTTCAAAATTGGATACTAAGCTACTGGGGGCCTCCTCTATCGATTCCCCAAAGATGATTGTTACGCCCCAAAAGGGCCATGCCGTACAAAAAAACCCTGTAATTTTCGCATTTTTCGAGTGCAAGCATTCAAAATTTACAGTTAATTTCCTGAACGCCCACTCTATGAGCACGCCAAAAATTATGTGTATACGCCCATTACGGGCGTGGCAAATCAAAACTGAAACATCTGCAGCTTCTGAGCCAATAACGCGCCACATAATGAGTTTGTGACCTTTGACCTTGTCTTTTGATTTGTCAAATTATATACATGTGTTTGAAAAGAATATTTTAGTAATACAAAATAACTAAATAAAGAAAATATTGTAAAGGTACGTTTTTCCAGCTGGGGCAGACTCAGCCTGGCCCAGGGTCACCTACAAGATAATTTATAGGATGCTGGGACGCACTGGGGTAGGGGACGGGAAATACGGCAACTCACGGCCGCTGGCGGAGCTGCTCTCGCCTGGGAGTAGCGCGACAACGATCGCTGCACCGCGCCGTTCAACTTTGGCTGCGGCAGCAGGTTCGAACTTGCCCGCTGGTCTTACACTTTGACGGACACCGCACGAACGTAGGGGATCTAGCGTTCGTTAGCACTTATGCAAATGTTTTTTTCAAAATTAAAACACCAAGATTTCGGTTTCTTCTTTATTTCCTTTAGATAACTCACGGTTCCTCGACCTTCCTCTCGTGCCTCTTTCCTGGTATATTCTTCCGCTCGTCTCGCTTTTCACTTTCACTTTTCACTATTTGGCGGCGATACGCCCTCACCTTCTCACAATTTGCTCCAGCTTCTTCACTCTTTCGCGGTCACACTCTGACCGCCTTACTCGCCCTTCGGACGATCGCGCGCCGACTTCGGCAATGCAATTTGCCGCGGGCGCCACCTCTCTCGATTTAGGTGCGTGTTTTTGCTAAAGTAAGGGTTCTAAGCTTCGATCCTAATTGAAACTGTCTGACCACCTCCAATGAAAAGTTTTAATCTGCAGCTAATTTAAGCGGCGACAGTGGGGATTTAAGGTTAAATTTTCAAAAATATAACGTGATAGATGCCCCTGTGTGCTGCTGGGACGTGAAATAGTATTTCGCTGTCGGTTGCGTACTTACTTGTTATTTCTAGTAAATCAAAAGCTAAAGTCTCTACATCGAAGTTCAATTTTGCAACTCCTCGTGAAATTGCTTCTTTTAAAATCAACGTTTCATCTGAATTCTTCACAACGATTTGTGACGCTAAGTTTTGGCCGCCTCATGTAGTTGTGCATGAATTTAAGCATAAGAGTCGAACTAGGCTGTCTCCGGTTTTGCCAAACCCTTCCTCGGTACAATCTTCATCCAATATTGTGCCAAAAAACTAAAAACAATTCTACTTCTTCGCAGATTTCCTTGATATATCAAATCGTTCGTGGTCAAAATTCTAAGCTCAAAAGGCTCTTTTTGAGTAGTTTCAGTGCTCGTTTTGACATTATTGCCCTGACTGAAACGTTAAGCCCGAATGTTTATAATAGTGAGATTCTCTCAGTTTTGGTGCTGCCTTGGGCAGCTGTATGGCGGCTGCAGCGCAGCCTCAGATAAGTGTATTGTTTGTATGATTTTTGTTTAATTTTTACGAATTAGAATTTGTTTTCCATGTCGCCGCATGTCATCCTGGATTTCTTCGGATGCCTTCATCATCACCGTTGGACATTTCCTGGATGGCGTCGCCTTTGGCAGCTGTATGGCGACTGCAGCGCAGCTTCAGGTGAGTATTTTGTTTGTATTTATTTATATACATATATTAATTCATATTTATTTATTTTCTATGTTGTTTTCGATCAGTATGGACTTTTCTGTACATCACTAGGTGCATCATTGGGCATCTCTTGATCAGGGAGACAAGCCGAGTCGATTTAGCCCTGTCCGTCTATCTGTCTGTCCGTCTGTCTGTTAGTATGTATGAACGCGTCGATCTCAGAACTTACAATAGCTAGAGACTTCAAATTTTTTTGTAGGTCGCGCATATCGAGTTTGTTTTTGAAATTCGATAACTGTTATCGTTTTATTGTTATCGAATAAAAACCAAAATTTAAATTCAGCTGAAAAATTCTATTAAATTCATCTTTCTAGCCAGAGCCTTCAAATTTTGCATTTACTGCTACATGTATGTAAGTCTTAACCGAAATTACGGGTTTTTGTTACATTTTGGGCGCCACTCCCCGTTCGCCTCAAATTTGTAAGTTCCGTATATCAAATACTAGAGACTTGTGCTTTGGCACATACCTACATATGAATGACATGATCATGCCCAACAAGTTTGATCAATAGTTGCCCTAGAAAAAAATTTATTAATCATTAAATTTCCTATAACCCAAACATGCAAAACAGCCAAAGAATAGCTGAAGAACCGACTTGCGCTTGTGTGTGCGTGCGCCTGTGGGTATGTGTGTGTATGTGTTGCTTGTCTGTCTGTCAATTATTTAATTTCTCAGAACCTATAAGAGCTAGAGACTTGAAATTTTTTATGTAAGTTCCTATATAGCACGAAAAGATCGAATTTGTTAAAAAAATCGATAACTGTTTTAATTTTAATCTTATCGATTAAAATCGAAATCGATGCTCCGTTATATAATTCTATATAATTCATCTTTATAGCTAGAGTCTTCAAACTTTGCATTTAGTGTTATGTGAGCATTATACAATTTCGTTTTTTGTTAAATTTTGGATGCCACGGCCCCTTCGCCTCAAATTTGTAAGTCCCGTATATCAAATACTAGACTTGTGCTTTGGCACATACATACATATGGATGACATGATCACGCCCAACAAGTTTGATCAAAATCGTTACTCTCGAAAAAGTTATTAAAGATTTAATTTCCCATGTCATTGCCATAAAAAAAGAAGCCAAAGAACAGCTGACGCACTGATTGGTGTGTGTGTGTGTGTGTATGTTTTGCTTGCAATGAACGTACATATGCATGTGTATATAAAAGAAATTGAGAATGCACGGAATTACGGTTTTTCGCAGGGTTCAGGGCATACCCTAGTCGAGCGGTCTCGACTAGAGTTTTCTTACTTGTTGTCCTTGTGATTTTGATGTGTGCAGCGTCGGTATTTTATTTAGTGTTTTTTTACCCTGAACCCATTGAAAATGGGAATTCAGGGTATAATGTTTATTAACTATTTTCTTTCGTTAACTGTTGATTTTGGTTTTTGTGCCATTAATCATTGTGGTGCATTTGTGCAAGGTGTAACCCGCTGTCATATTTGTTTTTTTTTTTTTTTTTTTTTTGTATACCCTAAACCCATTGAAAATAGAAAATGAGGGTGTATTGTTTTTGTTGAAATGTATGTAACAGGCAGAAGGTGTCGTGGCAGACAACATAAAAAATAAATATTCTTGATCAGGAAGACAAGCCGAGTCGATTTAGACCTGTCCGTCTGTCCGTCCGTCCGTCCGTCTGTATGTGTGAACGCGTCTATCTCAGAACCTATAAGAGCTAGAGACTTGAAATTTTTATGTAGGTCCCTGCATACAGTGCGCAGATCAAATTTGTTTCAAAAAAACGATAACAATAATCGTTTAATGTTATCGGTTAAAAACGTTATTAGATGAGGTTGTTAAATTGTGTCTCCCACGTCTTTATATGTAGAGTCCCCAAATTTTTTGTTAGTTTTATATTTATTTTATTTAATTTTAATTTTTGTTAAATTTTGGATACCGGCTCCAAATTTCACCAAATATTTAAATTGAGGTTAGTTGCACTCAAAGCCAGTAAATGAATGGGTTTACATTTTTAAAAATTGGAAAAAAAGTAATAAAATACGTTGAACATAAGCTGAAAATTTCATTCAAATCCATTAATTCGCGCAGAAGTTATTAAACAAAACGTTTGGCCAATTGGCCAAACACGTGAGCAGCAAAGCAAAGCAAACTGTTTTCCTATACATGTGCACACATACACACATACACATTGAGCTGCGTGCATCTAGCAAATTCTAAGACCCGCAAGTTTTAGTGTACACATTTCCAATAGATGGCGCTATGATTTGCTAATTATCAGCTGTTCAATAAATCGAAACATGGATGGCGCTATTCTATCGAACCATACATGGCGCTATTGGCTAAATAATTGGAAATGAATTGAATTTAACCCTCTAATGCTGTTTTCTTAAACTATTGGAGGAAAATAATTGGAACAATTTTTTTGAAAGTAAATTTAGGCTTCTAAACTCAAAAATGAACTCAGAAAAAATATAGAAGGTTTTGTTTAGCCGTCAGGTACAAAAAAGGTAATAAGTGTCTCAAGACACTCTTGGGCATCTAAGAGTAAAAAAAACGTATTGAATAGAAATGTTAATTTTTTTTATTCAGTATTTGTTTTAAAACAATTTTTTGTTGATGTACAGCTTAAATGTAAATTAAATTTTTCACAAATGCATTGCGTTTGTGATGATTTACAGAGCTTGCACCGTCTCTTATTGTCCCGATCCAACCAACTTGGGAAGTGGTTGACTTGGTCAAAACGTAATTCCGCTATTGGATGTAAAGTTTTTTTTTTCAAAGTTTAAGCTCAAGCTGTGAAGGTCGGGCCCGTGGGGATTGTGAAAAAGGTGACCGATATGTTCGCAAAGATGGTGACTGCATCTGGTTCTGTAGAGATACGGTACTGACTGGACGACCTGCGTGGGCTTTATTTATAAAAGCCACCAATCCTTCAGCGATTGACTCGCGAAAATCGGGAAGTTCCATCAATTTGTCACTGATTGGGTTTCGTTTTTGAATTCGCCTATGAAGAATATAAGCATTTGTTGCTGCTATATCAATACAATGATAAACAAGTAAGAACGTTGCTGTCGGACGCAACCAACAGCGAAATACTATTTCACATCCCAGCAGCACACAGGGGCATCTATCACATTATATTTTTTATACTATTTCACGTAGTGATATAGTATATTGGTTTTGTGCAATGTCCGTCATGCTGTCCGTCCGTCTGTCCGTCTGTCCGTATGAACGCAAACCATTTCGACGCTATTGAAGCTAGAGACTTGAAATTTGAAATATATACTCGTGTATACCCTCGTCTGATAAAGTGTCAAGATTTTATCGATACGCCCACTAGGGGCGTGGCAAATCGGAAAATGCATTTTCCTGTATCTCAGAAACACTACTTCTAGAAGGGCTAGAGAGTTGGGATTTTAACTGAACACTCATGTCGACGTCCCAAAATCAAAAAGCTATGGCGGATATATCTACGCCCATTGGGGGCGTGGCAAATCGGGTCAAACTGTATCTTCTACAGTTTTAAAGCTAGAACGCCCAAATTTGGCACGTGTGTTACTATTACGATCCTATAAAGATCGCCCAAAAAATTTTATGGCCACGCCTACTAGGGGCGTGGTAAATCGGATCTGAATATATAGTGATTTTACTAGTTTCGTTATATTTTGAGCACTATTGATGCTAGAGACTTGAGACTTGGTATATATACTCGGGTTAACATCCCACGACCGATAAGCTATGGCGGATATATCTACGCCTTCAGGGGGCGTGGCAACAAATATCAGCTTATATCTCCCACAGTTTTAGTGCTAGAAGCTTCAAAATTGGATGCTAGTGAAAAAGTGGCTCGGCTAGATTTGACAAAGCAGCACATGTCCTGGGCGGAAAATTGGAAAATGGTGGTTTGCTTAGATGAGAAAAAGTTAAATTTAGATGGCCTCGATGGTTTTAATTATAACTGGCATGATATTCGTCAGCCCGAACGATAATCCACAAAGTGAAACTTTGGTAGTGGATCGTTAATGGTATTAGCTTCCTTTAGCTACCACTATCGAGCCCCAGGATGCAAAGTTTTCGGCTGTTTAAGTTCTCAAGGCTACACAAACTTATTGGAGAATGTTTTTGTGGACTTTTTCGATAAAGAACCGTCGAGTGACCCAATTTTCCAATAGGATAATGCGAATATGCACATTTCACGGGCTAGTCGAACCTGGTTCCAGGATAAGCAAATCACCACCCTGTCATGGCGTGGCCGATCTTCGAACTTAAATCATATCGAAAACATGTGGGGAACCTTGCCAATCGTTTTTATGCCGGCGGAAGAAAATTTAAATCAGTAGAAGAGCTTATAAGAACTGTTTCTCAGGTATGGGCTTAAATACCACAAGATGAGTATAAACAAGTAAGAGTGCTCTAGTCGAGACTGCTCGACAAAGAGATCCCCTGAACCCTGCGAAGAACTGCGATTCCTAAGAGCCGCTAACATTCTACGTTACTTTTATATGTATGTACATATGTAGCAAGCAATACATACATACACACAGACGCACGCACAAGAACACATACAGACGCACGCACCAACACACAATCTGCTAACTGTGCATTATGACTCATCAGCTTCGCTGCTGCTGCAAGACGCCGATAATATGAGATATTAAATGTTTAATAACTTTTTTCTAGTCAAACGATTTTGACCAAATTTGTGGGGCGTGATCATGACATTCATATGTGTGTATGTGCCAAAGCACAAGTCTCTAGTACTTGAAATACGTGATTTGAGGAGAAGGGGCAATTTGAGGGCGTGGCATCCAAAATTTAACAAAATCCGAAATTGCAGAAGGCTCAAATAACACTAAATGCTAAATTTGAAGACTCTAGCTAGAAAGATGAATTAAATAGAATTTTATAACTAAATGAAGATATCGGTTTTTAATCGATAACATTAAAATGATTATAGTTATCGAATATTTATTTTATGGCCACGCCTACTAGGGGCGTGGTAAATCGGATCTGAATATATAGTGATTTTACTTGTTTCGTTATATTTTGAGCACTATTGATGCTAGAGACTTGAGACTTGGTATATATACTCGGGTTAACATCCCACGACCGATAAGCTATGGCGGATATATCTACGCCTTCAGGGGGCGTGGCAACAAATATCAGCTTATATCTCCCACAGTTTTAGTGCTAGAAGCTTCAAAATTGGATGCTAGGTTACTGAGGACCTCCTCTATCGATTCCATAAAAATTATTGTTACGCCCCAAAAGGGGCGTGACATACAAAAAAATACCCTGTAATTTTCGCATTTTTCGAATGTAAGCATCCAAACTTTACAATTATATTCTTAAACGCCCATACTATGCACATGCCAAAAATTATTTGTCTACGGCAACTGGGGGCGTGGCAAATCAAAACTGAAACATCTGCAGCTTCTGAGCCAATTACGCGCCACATAATGACTTTGTGACCTTTGACCTTGTCTTTTGATTAGCTAAATTATATATATGGGTTTGAAAAGAATATTTTATTAATACAAAATAACTAAATAAAGAAAATGTAACAAAAATATCAACATGACCGCACCGGGGTTCGAGCCCACACCTCGCCATCGAACTTATGTATATCACATTTTCTGAGTTGCCACCTTTCTCATTTTGAGAGTTGCCACCTCTCTTATTTGGAGAGATGCCACATCTCTCGATTTAGGTGCGTGGTCTTGCTAAGGTAAGGCAATCGAGATAAATCGAGAGAGGTGGCATCTCTAAGCTTCGATTCTAATTAAACTGTCTGGCTACCTCCAATGAAAAGTTTTAATCTGCAGCTAATTTGAGCGGCGACAGTGGGGATTTAAGGTTAAATTTTAAAAAATGTAATGTGATAGATGCCCCTGTGTGCTGTTGGAGCGTGAAATAGTATTTCGCTGTCGGTTGCGTCCGACAGCAACGTTCTTACTTGTTTGTTATTACATTTATTTAACACACTTTTTTTGTAAGTTTAAGCTAGTTTTAGCCGGTGTTTTTATAATTTATATAGAAATGGGAAGAGAATAGACGCGGACAAGCAAAGAAATCGATAAAGTCCTTGTATACAAGGATGTGGGGTGATCTAACCGAAAATTTGCACTCAGATGAAAGCTCTCGCCTACTGCTGTAAATAATATTGTAAATCTGAATGAAAATTGCAAAAAAAAAAAAAAAAAAGAAAATATTCGAAAAATCACTAGGTATCACCACGAGGACAGCCGCTATTATACGCGCAGGACCTCAAAAAAATGCCACGCCTTCCAAATTTTTTACAGAATCAGACCCTCCGATATCAGAACGACGTGTTCAGAAAATTTTGGGAACTAGTAGCCGGCTAAAATGGCAGAAAATTAAACCTTAGCCGGCTCTAACTAACGGACAAAAAGTGGCTCGGCTAGATTTGACAAAGCAGCACATGTCCTGGGCGGAAAATTGGAAAATGGTGGTTTGCTTAGATGAGAAAAAGTTAAATTTAGATGGCCTCGATGGTTTTAATTATAACTGGCATGATATTCGTCAGCCCGAACGATAATCCACAAAGTGAAACTTTGGTAGTGGATCGTTAATGGTATTAGCTTCCTTTACCTACCACTATCGAGCCCCAGGATGCAAAGTTTTCGGCTGTTTAAGTTTTCAAGGCTACACAAACTTATTGGAGAATGTTTTTGTGGACTTTTTCGATAAAGAACCGTCGAGTGACCCAATTTTCCAATAGGATAATGCGAATATGCACATTTCACGGGCTAGTCGAACCTGGTTCCAGGATAAGCAAATCACCACCCTGTCATGGCGTGGCCGATCTTCGAACTTAAATCATATCGAAAACATGTGGGGAACCTTGCCAATCGTTTTTATGCCGGCGGAAGAAAATTTAAATCAGTAGAAGAGCTTATAAGAACTGTTTCTCAGGTATGGGCTTAAATACCACAAGATGAGTATAAACAAGTAAGAGTGCTCTAGTCGAGACTGCTCGACAAAGAGATCCCCTGAACCCTGCGAAGAACTGCGATTCCTAAGAGCCGCTAACATTCTACGTTACTTTTATATGTATGTACATATGTAGCAAGCAATACATACATACACACAGACGCACGCACAAGAACACATACAGACGCACGCACCAACACACAATCTGCTAACTGTGCATTATGACTCATCAGCTTCGCTGCTGCTGCAAGACGCCGATAATATGAGATATTAAATGTTTAATAACTTTTTTTCTAGTCAAACGATTTTGACCAAATTTGTGGGGCGTGATCATGACATTCATATGTGTGTATGTGCCAAAGCACAAGTCTCTAGTACTTGAAATACGTGATTTGAGGAGAAGGGGCAATTTGAGGGCGTGGCATCCAAAATTTAACAAAATCCGAAATTGCAGAAGGCTCAAATAACACTAAATGCTAAATTTGAAGACTCTAGCTAGAAAGATGAATTAAATAGAATTTTATAACTAAATGAAGATATCGGGTTTTAATCGATAACATTAAAACGATTATAGTTATCGAATATTTGAAACAAACTCGATCGAATCGTACAATACACGGACTTCCAAAAAAAATTTGAAGTCTCTAGCTCTTATATCTTCTGAGATCGACGCGTTCAAACATACGGACAGACGGACAGACGGACAGACGGACAGACAGACAGACGGACAGGGCTAAATCGACTCGGCTTCTCTCCCTGATCAAGAATATATAAACTTTATGGGGTCTGCCACGCCTCCTTCTGCCTGTTACATACATTTTCACAAAACCATTATACCCTTTTTTCCCATTTTCAATGGGTTCAGGGTATAAAAATAAGCTAAAAA
Source organism: Drosophila paranaensis (assembly GCA_035047545.1). Taxonomy (NCBI): domain Eukaryota; kingdom Metazoa; phylum Arthropoda; class Insecta; order Diptera; family Drosophilidae; genus Drosophila; species Drosophila paranaensis. The sequence goes on along the minus strand of JAWNPL010000244.1, from coordinate 368,575 downwards.
ATGTGAGTGCCTTTAATCTAATTTCGCAGAGTGTATACTATATCACTACGTGAAATAGTATAAAAATTCGAGTAGCAGCATCTTTGGTTTTAGCTTTGATGTGATAACGGCCCATAAGTCCATCCGTGAGATCAACGCCGCCCATATGTGCGTTAAATTTCCGAATTATTTGCGGACAGTCAATTTCAATATGTTGCTTTTTCTTCCTGTCATAACGGTCAGTCTTAAATGTTCTTTCACTTAAACTTTCCGTAGCAAACGGTTTAACACCTACCTAAGTTGACAATAAGCGAATGAAGAGTCGCCTTGAAAAGCAACATTGTTTACATGCAATTGCATAAATTGCTGTCGCCACATAATTTTGGTCGGCTCCTTTGCTATTGATTCAATACCTAAAAGACATTAATTAACTAATCACATAATATAAAACAAGTAAGAAAACTCTAGTCGAGACCGCTCGACAAGGGTATACCCTGAACTCTATGAAGAACCGTTATTCCAAGCATTCTTTGTTTTTTTTATATACACATGCATATGTACGCTCATTACAAGCCAAACTTACACACACACGCACAGGCGCGCACACACACAAACGTGCATCGTGTCGGTGCGTCAGCTGTTCTTTGGCTGCTTTGCATGGCAATGCTATGGGAAATTAAATGTTTAATAACTTTTTTTCTAGAGTAACGATTTTGATCAAAATTGTTGGGCGTGATCATGTCATCCAGTTGTATATATGTGCCAAAGCACAAGTCTGTAGTATTTGAAATACGGGACTTACAAATTTGAGGCGAAGAGGGAGTGGCATCCAAAATTTAACAAAAACCGAAATTGTGCAATGATCTTATAACACTAAATGCAAAATTTGAAGACTCTAGCTATAAAGATAAATTATATATAATTAAATAACGGAGCATCGATTTCGTTTTTAATCGATAACATTAAAATTAAGACAGTTATCGATTTTTTTTTAACAAACTCGATCTTTTCGTGCTATACAGGAACCTACATAAAAAATTTCAAATCTCTAGCTCTTATAGGTTCTGAGAACGACGTGTTCATACATACGGACAGACGGACGGACGGACGGACGGACGGACAGACGGACAGGGCTACATCGACTCGGCTTGCCTCCCTGATCAAGAATATATACATTTTATGGGGTCTGCCACGCCTCCTTCTCCCTGTTACATACATTTCAACAAAAACATTATACCCTGATTTTCCCATTTTCAATGGGTTCAGGGTATAATAATATATCGCAATGTTTCTCGTAAAAAAATCCATAGTATGAATAAGTTTGCACACAAAATTGCAAGCACTTGTGAAATAGCTGCTGGTAAAAAAAATTGTTGTAGCCCCAAAAGTGTCTCAAGACCCTTATCACTGTTTTTAAGCTACAACGCACATTTTTTATTTATTTTTATTTTTGTAAACTAGTTTTAATTGTAAATAAACATACCTTCCAATAAAAAATTATTTTAAATGGATTGCTTTCACAGATTTTGTAAAATAATTTTTGCACAACAGCACATGCAGCAAACCAATTTAGACGCACGAAAAAACATATATTTTGTGTTTATGAAAATAAAAAGTACCGTTAAAAGCACTGGAGAGCTTCTAAAGCTTTTTTTCTCAGTAACTTTGAATGTTTTATTAACGATCAAGAAATATTTGAATGACAAAAAAGCTCCCTTTTTTTTAATTTAATAATAAAATAAGTGTCTCAAGACACTTATGAGCGTTAGAGGGTTAATTTTGTGTGCGTTTATACTAAATGCCAATTATGCAGTATTTTAAAAAACGCAAATAGCACAGGGTTCAGGGTATCTCCTATTCGGGACGCCCGACTAGAGTTTTCTTACTTGTTATACCTTGAACCCATTGAAAATGGGAATTCAGGGTATAATGTATTTGTTGAAAGGCGTATGTATGTCACAGGCAGAAGGAGGCGTGGCAGACCCCATAAAGTATATATATTCTTGATCAGGATGACAAGCCGAGTTGATATAGCCATGCCCGTCTGTCCGTCCGTCCGTCTGTCCATCTATCCGTATGTATGAACGCGTCGTTCTCAGAACCTACAAGAGCTAGAGCCTTGAAATTTTTATACTATTTCACGTAGTCACGTTGTGAGGAACATTATATGCAGGCACGTCACAACCTGTATACTTGCATGTATTTGCTGTGCATTTATATGGGTGGGCGTGCAGGCATATAAATGTTCCACACAGCGACGCGAGTACGGTAAGAGCGACCCTCGCGACTGGAAAGGGTCAAAGGCGAGCGATGAGTCGTCTCGCTCGCTCTTACCAATTCAGCGATTTACTCGCGTCGCACTCTCTGCGTTGATCGTGCACCGCTAGCCGAAGTGCCGTTCGTAGCCGCGAGAAAGTAGCTATTACTTTCACTCGCAGGCGTGTAACGGTGCTTCGGCCAATGAGAGGCTGCCACGCGATCACGCGTATTTGGCGTCGCGCAAAATCAGGCGATGTTGCCGTTAAAGCAGAAACGAAGAGGAGACAGGCCCCGCTACAGAGAGCCGAGCCAGGCCCCGCTCCAGAGCCGAAGCAGGGCCTGCGGCGCTGCTATAAAAAGGCGCCCACGGCTCGGCACTGGGTCAGTCGATTCCAGTGAAAAGTGAAAGTGCCGAGCGTCAACGGAGAAAGTATAAAGTGAAACGAAGTGCAACGAAGGACAACGAAGGACAACGAGGGACATAAAGGACATCGTGGGATACATACAAGGATATTCAGAGGAATATCCTGGACGCATACCAAACCGTATCTTTGAGGACAGAGGTACGGCCGGCAGCTGGTGCTAGAGCAGCGTAACCTGAACAGGAGAGTAAGGTTAGTGAGGGTAGCCGTGCGAAAGCAACGTAAGCCTTCTGAGACGCAGTCTAGAGTGCCAGCGAGTACATCCAGTTGTAGGAGTGCGTGTGGTGATCCAAGCCAACCGCTGGAGTATACAGCGCGTATCCTGGCGTACCCGGGGGTGCTCTGCAACCTCTAGACGGCTCAGAGGCTAATCGATCGCTAGCCGGAGTGCTTCTCACGGCAGAACTACGATCCTGTGGAGATCAGCGTGCGCTAGCCCAGCCAGCTCTAAGGTGTGCTCGGAAAGCGTTCCAAGGAGTGGCGTGCCCTACAACCAGGAGTAAGAGGTACGTGAGAGTAGTCGTGCGGAAGAGCGCACGTCTTTGAGGCGCGGTCTAGAGTGCCAGCGAGCGAATCCAGCAGTAGGAGTGCCTGTGATACTCTCGGCGAACCGCTAGAGATCACAGCGCGCATCCTGGCGTACTCTGGAGTGTTCTGCAACCTCTAGACGGCTCAGAGGCTAACCGCTCGTTAGCCGAAGTGCTCCTCACGGCACCTACGAATCCTGCGGGCTTAGCCGTGTACAGCTATAGCCTAAGAAATCACTTTGCTGTACTAAAATAGTTATATACCAACGTGAATAAACCAGTTTATATTATTAAATCTAAAAGCAGGACTTATTATTTATCGGCAGGCGCCCAACATATAAATTTGTTGGCACGAACACACAGTCGGCTGAGTGCGGCCCGGCTTAAACTCGGGGCAAACCGAAGGTTCGTTACAACTGGCGCCCAACGTGGGGCCCTGCGATAAATAGAGTCGATTTAAGTGCTTTTAGAAAATATAAATATGGTACGAGCGTGGGTATATAACCTTAAGAAGGAGGAGGTGATACGCTACGGCCTGGAGTTTGGAGTGAGCCTGTCAGGCACTCTGGACACAATGCGGAGGCAATTCGGCGAGTGGGTCGACGAGCATGAGGGAAGGATTCCATTTTCCCTGAGGCTCGCCGACATTGCAGCCCTCCATGGGCGACGGTCGCCACGAAGAGAGGAAATGTTGACCGCCGTCGAGGAAGAGGATCTGGAGGATCGAGAGGAGAGGACACAAGGCCCGCGAGTGTCACTACCATCCACTAGTGCCGCCGCTGCTCGCCTTAATGAGACCCAGCAAGGACCCTGGAGAGCCACATCCACTCCACAGCCCGAAATAAGGACGCGAGAGCCGAGTTTGGCAGGGCTCGAGTATGCCAAGGTGGCCAAACAGGTGCGCGAATGGGGCTTCCGATTTGATGGCACATCGAAGCCTCTGGAATTTCTGGAGCAGGTGGAGTGGTCGGCCGACACATATGGCCTAAATCTGGACCTGATCCCGAGGGCGATGCCGGAGCTGCTCAAAGGCATGGCCCTGAAATGGTACGTGGCCAATAATCGACACTGGACGTCGTGGGAAGCATTCGTGAGCAGCTTCCAGAGATTCTTCTTGCCGAGAGACTACCTGGAGAACATTAAGGAGGAAGTCTCGAGGCGGAAGCAGATGCTGGGTGAGGCGTTCAAGCTGTATATGGTGGAAATGCAGACCCTGATGAGGCCACTACGCTTTGCGGCGGAACGGGAGATGAAGCTGATATATAATGGCAGCTTGCCGGATCTGCGCGCTTATGCTCGGCCTTACCAGTTCCGGAGCCTGACGGAGCTGATGATGCTGGCGGACGAGTTCGAGGACTTGGAGAGGGATCGGGAGAAGCTGAGGCAGCAACACAGGCAGAGCAAGTCCAGATTGATGGCTATGGGCGACGCTGAATGCGAAGGTGAGTCCACCTACCACCGCAGCATGGCCGCCGAAGAAGCGTGTCCACGGCCGGCACCAAGAACTGGTGTGGCAGGGCCAAGGACGCACATCCCGAATCCTGCCAGGGCGTGCCGTATGTGTGGCCAAGAGGGCCACTTCGCCGTGGAATGCCGCAATGAAGCGCTAAAGTTTTGCTGGCAATGTGGGCGCATTGGGGTGAGAACGATTGCCTGTTGCCAGTCGGGAAACGGGCTGAGGCACCCGCCATCCAGGGGCGAGCGGGAGCAGCGTCGCGGCGGCCCCAGGCACTGATAGGCCAGCTCGTGGATGAAGGCACACAGATCTCGGCGATCGTAGCCATCGGAGCAGAGGAGCTTAAGGCTACGATCGACACCGGAGCCACCAGCAGTTTCGTGAGCGAGAAACTGGCAGGCAGGCTCCGAGGATTTGGTGTGCTGCGCCCCACACGGAGGCGCATCCGGCTGGCGGACGGCAGTTGTTGTCAAGTGGAGGCAGCGTTGGAGTTGGAAATCAGGCTGGGGGCACAGCAGGTCGTCATGCCACTGCTCATATTACCAGGTGTGATCGATGATCTGGTGCTGGGCTGGGATTTCTTGGCCAGGATGGGCTGCACGCTGGAATGCGGCGGCTTGAGTCTGAGGATCGGGCCCAGAGATTCGCAGCCCAATGAGCCAGTGGAGGCGAAGTTGTCGGTGGCAGTCGCCAGTGCGGAGGTGGAGCCCAGAAGCCAAATGGAGGCGAGTCCAGGATCGGCACACCCACTTCATGAGGATGTGGAGGTGGACGCGTTCCTGAGGCAGGAATTGGCCAAATTCCAGCAGATTAAGGGCACCACTGACATCACCGAGCACCGGATCACGATGCACGACAAGCGGCCAATAAAGCAGCGATATTTCCCGAAGAACCCGAAGATGCAGGCGGAGGTCAACAGCCAGGTAGATGAGCTCCTGGCTAAAGGATGCATAGAGCCCTCGAAGAGCCCACACAGCGCTCCCATAGTGATGGTGCGGAAGAAGAACGGCAAGTGGCGGCTGTGCGTGGATTTCCGACAGCTCAACAGCCGATCTGTAAAAGATGCATATCCGCTGCCTCGAGTGCATCACATTCTGGACCAGCTTCGAGAGGCTCGCTACATAACGAGCCTGGACTTGAAGGATGGGTATTGGCAGATACCCATGGAGGAGGCCAGCCGACCACTCACGGCATTTACAGTTCCAGGAAAGAGGCTGTTCCAATGGAAGATGATGCCGTTCGGCCTTCATTCAGCACCAGCGATTTTCCAGAGGGCTCTGGATCAAGTCATTGGCCCAGAGATGATGCCGCATGCTTTTGCGTACCTCGATGATATCATCGTCATTGGGAGGACCCGCCAGGAGCATATGAACAACCTGCGAGAGGTGTTCCGGCGGCTGAGAGCTGCCAATTTGAAGATCAACATCGACAAGTGCGATTTCTTCAAAAAGGAGCTGAAATATCTGGGCCACAAGGTGTCGGAACATGGCATCCGTACGGACCCAGAAAAGGTTGCCGCGATTGCGGAACTTAAGCCTCCTGCAAACGTGAAGGAGTTGCGACAATATGTGGGCGTGGCATCCTGGTATCGCCGCTTTGTGCCTGACTTTGCGACCACAGTACACCCACTCAATGCGCTCTTGAAGAAAGGAGTCAAGTGGGAGTGGACCGAGGAGCGTCAGAGGGCTTTTTACACTGTAAAGGCCAAGCTGACGGAATCACCAGTCTTGGCATGCCCGGATTTTTCAAAGCCGTTCTGCTTACAGACGGATGCGAGCAACTATGGGCTCGGCGCAATTCTGACGCAAACTTCAGAGGATGGAGAGAGGGTCATCTCCTATGCCAGTCGGACACTGAATAGCGCGGAGCGGAACTATTCAGCAACGGAGAAGGAATGCCTAGCGATCGTCTGGGGCATCCGGAAGTTGAGGCCTTACTTGGAAGGCTATCACTTCGTTGTGGTGACCGATCACATGGCGCTGAAGTGGCTCAACTCCATTGAGAGTCCTTCAGGCAGAATCGCCAGATGGGCATTGGAGCTACAACAATTTGACTTCGAGATCCGATACAGGAAGGGCAAGCAAAATGTAGTAGCCGATGCTCTGTCGCGACAGCCTCTGGAGGAAGCAGTTGCCGCTTGGTCGCAAGCAAAAGCCAATCAGCTGGGACGGGATGTCGCTGGATGGCTAAGCTTCGCCGAGATCTCCACCAAAACGCACAGAAGATGCCAGACTACCGGGAAGAGGCGGGGAATGTATACCGGCACATTCCTCATCAAGCTGGCCATGAAGATGTGGGTGCGTGGAAGCTATGCGTGCCGAGCGAGCAGCGCAAGCAGGTTCTGGAAGAGAACCACGATGCGGCCACCGCCGGTCACGAGCCGTGCCTTCAAGGGATTCTTGGATGAGCTAGGAGTGCATCATCAGTTGACGGCGCCATACACGCCTCAAGAGAATCCCACGGAGAGGGCCAATCGCACGGTCAAGACGATGATCGCTCAATTTGCGGGCAGCGATCAACGTTTTTGGGACGAGGCGCTACCAGAGTTGACACTGGCCGTCAACAGCAGCGTCTCGGCCTCTACAGGGTGTTCCGCAGCCTTCCTCACTCAAGGGCGTGAGCCAAGGTTACCGAAGGCCTTGTTTGACGCACAGACGGTGGGAACAGGCCAGGCAACACAAGCACCCACGGAGAGAGCCACCAAATTGGCCGAAGTGTACCAGATTGTAAGGCGAAATCTGGAAAAGGCGGCTCAGGATCAGGCGCGGCATTACAATCTGAGGCGGCGACAGTGGAAACCAGCCATAGGGGACAGGGTGTGGGCGAAAGAGCGCCACCTGTCTAATGCCGCTGAAGGATTTGCGGCAAAACTGGCTCCACGATACGGAGGACCGTATACAGTGGTCAGTTTCATCTCGCCGGTCATATGCCGGATCAAGGCGGAGACTGATAAGCACAGCCGGACGGCTCATGTGTCCGATCTGAAGCCATATCAGGCGGAGGCGGGTGAGTCTGAGCACATTATTTAAAAAAAAAAAAAAAAAAAAAAGAGGGTGAATACACATAGCTATGTGTATTGTTGTTGTTATTGCCACCCGAGTTTTTAGAAAATTTTTGTTCAAAATTGTGCAATATTTATATATTGATTTCAAAACAAAAACGCATAAACTCGGCAACAGCGCAAGAGCATTAAGAATATCAGCGCGCGCACGAAATAACGCCGAAAACAACAACAATCGCAGCTGGAATAGTATTCCCGCTGTAACTGAGGCGAGCCCTCTTTAGGGCAAACAACAACAGTATCAGCTCTAACTGTAGGGAGCCCGCGCCAACAAACAACAACAGTGTCAGCTGTAACTGTGATGCGAGAGAGCGCCGTCACAAACAACAACAATCTCGGCTGCACAGCGCGGCTCATGAAGACGAGCGAAAAAGCAAATGCGAAACGGACACCACCACACACTTAGATTTGCGTACGCCCACGCACTTGCAAATGCACATGCACGCTCAAGCCACGGCGAGAGCATTCGAACAGTGGAGAGAGAGAGAGAGAGAGAGAGTAAAAACAACAATGCGGCCGGGCACAGAGGCCAATGAACTCGGGCAGCTGAGCGGCGATCGCTACGCCCGAGGCGAGCCGAAGCTGGGGTCGCGAGAGCAAGCGAACGCCTGCAGCTGTGCGGAGAAAAAGAGCGGCTACAACAATAACAACAAGCGCGCATCGCACGAGCATAGCCCTAATATGCAAAACGGGCAACAACAAAACAGCTGGAATCGGCAAACATAGCCCAAACATGTAAAACGGGCAACAACAACCATATGCGACCGTCAAGGGCAAAAAAGGGCAAAGGCGCGAATTAGGCGACAAAGATAGGGACCTGGAAGTCAGCGCTAAGGATGGGTGGTTAGAAGAGTGCACCCCGCGCTAGAAAGGGAGCAGTAGAGGGCACAGGATCCGTTAAGCGCTGCCGCCCGCACGGCCAGCAGAGCGGCGGCAGAGGCTATAAAAGGGCGTGTTGGCGGCAGTCCATAGCGACAGCGACGTGGGAGTGACATCGACGTGGGAGAGAAGCACGTCTGGAGTGTTAGCAGACTCATGGGAATGGGCTCGCAGGAGATTTCAGCGCCAGACTTCTGCTACGTAGCTGGAGGGTCTGGGTAGTGCAGCTAGGGCATCGGCAGAAGAGATGAGGCCGATCCTCGCGCACTGGCCAGCGAATCTGCTGGAGCTGTGCGCGAATGAGGAGTATGCCAAACCGTCTGCCCGGTGCCAGCGTGGCGACACCCCAGAGCCAGTTCCCGAACGTCGTCTGGTGCACCGAAATTTCCCGCGGAGCCCGGAATCCCCATTAGTGGGTCCCCGAGGGTGAGAGGAGCCAGTCGCCAGGGTCCGAAGCTGGCAAAGCTCGCCTAGAAGTGGCCGCACAAAATTGGAGGCGCCGCCACTGCAGCCAATACACGGCCACAACACAGCCGAGTGGCTGGCGGCGCGTGTAACAGGAAACAGGGTCATCTACTGCAGCGGCGGACGGAGCATGGCCAAAGGGGCATCAAGGAGTGAAGCTGCCTAAACACCGAGGAAGTTTTATTAAAATTTGGTAAATATTTTAATAAAACACTTTGTTTTGCTTACCTGTTGTTGTGACAGTGTTGCCAGCAGGGTGTCGATCAGCAGTGAGTACGGCGTTGCCACTGGGTGGATCGACATCGCGTGCCAGGTGGCAACACTGAGCAATGCGGTGGAGCAAAACAAAGAGGAGCAGAACGGTTTGAGTGGCGCCAAATTTAAAAAAACTTCGGACAAATTTAAAACACGAAAGTTTCGTGTTTACCGAAGAAAGAGGGGAGTGTGAGGAACATTATATGCAGGCACGTCACAACCTGTATACTTGCATGTATTTGCTGTGCATTTATATGGGTGGGCGTGCAGGCATATAAATGTTCCACACAGCGACGCGAGTACGGTAAGAGCGACCCTCGCGACTGGAAAGGGTCAAAGGCGAGCGATGAGTCGTCTCGCTCGCTCTTACCAATTCAGCGATTTACTCGCGTCGCACTCTCTGCGTTGATCGTGCACCGCTAGCCGAAGTGCCGTTCGTAGCCGCGAGAAAGTAGCTAGTACTTTCACTCGCAGTCGTGTAACGGTGCTTCGGCCAATGAGAGGCTGCCACGCGATCACGCGTATTTGGCGTCGCGCAAAATCAGGCGATGTTGCCGTTAAGGCAGAAACGAAGAGGAGACAGGCCCCGCTACAGAGAGCCGAGCCAGGCCCCGCTCCAGAGCCGAAGCAGGGCCTGCGGCGCTGCTATAAAAAGGCGCCCACGGCTCGGCACTGGGTCAGTCGATTCCAGTGAAAAGTGAAAGTGCCGAGCGTCAACGGAGTGAAAGTATAAAGTGAAACGAAGTGCAACGAGGGACAACGAGGGACATAAAGGACATCGTGGGATACATACAAGGATATTCAGAGGAATATCCTGGACGCATACCAAACCGTATCTTTGAGGACAGAGGTACGGCCGGCAGCTGGTGCTAGAGCAGCGTAACCTGAACAGGAGAGTAAGGTTAGTGAGGGTAGCCGTGCGAAAGCAACGTAAGCCTTCTGAGACGCAGTCTAGAGTGCCAGCGAGTACATCCAGTTGTAGGAGTGCGTGTGGTGATCCAAGCCAACCGCTGGAGTATACAGCGCGTATCCTGGCGTACCCGGGGGTGCTCTGCAACCTCTAGACGGCTCAGAGGCTAATCGATCGCTAGCCGGAGTGCTTCTCACGGCAGAACTACGATCCTGTGGAGATCAGCGTGCGCTAGCCCAGCCAGCTCTAAGGTGTGCTCGGAAAGCGTTCCAAGGAGTGGCGTGCCCTACAACCAGGAGTAAGAGGTACGTGAGAGTAGTCGTGCGGAAGAGCGCACGTCTTTGAGGCGCGGTCTAGAGTGCCAGCGAGCGAATCCAGCAGTAGGAGTGCCTGTGATACTCTCGGCGAACCGCTAGAGATCACAGCGCGTATCCTGGCGTACTCTGGAGTGTTCTGCAACCTCTAGACGGCTCAGAGGCTAACCGCTCGTTAGCCGAAGTGCTCCTCACGGCACCTACGAATCCGGCGGGCTTAGCCGTGTACAGCTATAGCCTAAGAAATCACTTTGCTGTACTAAAATAGTTATATACCAACGTGAATAAACCAGTTTATATTATTAAATCTAAAAGCAGGACTTATTATTTATCGGCAGGCGCCCAACATATAAATTTGTTGGCACGAACACACAGTCGGCTGAGTGCGGCCCGGCTTAAACTCGGGGCAAACCGAAGGTTCGTTACAACGTTTGCTAAAATCTGGGTACTGTAATAAATTTGGTTGAACAAGTTTATTTTTTAGATAATTGAATGATTCACACTCTGATGTCCATTCAAATGGGATATTCTGTTCACATAATCTTGTTATGTGCCGTGAATATTCGGCGAAGTTATCTATAAAACGTCTATAGTAATTGCAAAATGCAATGAATCTTCTAGCGCTGTTTGCGTCCGTAGGGACTAGATAGTTATTGACGACTTCAAATTTCTTGTCATCTGCCAAGATTCCTTTGTCTGTGCATCTGTGACCTAAAAATGTCACCTCGTGCATAAAAATTGAGCATTTCTCTGGATGTAATTTCAGATTATGTTTTCTGCAAAGTTTGAAAAAATCTGTTAAATTTTTTATCATATGTTGTTCAAAACAACCTATAACAATTAAATCATCCATATAAAGGAAAGCTTGTGAAGGCACAAGGCCTGAGAATGCTATTGTCATCATTCTCTGAAATGAATTAGGCGCTATTTTTAAGCCAAATGGCAATCGCGTGAAGCGATAGGTACCATTGCTTGTTGAAAAACTGGTTATATTTCTTGAGTTTTCCTCAAGCTCGATTTGATGGAAACCTGACATTAAATCAAGACATGAAAAATATTTAGCTCTCGACCCAATTGATCAAGAATATCGTCAATTGTGGGGAGTGGGAATTTATCGGACAGAATTTTTTTGTTTATTTGACGATGGTCAATTACTAATCACCATTTTTTCTCTTCATTGCCCGGAAGGGATTTCTTTGGAACTAATAAAAGTGGGCTATTATATGTTGATACACAGGTTCGACAATATTTTGTTCAATTAACTTTCCAACTTGATGCTGGATTTCTTCTGTTTGGCTATGCGGACATCAATAATATTTGACATATACTGGTTCATCATCTATAATTCTCAATTTTTGCTTATAAAAATTGTTTGTAGTGATTGGTTCGGTTTCAAGTCAGAACACGTCACTATACTGGGTGCATAGTTTTTATACTATTTCACGTAGTGATATAGTATATTGGTTTTGTGCAATGTCCGTCATGCTGTCAGTCCGTCTGTCCGTCTGTCCGTATGAACGATATTGAAGCTAGAGACTTGAAATTTGAAATATATACTCGTGTATACCCTCGTCTGATAAAGTGTCAAGATTTTCCCGATACGCCCACTAGGGGCGGGGCAAATCGGAAAATGCATCTCATCTCAGAATCACTACTTCTAGAAGGGCTAGAGAGTTGAGATTTTAACTGAACACTCATGTCGACATCCCAAAATCAACAAGTAAGAGTGCTCTAGTCGAGACTGCTCGACAAAGAGATCCCCTGAACCCTGCGAAGAACTGCGATTCCTAAGAGCCGCTAACATTCTTCGTTACTTTTATATGTATCTAGCAAGCAAACCATACACACACACAGATGCACGCACAAGAACACACACAGATGCACGCACCAACACACAATCTGCTAACTGTGCATTATGACTCATCAGCTTCGCTGCTGCTGCAAGACGCCGATAATATGAGATATTAAATGTTTAATAACTTTTTTTCTAGTCGAACGATTTTCATCAAATTTGTTGGGCGTGATCATGACATTCATATGTGTGTATGTGCAAAGCACATACGTGATTTAGCAATTTGAGGCGAAGGGGCATTTTGATTGCGTGGCATCCAAAATTTATCAAAAAATCGAAATTGCAGAAGGCTCAAATAACACTAAATGCTAAATTTGAAGACTCTAACTATAAAGATAAATTAAATAGAATTTTATAACTAAATGAAGATATCGGTTTTTAATCGATAACATTAAAACGATTATAGTTATCGAATATTTGAAACAAACTCGATCGAATCGTGATATAAACGAACTTCCAAAAAATTTGAAGTCTCTTGCTCTTATATCTTTTGAGATCGACGCGTTCAAACATACGGACAGACGGACAGACAGACAGATAGACGGACAGGGCTAAATCGACTCGGCTTCTCTCCCTGATCAAGAATATATATTCTTTATGGGGTCTGCCACGCCTCCTTCTGCCTGTTACATACATTTTCACAAAACCCATTTTTCCCATTTTCAATGGGTTCAGGGTATAAAAATCTATGGCGGATATATCTACGCCCATTGGGGGCGTGGCAAATCGGTTCAAACTGTATCTTCTACAGTTTTAAAGCTAGAACGCCCAAATTTTCCACGTGGGTTACTGTTACGATCCTATACAGCACGAAAAGATTGTTTGTTTAAAAAAATCGATAACTGTATTAATTTTAATCTTATCGATTAAAAACGAAATCGATGCTCCGTTATATAATTCTATATAATTCATCTTTATAGCTAGAGTCTTTAAATTTTGCATTTAGTGTTATGTGAGCCTTACACAATATCGTTTTTTGTTAAATTAAGGATGCCACGGCCCCTTCGCCTCAAATTTGTAAGTCCCGTATATCAAATACTAGACTTGTGCTTTGGCACATACATACATATGGATGACATGATCACGCCCAACAAGTTTGATCAAAATCGTTGCTCTCGAAAAAAATTTATTAAAGATTTAATTTCCCATGTCATTGCCATAAAAAAAGAAGCCCAAGAACAGCTGACGCACCGACTGGCGTGAGTCGAGCGGTCTCGACTAGAGTTTTCTTACTTGTTGTTGGCCTTGTGATTTTGATGTGTGCAGCGTCGGTATTTGATTTAGTGTTTTTATTAACTTTTTTTTCGTTCACTGTTGATTTTGGTTTTTGTGCCATTAATCATTGTGGTGCATTTGTGCAAGGTGTAACCCGCTGTCATATTTGTTTTTTTTTTTTTTGTATACCCCGAACCCATTGAAAATAGAAAATAAGGGTGTATTGTTTTTGTTGAAATGTATGTAACAGGCAGAAGGTGTCGTGGCAGACAACATAAAAAATAAATATTCTTGATCAGGAAGACAAGCCGAGTCGACGTCTGTCCGTCCGTCCGTCCGTCTGTATGTGTGAACGCGTCGATCTCAGAACCTACAAGAGCTAGAGTCCCCATTGATGCTAGAGACTTGAGACTTGGTATATATACTCGGGTTAACATCCCACAATCGAAAAGGTATGGCGGATATATCTACGCCCTCAGAGGGCGTGGCAACTAATATCAGCTTATATCTCCCACAGTTTTTGCTAGAAGCTTCAAAATCATAGATGATTGTTACGCCCCAAAAGGGACATACCGTACAAAAAATACCCTGTAATTTTCGCATTTTTCGAATTCCTGCAGCTTTTGAGCCAATGGCGCGCCACATATTACTTTGTGACCTTTGACCTTGTCTTTTGATTTGCCAAATTATATATATGTGTTTGAAAAGAATATTTTAGTAATACAAAATAACTAAATAAAGAAAATATAACAAAAATATCAACATGACCGCACCGGGGTTCGAGCCCACACCTCTACGCTCGCCAACAAACTTAAATCACATTTTCAGAGTTGCCACCTCTCTCATTTTGAGAGTTGCCACCTCTCTTATTTTGAGAGATGCCACCTCTCTCGATTTAGGTGCGTGTTTTTGCTAAGGTAAGGGCTCTAAGCTTCGATCCTAATTGAAACTGTCTGGCCACCTCCAATGAAAAGTTTTAATCTGCAGCTAATTTAAGCGGCTACAGTGGGGATTTAAGGTTAAATTTAAAAAAATATAAAGTGATAGATGCCCCTGTGTGCTGCTGGGACGTGAAATAGTTTTTCGCTGTCGGTTGCGTCCGACAACAACTTACTTGTTTTTTTTTTTATATATATAAATTATTTTCTTGTTGATTACACAAAAGGGGTTTTCAAAAATTTAAGGAACGGTGGAAAGGGGAAAAAAGACTTACAGTTTTTATCACAGGCTCAGTCCAGCGATGAAAGGCCTTTCCTCGTGGTGTAGCGCTGTTCTTGGGATAAGGTGGTGTTAAATTTAAAAAAAAAACTGATATATATATATGTAGGTAACTTTATTATTGATATAAAAAAATTAGGTTACAAAAAAAAATATTTTTTCTTCTCTTTCTCTCTTTTTTTTTTCTTATATATATATATATATATATATATATATATATATTCGCGTTATATGTTTCGAGTCGAATTAATGTCGCGACATATATACTAACGACAACGATAATACGAAATTAAAGACGAACTTGATTTTTAAGACGAACTTTCTTTATTCATGATTACCTTAAGACTAACTTATGCATCTGTTGAATAATAAAAAGAGCCCTTCCAGAATGTTTGCAACTTTTCTGATACATGTTGCTAGAAACAATATGTTGCTGAGAGTGAATTTATGATGATTAGGATTTGTTTCGATCGATACCGATCGATGGGGAGAAGCGCTCTCTGTTTACATTTACTGAGCTTGGGAATGTTTACATTAATAATTTCGGCTTGGCCGCTCTTTGTTTACAATTATTCAGCTTGAGGATGTTTACGTTAATAGTTTGGCTATGAGAATGTTTATGTGAACTTGATGTCTAGACAGCTTGTGGATGTGGTGGACATGATCGGTATGATTATGTCACTTCCCTCTCCTTAAGAGGCGAGCCTGCGAGTCAAGGTGACACTGAAGGGTAAAGCGTTGGTAAAGTTGATTGTGTCATCTCGATTGTTGTATTTTCTTGTTGAAATTCTTCTGGTTGAACTGATGGAGTTGTTTGATTGTTGGGCTTATGAATTGGTTTCTTAAATTTTTTCTGGATTAATATTATGGGGTTACAAGATACATATTTTAAATATAAGATTACAATTATGAATATGATTGTTGTGATTATAATGATTGTGTATGTAAAGATGTTATTTTGTGATACAATTTTTACAATGTCATCATGCTTAATAGGTTTTACTTTGACAACTTCTATTGGAGGATACAATGGTGTAAGATCAACTTCTGGTTGAAAATAGTTGTTGCTTATAATTATGTCATTTATTTGCAGCTTACATTGATTGATACTTAAAATTTTATTACCCTGAATGTTAAGACTAACATTATTTTTCTGGCAATTTTGTTTTACTATTGTACTACTTATGTTCCTGGTTACAATAGTATTTGGCTCAATATATTTGATCATTTCTTTACTGTTTATATGTTCATAATTGCAGATTGGGTTTTTTTGTAATAGAATTTTCGTAATGCATTCATCAACTATTGGTTTATTGTCTCGATTAAAGATTTTATTATCCTTTTCATAATAAGAGGTAGTACTAATGTAGTCAAGTTGATAGCCATTGTGATCAGGATATGGGATAATTTTGATGGTGTTAGTGGATTGAAAGTCAATTGGGATATGGGATACAATTAGTATGACATTATCTTGATAGTTAATCCAAGTGGAAGTTTTGATTAGAAGTATGTTTTGATTATTGACGCTGTCAAGTCTGTCATAGGTAAGTAGTTTTGGGTTAAAAAGTCCTAGTCTTGACAATTGCATACCCATTTCAATGTCCTCTACATATTCTATAAATTGTAATAACTGGTAAGTAAAAGTATCTTGCATGTTTTCATTATTTTGATGATCTATTATTTTTCTCATATCATTATTAATTATGTTTATTATATCATTTATTTCATTAATGTGCACAATATTTAAAGATAGGTTTCTAATATTCTTTTCGAATTCTATTCTGTCGTTATCGTCAAGTGTACCAAAAAGGAATTTGTATAGTGAACCTATTATATTGAACAATCCCCGTTTACTGCGATTCTCATGATGGAAAATTATACCGTTTAATTCTTGTTGTAGTTTATTGTATAAATGATTTATTTGCGTTGAATTTTTAAATAAAGAAATAGATCTACGGAAATATTCGTTTGCAATTATTATTTCGGTTATGTTTATTTTCAAAGAGTGATGTTCGAATCGTGTCGGTAATTCTAAAGGTTTGTCAGAGAACAATAAATATCCGTGGTCCGTATCCAAATTATTTATCTGTATTTGTTGGGTGTGGCATATCGTAAAGAATGTAAACGATAGTGTGATTATGAAGTAGAAACCTGTGGGATTTGAATTTGGTTAATTTTCTTTAATTTTTTAAATTGTGTTTTATAGTAACGTGTAATTCTATTTCTGTTAGTAATTTGGTAATGATCTGGATCTATCTTTTCGACATTTTTATTGGCTTTAAAGGGGTTTTCTAATTTGCCTTTTTGTAATGGTCCTTTTCGATATCTAGTATTGACTTCATATTCTTGTCGGTCACTGTTGATTTTGTTTATAACTTTTTCTTTTATTTTTTGGGTATCTAGCTTTGGTTGTCCGGCATAAAGAAATATGTGTGCAGGTGTTTGTCCAGTTGTGTCGTGTTTTGTTTTGTGATTGTAAATGTAAAGAATAGTCTCTATTTTACTCAGTTTGTTTTCTTCGTCATTTAGAGTGTTGATTATTCTAATTTTTTCGTTAATTGTTTTGTGTAGTCGTTCGATGTCTGCTATTCCTGTTTTTGTAGTATTTAATTGTATTTCTACTCCTTCACTTTCAAGCCATTTTTTGAGTGCTAAGCTGGAAAATGCGCCGTCTCGGTCAGCTTTTAATAATATTGGTTTTCCTAGCTGATTAAATATACGCATTAATGCGTTCTTGCATTCTATCCAATCTTTAGTTTTAATATTCTCAAGAGTAGCGAATTTCGAGTAAATGTCTATACAACTAAGATAATGTTTGCCTTCAGCGGAATAAATATCTATTACAAATTTATCGCGACAATGTTCGGGTTTGGGAGTAATTTTCATAGGCATGTCTGTTTTTCTGTGTTCGGTTTTTGTTAAGTTGCAAATGCTACATTCGTTTATTATATTTTGTGTGAGTAATTGGCTGTTGGGGAAGTAGTAAGTTTCACAGAAGAGCTTATTTGTTTTTTGAATTCCGGGGTGTAAGAGTTTTTCATGAGTTTTTAAAATAAGTTCCTTAAATTCGGCATATGAGTTAATATTTTTTAGTTGAATTAGACTTCGAAGAATTTTAGTATGGCTAGTATTGATAATTTCTTTGTGTGCATTTTGAATGATTTCAAAGTCTGCATCACTGTCTATAAATATTACACTGGTCTTTGTACAAAAATAGTCAATTAAGTATTTTTCGGCTTTGTCCTTGGTCATATTGTCATATGTAATGTGAATAATTAATTTTTTGGAGTAATTTTGTTTCGTAATATTTGGAATGCCTTTAGAAAATATAATTTGTCTTTTAAATGTGTTTATCGGTTTCTCTGTAATGCAAATTAAATTACTATTGTCTTCGTCAGCGCTATGTTGTGTTTCTTCTCCGAAATAGGTCTGTTCTATTTTTACTCGTGATAGAGCGTCAGCTATGTGGTTTTCCTTTCCTTTTATGTATTTTATATCAAAATCATATTCTGACAACTTTACTCTCCATCGAGTTAATTTTGAATTTGGTTCTTTCATTTTATATAACCAACATAATGGCTGATGATCACTATTGATTTCGAAGTGTCGTCCTAGAAGATAGTGTCGAAAGGTTTTTGTTGCCCAAACAATAGCTAAAAGTTCTTTTTCTATGGCACTGTAGTTAGTTTCGTGGTCATTGAGAGTTCTGCTGATAAAACTGATGGGATGTCCGTCTTGAGAAAGTACAGCTCCAAGAGCTACATTACTTGCGTCGGTAGTTAAAATGAATTTACTTTTGAAGTCTGGAATTTTTAAAATTGGGTCGTTAGAAATAAGTTGTTTTAATTTCTCAAAAGCTCTAATGTATTCTGGATTTTTAATATAATTTGGAGTTCTACTTCTTGTTCGTAAGCCTGTGGGTAACTGTATGGTTTTGTATGTAAGGGTGAATTGTGAGTAGTGTTGATAACATGTTTTTCTTGATTACTAAAACTAAGTTGGTCACCTTCTTTGAATTGGATGTGTTGATATTGTTTCAACAATTTTATCAAATTAAATTTTTCTTCTTCATTTAAATGTTCTAATCGGTAAGGGCTTGAATTTGTAGGTTTTTGATTTTTAGAATTATCTTTGGTTGGATTGTTGAAGTGTTGATTAGTTTCAGGATTTGGTTGAGCTACGAAATGATTTTGGTTTGTGATCGGAATATCGTTGATTAATTTATACTTTTTATTGTATAAATTAACAGTTTGGGATTTATAGTCTATTACGGCTTGTGCTTCTGAAAGCAATTTTCTACCAATTAATAGATCATAATCTGGTGAAAATTGATGTAAAAGAAATTCACTATTATTTTTAAACAAGTTGTTGGAAAGGACAATAACCTTTTTTGTGATAGTTAAAGGTCCATTGCTGGTTTGAATAAAACAGTCGGTATCATGAATTGGTAAATTGAAAACATTGGATGTCATCATATTGACAGTAGATCCTGTATCTATTAAACATTTTAAATTTTTGCCCTTATAACTGATAATTATGTATTGTTGGTTTCCGAGGCTGGCAGCTGAAAATTTTCGGCTTTCTCGATTTCTATTTCATTTGATTGCTCTGTTTCATGTTCGGTTGTGGCTGTTTGTGTGTATGTGTCGTCTGAGGTTTGTGGGTAACATTGTTCTTGGTAATATTGAGGATAGTATTCGGGATAATAAGCTAATTGATTATAGTATTCTTGCTGCATATAATCGTGATAATTTATTTCTTCTTGGTTTCTAGTTTCTTCATCTATGCTCATTTTACTTTGTCCACTTTCTGCAGGTCTAACACGCTTTGTTGGTTGATTGGCTACGCCAGGACTATTGAAAGGGGATTGTTGTGGGGTTACTTGTGCATGTTGTCCGAAACGATTATTGTCAAATTGGTTCGGTCTAAAAATTGGTCTGAATGTATTGTATAATGGCCTGACTGGATTTGGTATTGGTAGTATTGGTCGAGGTGAATATTGATTAGGTGGAACAATGTTATTTTTAGTATAATTAGGTGTTGGAGGAAGATATGGTTGTTGAAAATAAGGACGATATGGGACATAGGGATGGTTTGGTTGAAGAAATGTGGGAAATTTTTGAATATTGGGATTTGGGGGTGACGGCTTAAAATTTTTATCTTGTTTTATTTTGTTTTGGTTTGAATTTAGACAAGGTTCTTCATAAAGGTTTTTTTCCTGTAATAAGTTTATTAAAGATCTCAAATCGGGAATTTCGCAATTTATAATTCGAATGCAAATATTTGTAGGTAATTTTTGAATTAGGTCGTCAATACTAGTTTTAATTAACCGTGCATACAATGTTTTTTCGTCTAAATTATTTTCTAATTCTAGCTTACTCATCAATGTCTGTCTACGGTGTTCTGCTTCCTCCAGAAAAGCTCGCACGTTGCCTTTAAACGGGGTGCTCCTGAACTCCTCCAGTAGGACGTGGTTTTTTGTTTGGGTTTTAAAATTCAAAATCAGTTGTTTGCGAAGTTCCGCCCATGTTGTCAGGTTGCTCATAGCAAGCGATAGCATGACTTCGCTGCTGATGCAGCTTTCGACCAGTCCGAAGAGTATCGACCTTTGCCTAGCATCATTGGTGGTGTAAAGTGCTAATATGTAGTCAATTCGACTTATAAACGTATAGAGAGTGTTCTTGTTTCCCGTAAATTTTTCCACATTTTTCAGTTGATTGATCACTTGTGTCATACTGGCATCGGAAAGGGGTGTTGTTGCATTTCCTTCCATTTTGTTATTTAATTTTGTTTTATTCTTGGTTGATTGGTTTTTATTTATTTATTATTATTATTATTATTATTATTAATTTTTTTTTTTTTTTTCAGTTAATTTTATTTATTATAAAATTGGTTTTGGGTCACTTAACTTAAACTCAGTTTATTTTATTGTAATTGTTTTTCTTTAATTACAGTTGTTTAGTTTATTAACTTATTGTTTAGGTATGTGGCTTTGTATGCACTGGTAGCACTTTCGAATGTTTATGAGAGAACCAGATGTTTCTGGAATTATACTCCCTCCGAATTCTACAGCGTCTTCTTGATTTTAATTTTCAAGTTTTTTTACATTAATGATAGAGAATCTAATTAATAACGTAGTTATTGCATAGATTTACTCTTTAATGTTAGGCAATACGCGATTATTTGGTTTACACGTCACTGTCGAGGTTTTGTTAAAAACTTGACGCGATATTGACCGTCGCTTGGGTTGCCTTCGCGTTAGTTGTTTAGCGGATAGCAGTAAAAGGGACACAAGAATTAATAGCTTAGTTATTGCATCAAGATCCACAATTTATTGCTATCCTACCGGCTGCGCCATTCGCGTTATATGTTTCGAGTCGAATTAATGTCGCGACATATATACTAACGACAACGATAATACGAAATTAAAGACGAACTTGATTTTTAAGACGAACTTTCTTTATTCATGATTA
Source organism: Drosophila paranaensis (assembly GCA_035047545.1). Classification (NCBI taxonomy): domain Eukaryota; kingdom Metazoa; phylum Arthropoda; class Insecta; order Diptera; family Drosophilidae; genus Drosophila; species Drosophila paranaensis. The sequence continues at coordinate 347,290 of JAWNPL010000244.1, read as the reverse complement.
CCTTAAGACTAACTTATGCATCTGTTGAATAATAAAAAGAGCCCTTCCAGAATGTTTGCAACTTTTCTGATACATGTTGCTAGAAACAATATGTTGCTGAGAGTGAATTTATGATGATTAGGATTTGTTTCGATCGATACCGATCGATGGGGAGAAGCGCTCTCTGTTTACATTTACTGAGCTTGGGAATGTTTACATTAATAATTTCGGCTTGGCCGCTCTTTGTTTACAATTATTCAGGTTGAGGATGTTTACGTTAATAGTTTGGCTATGAGAATGTTTATGTGAACTTGATGTCTAGACAGCTTGTGGATGTGGTGGACATGATCGGTATGATTATGTCACTATATATATATATACATATATATATATATATATATATATATATATATATATATATATATATATATATATATATATATATATATATATATATATATATATATATATATATATATATATATATATATGTATATATATATATATATATATATGTCGGATTAGTAATCTTTTCTTCGCTCATTTTGTTCGTGCAGCGAGTTTCGGTCGCACTCGAGTTCTAACTTCAACTGAATTCGAGGCGCACAATTCTTGTGCGCGTCTTCCACCGAAGCACACTCGGCGTCAGCGACAGAACGCTGGCGCCCCGCTAAAACGGTACTTCCCAAAGCCACAAAATGCAAAGGACCAATCAGAGCGCAATTAGCGGCTGATGCCATATTACCAATATGATGAAATTAGGAATTCTAGTGAAATCCAGAATTTCCATACACAACAACACACACACACACAGTACGTACACACAGTTCGCTTTGACATATGAAGGATTCTGGTGTAAACCAGAATATCCATACACAGTAACACACACACACACAGTGCGTGCACACAGTACCTTCCGACACGGCCTCGTGTCCTCGTGTAATATGCCAGATATTAATACATCGTCTGTTTGAGACGAATAACTCTCAGTTCTAACTAGTCTTTGTCTTATTTTCATTTTATTTATATTTAAAACAAACATTCAATTTTCTTTTCTTATTTCATGACAATTTCACAAACGATATAGTGTTCTTACACTTTAACATAATAATTTTCACATATTTATTTATTTATTTTTATTTATTTATTTATTTATTTTTTTTTTTACCAGATAGCCATCGTCTCTCCAAGACGCATAACACATCGTATTTTTTTTCTTCTGTATTCACCATTAAAGGTCACTCACTCAAATGCCCCACACGCCATGATCAAAACATATTAATATGTTTTGCACTTGTGCTTGCCTTATGATCTGAGTACCTTGCCACTTTCTTTGGCCCGCAGTAATACAGTAATACATATTTTCTCACCCTCACTGGTGTAATTCGCTTTCATCATTAACTCTCTCTCTCTAGCCCGAACTCACCCCCGGATTCTGACATTCTCCGGATCCATGATTAAAAGAAAGTTTTTATTATATTTATTTTATTATTATTTTATTTTATTTATTTAAATTTTATTTAGTTATTTTACCTAAATTTTATTTAATTTACTTAATTTTAATTTGTTTTACTTTTATTAAATTTTTATTTATTTATATTTTTATTTTATTCATTTACACTTTTTTATTTATTTAAATTGTATTTTATTATATTTACTTTAATTTTATTTAATTTTATTTATTTAAATTCTTTTATTTATTTCACTCCCTTTACCATGACCCTCGGACCACTGTTCCCCCATTTATTGCACAAATTTCGAGCTACCACGCACCGAAATTTGACCATTTGTTATGCGGTCTCGACCCACGGTCAGCATCTCGCTCTCCGACACACACAGCGACCAGCCAACGGCATCGGCAATGCTCCCCTCGCACGCCGATCACAAGCCTATCTTCGCTTGTTGCTTCGACTTCGTGTGTGTGTGCGTCTGGCTGCAGTCGCTCGCTTGGCCACGGCTTCGCTCTCTAGCTCCCTTTTCTAGCGCTCGCCCGCCGTTGCTAGGCTCGAGTGCATTCACATACACCAACCGCTATTTTATTTCCTTTTTGCTCGCTCGTGCCTTTCTTTTCCTAAGCCCTATGAACGCAGTTTTTTTTCTTTTCTCTTCCCTATGCTTTGCCTATGCCCGCTAACACGAACACTCAATGCTGTAACGAAAATTTCAGCACCTTTCCCCCACCCGTTTTGCTTGCGTCCCTGACGCCTACACTCGCAAAATGTTCAAAATAGAACTTTTGGTGAATTTTGTTAGAACCATGGATGAAACTAACTTTAAAAGGAGAGCTGACTGGACTTACATTTCTTAGCTCCTTACAGGCTTTATGTAGTTTTTGGCAGCTCCTGTGTCGATCAGGATTTTTAGTTTTCGCCCAGCCAGCTGTCGTTCAATGATCGGTAGCTGGGAGCGTTCACTAAAAAATTTACCAAATCGTAGTCACTTATGGAGTCATCATCTTCATCAACCTCAGCAACTGCGTCTGTGGCCGTGTTATTGTATGCCGGAAACACAGCCGACTTCAACGCCTTTTTAAGTCCTGAAAAAAATGCGTGCAATGCATCATCCCTGACCTCTTTGTTAAGCAATATGGCTGTATATCACGAAAAGATCGAGTTTGTTAAAAAAAATCGATAACTGTCTTAATTTTAATGTTATCGATTAAAAACGAATCCGATGCTCCGTTATATAATTATATACAATTCATCTTTATAGCTAGAGTCTTCAAATTTTGCATTTAGTGTTATTTGGGTCTTACGCAATTTCATTTTTTGTCAAATTTTGGATGCCACGCCCCCTTCGCCTCCAATTTGTAACTCCCGTATATCAAATACTAGAGACTTGTTCTTTAACACATACATACATATCGATGACATGATCACTCCCAACAAGTTTGATCAAAATCCTTACTCTAGAAAAAAAGTTATTAAACATTTAATTTCCCATAGCATTGCCATGCAAACAGCAGCCAAAGAACAGCTGACTCAGCGACTGGCGTTTGTGTGTATGTTTGGCGTGTAATGAACATATTTGTATATTCTTATGTATATTAATGAAACGGAGATTGCTTGGAATTGCGGTTCTTCGCAGGGTTCAGGGTAACCCCTAGTCGAGCGGTCTCGACTAGAGTTTTCTTACTTGTTTTTTTCTTCTGTATTCACCATTAAAGGTCACTCAATCAAACGCCCCACACGCCATGATTAAAACATATTAATATGTTTTGCACTTGTGCTTGCCTTATGATCTGAGTGCCTTGCCACTTTCTTTGGCCCGCAGTAATACAGTAATACATCATTAACTTCAGCATTTTCAATATTTTCATTTTCACATTATTTACTCTCTGCAATAGTTTTATCACTCTCGACTTCATTATTATAATTGTCACACACATTCAACTCTACAGGCACATGACCGTCAGGCAACTTTCTCAGATCTTCATGTGCGTACTTATACCTTCTTTTACTAGGTAAGGACTTCAAATTGTACCTGTCATCTTCCAAAACTTCTATGATTTCAAAACGCCCTTTGAATTTTGGACTCAACTTGGTTTGATGTCTTTCTTCGTTTTTGAGTAACACAAAATCTTCAACCTTATGCCTAACTACTTTCGCCTTGCTTTTATCAAAACGTGCTTTGTCATAAACAGCTGTTGCTAAAACATTCTTAGCAGCTTGTGCTCTTACGTCTGGTAGATCAATGATATTTTCTATGTTACTGGGTGGAAGTAATCCTAATGGACGTGCTACCTTTCTCAATAGCATTTCGAGAGGATTCGCTTTTGTCACACGGTTGGTTATACAATTAATTGCCAATTGAACCTCACCAAGCATAGACTGCCAAGACTGAGTTCCAGCTTCAAAGTTGTTAACATGTTTTTCAACGTGCTCATGGTTCGTTCAACTTGACCATTTGCTCGACTAGCGCCAGTAGCAATCAGATGTAATTTTATTTTTTGATCAGCACAGAATTGACTAAAACTCGTGCCCGTAAAACACCTTCCCTGGTCAGCTATTATTCGGTTTGGTACTCCAAACAACGAAACTGAGGATTTAACAGCATTTATGCAACTTTCGCTGTCTATTTTAAGGGTATGGCTAAGGTATACAAACTTTGTAAACGCGTCTACTTGGACTATTACCTACTCTTTCCGGTCACTCTTGCCACTGAGTTTTCCGGTTATGTCTATGTGAACAGTATGCCAGGGAACGTTGACTTTTGGGATTGGGTGCAATTCAGCTTGTATTTTCCCTGAAGTTGATTTGGACATTTTGCAAGTGATGCAGTTGTCAACAAATTTGTTTACATATTTCGACATTTTGTCAAACCAATAAAAATCATAAACTTTATCAAGTGTCTTCTCCCAGCCCAAGTGTCTATCGACTCGTGTACCTGGTTAATGACTGACCATCTTAAAGCACGTGGCACCACTGGTAAACAGCGTGTTCTACCGTTTCTCTGTATTTTCCGGTAAAGAACTTCTGCTCTCAATTCATAGGTTTTTGCAACATCTTCTGCAAGGGAGAAATCTTTTAATTTATTCACGATTTTATCTATTTCAGAGTCTCGGCGCTGCTCAGCAATGATCCAGTTGCTAGAGATTTCAGCGAGGTTAATTCTCTTCTCGACTATCGCTCTTTTAGCAGAAGGAGGTTTGGGTAAAATAGGATTTCTTGACAAAAAGTCAACATGTGCCATTCTCTTACCTTCTCTATATTGAATGTCAAATGAAAAGGACTGTAAATAAGCCCACCAACGCTGTGCTCTTGGGGTCAGATCTTGTTTATTTCTTGACGCCTTCAACGAGTTACAATCGGTGAAAACAACAAAGTTCGTGCCCAACAGATAATGCCGAAAATGCTTAATCGAGTTAACGACAGCCAATGTTTCCAGCTCATACGAGTGGTATCTTGACTCTGCAGGGGAAGTGGTTTTGCTAAAATATTCTATTACGTGGGGTTTGTTATCGAACAAGAACTGGTTTATCTGTGAGAATAGAAATAACCTTTTTCCGTATTTCCTCATGATCTGTTTTCCAAACAAATTTGTTTTTCTCTGAAGTTAAGAAATAAAGTGGTTTCATTAATTGAGAAAACCATTTAATAAATTGTCGGAAATACGATGCTAGACCGATAAATTGTCTTAGTTGTGTAACGCTCTGTGGGGGCGGAAGAGCGGGCAAAGCTTCAATTTTCTGTGGGTTTGGGCGAATTTCGCCAGCACTAACTTTGTAACCCAAATATTGAACCGATGTTTTTAACAAGTAAGAAAACTTTAGTCGAGACCGCTCGATTAGGGTATACCCTGAACCCTGCGAAGAGCCGCTATTCCAAGCATTCTTTGTTTCTTTTATATACACATGCATATGTACGTTCATTACAAGCAAAACATACACACACACGAACGCACAGCTGTTCTTTGGCTGCTGTTTGCATGGCAATGCTATGGGAAATTAAATGTTTAATAACTTTTTTTCTAGAGTAACAATTTTGATCAAACTTGTTGGGCGCGATCATGTCATCCATATGTATGTATGTGCCAAAGCACAAGTCTCTAGTATTTGATATACGGGAGTTACAAATTTGAGGCAAAGAGGGCATGACCCAAGTAACACTAAATACAAAATTTGAAAAGTCTAGCTAAAAAGATGAATTAAATAGAATTTTATAACTAAATGAAGATATCGGTTTTTAATCGATAACATTAAAACGATAGTTGTTATCGTTTTTTTGAAACAAACTTGATCTGCTATACGAGGATCTACATAAAAAATTTCAAGTCTCTAGTTCTGAGATCGACGCGTTCACACATACGGACGGACGGACGGACAGACGGACAGGGCTAAATCGACTCGGCTTCTCTCCCTGATCAAGAATATATATACTTTATGGGGTCTGCCACGCCTCCTTCTGCCTGTTACATACATACGCCTTTCAACAAAAACATTATACCCTGTTTTCCCATTTTCAATGGGTTCAGGGTATAAAAAGGAACATTTTGTAATATTAAATGACGAACACGGTGTACTCAATGGAATCTGCGTGCAAGGGAATTTGGTAGTATCCGCTGGCCATGTCCAGGCAAGTAAAAAAATTAACTCCTCTTAATCTACTTATTTGATCTTGAATAAGTGGCAAGGGGTATTTATCAGCGACTGTATTCGAATTAAGCTCCCTATAATCAACACATAGTCTATCAGAACCGTTTTTTTTCTTCACTAGTAGTATGGGGTTTGCGTAAGGAGAGAAACTTGGTCTAATTATGTTACACTTTGGTAGTTCAGCAATTTTTTTTCGCACTAGATCTCGTTCACCAGGACCTAATCGATATGGCCTTCTTTGGACTGTTTTTGTTGCATCGACTAATCTAATTTTCATTTCGCCAACCTTAACTTTGGTATGTGGGATATTTTTTATAAAATAATTTGTGTATGTTGCCAACAATGAGTTTAATTTTATTTTATCTTGTCCTTCAAGTTCTGTATCAATATCGGATGGTTCACCACCTGTACATACATTAATTGTTTTGACTCTTGAAATTTTAAATTGGTTTGAGGAAATGACAATATCAAAACCCTGATCTCGACCAATGACAATATCGTTTTGCATTTGATCGTTGTTAATTACAAAAAATAAAATCTCAATATAGTTAACATCAATTTTTACATTACTTAATATTTGTACTGTACTGCAGATTCCACAGCTACCTATGCCTTTCAACATAACAATATTATGAGATCTCTCACCAGAAAACTTTGTACTTAGCTTTTCTTTCATTAAGGAGCATTCCGCTCCGGAATCGAAAGTAATCTCAAAAGTTTGCTCTCTGTGGCTCGCGTAGCCCTTGGGTACTGCAACGCTGCACTGCTCCACTCGCTTGTCCCGGATGAACGTTTTTTTTCTGTCAGCATAGCACACGTGAGAGAGCCACTGCGAAGCGCTTATTATTTCAACCGTATTACACCACGATGTCGCGTTGGCATCTGCCTTGTCGGGATTAAATTTGGGTAACGGCCCCGATTTATTTTGTCCAACGTCAGACGATGTTGTTTGTAAAGCGCGCAAAAGTTCAACTAAATTTTTATTTTGTAATTCCATCATAGTGCGCCATGGTCCATCTATTGTTGTAGGTAGAGGGCCAGATCCCACTTCTGATGTCGGATTAGTAATCTCTTCTTCGCTCATTTCGTTCGCGCAGCGAGTTTCGGTCGCACTCGAGTTCTAACTTCAACTGAACTCGGGACGCACAATTCTTGTGCGCGTCTTCCACCGAACCGCACTCGGCGTCAGCGACAGAACGCTGGTGCCCCGCTAAAACGGTACTTCCCAAAGCCACAAAATGCAATCAGCAATTAGCGGCTGATGCCATATTACCAATATGATGAAATTAGGAATTCTAGTGAAATCCAGAATTTCCATACACAACAACACACACACACAGTACGTACACACAGTTCGCTTTGACATATGAAGGATTCTGGTGTAAACCAGAATATCCATACACAGTAACACCCACACACACAGTGCGTGCACACAGTGCACTCCGACATATATATATATATATATTTTTATTTTTATATATACATTTTTTTCTGTTATATTATGTATTTTTATATTATTTTCTTATCCCATTATTATACCCTGAACCCATTGAAAATGGGAAAACGGGGTATAATGTTTTTGTTGAAAGGCGTATGTATGTAACAGGCAGAAGGAGGCGTGGCAGACCCCATAAAGTATATATATTCTTGATCAGGGAGAGAAGCCGAGTCAATTTAGCCCTGTCCGTCTGTCCGTCCGTCCGTCCGTCCGTCCGTCCGTCCCTCCGTCCGTCCGTATGTGTGAACGCGTCGATCTCAGAACCTATAAGAGCTAGAGACTTGAAATTTTTTATGTAGATCCTCGTATAGCAGATCAAGTTTGTTAAAAAAAACGATAACAACTATCGTTTTAATGTTATCGATTAAAAACCGATATCTTCATTTAGTTATAAAATTCTATTTATTCTATTTATTTTTAGCTAGACTTTTCAAATTTTGTATTTAGTGTTACTTGGGTCATGCCCTCTTTGCCTCAAATTTGTAACTCCCGTATATCAAATACTAGAGAGATGTGCTTTGGCACATACATACATATGGATAACATGATCACGCCCAACAAGTTTGATCAAAATCGTTACTCTAGAAAAAAAGTTATTAAACGTTTAATTTCCCATAGCATTGCCATGCAAACAGCAGCCAAAGAACAGCTGTGCGTTCGTGTGTGTGTATGTGTTGCTTGTAATGAACGTACATATGCATGTGTATATAAAAGAAACAAAGAATGCTTGGAATAGCGGCTCTTCGCAGGGTTCAGGGTATACCCTAATCGAGCGGTCTCGACTAAAGTTTTCTTTCTTGTTCCATACATCGAAATGTTCTCTTCTCTTTTGCTTTGTTTTTACTAACATGTTGTAGGTATTAACATAGTGTATTTACTAATATTTTGTTTTAAAAAAAATAGGGTCTTGAAAGACACTGTGGTTCACCAAGTTTTTTTTTGTTAAGTGTTGTGATTTTTTTTTTATACCCTGAACCCATTGAAAATAGGAAAATCAGGGTATAATGTTTTTGTTGAAATGTATGTAACAGGGAGAAGGAGGCGTGGCAGACCCCATAAAGTATATATATTCTTGATCAGGGAGAGTAGCCGAGTCGATTTAGCCCTGTCCGTCTGTCCGTATGTATGAACGCGTCGTTCTCAGAACCTATGAGAGCTAGAGACTTGAAATTTTTTATGCAGGTTCCTTATAGCACGAAAAGATCGCGTTTGTTAAAAGAAATCGATAACTGTCTTAATTTTAATATTATCGATTAAAAACCGATATCTTAATTTAGTTATAAAATTCTATTTAATTCATCTTTATAGTTAGAGTCTTCATCTTTTGCATTTAGTAAGTAAAGTTTATGTATTCTTGACCAAGGAGACAAGCGGAGTCGATTTAGCCCTGTCCGTCCGTCCGTCCGTCCGTTCTTCTGTCCGTATGTATGAACGCGTCGTTCTCAGAACCTACAAGAGCTAGAGACTTGAAATTTTATATGTGGGTTCCTGTATAGCACGAAAAGATCGAGTTTGTTTCAGAAATTCGATAACTGTTATCGTTTTATTGTTATCGATTAAAAACGAAAGTCTAAATAAGGCTATAAAATTCTATTTAATTCATCTTTCAAGCTAGTGCCTTCAAATTTTGCATTTAGTGTTTTTTGGGCCTTACGCAATTCGGTTTTTGTTAAATTTTGGATGCCATGCCCCCTTCGCCTCAAACTTGTAACTCCCGTATATCAAATACTAGAGACTTGTAGTTTGGCACATACACACATATGGATTACATGATCACGCCCAACAAGTTTGATCAAAATCGTTTCTCTAGAAAAAAGTTATTAATTATTTAATTTCCCATAACATTGCCATGCAAAGCAGCCAAAGAACAGCTGACGCACCGACTTGCGCTTTTGTGTGCGTGTGTGTGTATGTTTTGCATCTAATAAACGTACATATGCATGTGTACATAAAAGAAACAAATAATGCTTGGAATAGCGGATCTTCGCAGGGTTCAGGGGATCTCTTAGTCGATCGGTCTCGACTAGAGTTTTCTTACTTGTTTTTTCTGTTCTTGTTTTTTTTTTTCACGTCACTTTTAATGATTATTATATATTACTGCAAGCCGCTGCTGGCCCTCCCACGATGAGATCGGTGTTGCGGTGTTTTCGTCGAAATGATGATATTTTTGAGGCCGACATCGTAATCCGTAGCATCCCTCGGATCAAATCGGCGAAGTAGTTAACAATAGTTGTTTAAATATTTATTTTTTCTATTTATTAACTTTTTTAGAGCCACGGAGGCTACTTTTTTCTTGGGCGTGAACCACAGAAATTTTTTTTGTCATCAGCCACTGTTAAGGAATAAGAAGGCTGGTTCTTTTCTTTCACTCATTTTTATTGAATTGCAGACCGCCTTATGCGCGTCTGCTCTTCTCTGTTGTCAATTTAAAACTAAGCCATGTTGCTAACATGTTTAGAAATAATGTTGCAAGTAGTTTCCTATTTCGCAACTGTTAGCAACTAGAGAATGGCAAATTATAAGAAGAAGAAAAATCGATTGAATTTAAATCGATGCATTTCTCAACATCCCGCCCGACGCTGAAACATTGTTTTCTGAATTAGGTAGCGCGGCAATCTTGGTAATTGGGCGAGTTGTCTTTCCAGTGGGTGTCTTCAGGCTGACTGCACGTACCAATCCGTCAGATCCAGGGTATGCCTCCATGACCCTTGCCAGTATCCAAGTGGAAGGTGGTGTGTTTGTTTCCTTGATCAAAGCGATGTCTCCAGAAGAAATGTTTGGAGATTTAGTATTCCATTTGCGACGCTGTTGTAAAGTAGTAAGATACTCCATGTGCCACTTTTTCCAAAAACGTTGCAGCATGGCTTGAGACTGCGGCCAGTAATCCAATCTGTTTGCTGGGACTGGATCAAGATTTCCTTCGGGAACCAGAGTATATGGTCGACCTATAAGAAGATGAGCTGGTGATAGATATGATACGTCTGTGTCCGGGGTTGTGTACAGTGGACGAGAGTTAACCACTGCCTCTATTTGTGCCAATAAAGTGTGCATCTGCTCGAATGTCAGAATTGCGTTGCCAAGAACACGATTAAGATGCAATTTGACTGAGCGCACAGCAGATTCCCATTTGCCACCCCAGTGTGGTGCATGTGGTGGGATAAAGTTCCACTTGATCCCATCATTGGCCAGTGTTTGTGATATGATGCTGTTGTGCCTCTGTGATACGAGCAGCTGCTCCATTTCATTTAGCGCTCTCTTAGCTCCGACAAAGTTTCGTCCGTTATCGCTATACATGCGAGCACATTTGCCACGGCGTGATATAAAGCGACACAGTGCAGCCAAAAAGGTTTCCGTGCTGAGATCAGTAGCTAATTCCAAATGTATTGCAGAAGTAGTCAAACATATAAACAGGCATATGTAGCCCTTCTCTTTGCGTGGGTTGCGTCCCTTGTGGACCTTGAGTGTGATGGGTCCGGCGTAGTCACAGCCGGTGTTTTCGAATGGAAAAGCTTGTGTCACTATGACTGCTGGTAGATCAGCCATGAATTGTTGTGTTGTGTGGTGTCGCTGTCGAAAGCATTTCAAACAGCCGTGTGTAATCTTTCGTATTAGGGTTCTGGCGCCCAATATCCAGTAGCGTTGCCGCACGATGACAAAGAGTGCTGAAACACCTGGATGTAGATGTGACTTATGTTCCAGCTCCAAGATAAGTTTGGTGATGCGATGACTCTTCGGTAGTATGATTGGGTGCTTGGTACAGAATTCCAATCCCGAATTGCTTAATCGTCCGCCCACATGCAGGAGTCCAAGATCGTCAATGATGGGTGAGAGTGTGCGCAGTTTGGAGTCATTCCTCAGTGGCTGCTTGTCGAGCAGCAATTGACGCTCTTGTCAAAATGTGAGTGCGCCTGAGAATCGCTTGCGTTTTACAAACCGTAGAACGTATGCCACGATGCGTACCAATTTTGTCCAAGAGGAGATGCGATCTCCCAATTCGTCTATGAAAGAGACTGTAGCCTTATGAGCTGCCACAGCTAGCATTGTGGTTGTCTTTACCTTTTCTTGAAATTGCTCATCTGGAATAAAAAGGAAGAATGTGCAGGGATTATGGTGGCTACGTTAAAGTTTTCATCACGTAGCTTGTTTGGTCCTGTCCACCAAAGATCGAAATTAAGCAGATCCGCTGCAAGCATGCCTCTGGAAGCTCAATCTGCTGGATTTTCTTTGGTTTTTACATGATGCCAAGCATGTCGAGGTATGATGCCCAGAATCTCCGATGTGCGATTGGCGACGAACGTCTTTAGTTTGGATGGTGTGTTTGATAACCACGCCAAGATAATAGTTGAGTCGCACCATGCGTGAACAGTTATGTTGACATCTTTCAGCGCAGTTTTGATCGACGCAACAAGTCGACTCAGCAGCAGCGCTCCACAGAGTTCCAGACGTGGAAGAAATTGATGCTTGAGTGGTGCAACACGTGATTTTGCAGCGATTAGTGACACTTCCATGTGGCCATCTGAGTGTCTAGCTCGACAGTAAACAACTGCAGCGTAAGCCTTGTTTGATGCATCTGAGAATGCATGTAGTTCCATAGTATCTGAGTTGTACCCAACAGAACGCTTCGTCTTGAATTCCTCGATTGCCATAATATCCATTCGATATTTTTGCCATTGTTGTGCAAAGTTCGATGGAAGCTGAGTGTCCCAATCCAAATCATGTTGCCATAACTCTTGGAACAGAATCTTGAACTGGACGACAACTGGTGTCAACAGCCCAAGCGGATCGAAAATTCGTGAAACGTACCTGTCGTTTTGTACTGTCTGTTGAACTGCTTAGATTCACATTGTATCCCAGGGTATCATTTGCTGGTTGCCAATGGATGCCAAGCACCTTGACTGTGCTTTCAACCGATGTGTCCAAATTCTTTGCAGATGGATTTTTATTTGTGTTTTTAATGAGTTTGCAGTTTGAAACCCATTTTCCCAATTCTAGTTGTGCTTTGGACATTAGAAGAACTAGTTCATCTCGCAGTTGGAGTAGTTCCTCTTCAGTTTGCGCTCCTGTCAAGGCATCATCTATAGGATTCTTTCTCCAAACGATTCGTTGATAGTTCCGGTGTTTCTCGTTGACCTATATTTGGCGAAACATTTTCACAATGTCAGCCGAGAAGACAGCGATGAATCCGAAAACGAACGCATACATCAATCAAGTTTCGGTTGATGCTTGGTCCAGTATGTAGTGCTTCAGTTAAGGCGATTCCATCGCGATCTTGAAAAGATCCGTCAAAAACTACTCTTAGTTTTTGTCCCAAGACTGGATGATGTGGCATGTAAAATACCCGTCCCTGGTGAGTATGGATTTCGTCTGGTGTGAGTTCTCGCATGTGCCCTAGACTCTCGTAGTTCTCCATAAATTGTATATATTGCTCTCGTAGTTGAGGATTTCTGAGTAGTCGACGTTCTACTGCCTCAAACCTTGATACTGCTCCTTGTAGAGTATCTGCAGAGGTTGTACTCGGCTCCTTGAACGGAAGTTCCCCTCGGCATCTCTCGTGTGCGTGTCACGGAAGTGTTCCTCCACCTTCAAGTCATCCTTGTCAGGTGGCAGGACAGTATCGGTGTCCTCCAACTCCGAGAATCTCTGGAGTGAGGCATTGATATCAATAGAAGAAAGCAGCGTAGTTGTAGCTGCTAGCTTCGGGTTGGCGGCAATGGCAGTGATCACCCATCCAAAAATTGTTGATATAGCCATTACATTGCCATGGTTGTCAAGCATCTTCTCACCGATGATTATGCTCCACACATAGTCCGTGCCTAATAGAATGTCGATTGGAGATTTGGTGTTGAACATGGGATATGCCAGAGGAATTTTATCGAAGATCTCTAGCGACGATGAATCGATATTGGCCCTTGCCAATGGTGACGTGATTTTGCTCAGAACGTGTACTGTAACTTCTATACAGTTATCTGACGTGCGTGACTTCATGTGCAGTTGGCTGACACTCCCCTTGTGGTTTCTGCCTTTATAGATGAAAGGACCGAAACTAGAATCCGGGATGATGAACGTGCGATGCCAAGTGCGTGAATGCAGCGTTCCGATATGTATGATAGCTCTGATCCACTATTCAAAAGTACACGGCAAGCAGTGTAGGTGCCGTGCGCATTGCGTACGTTTACCCAAGCTGTGGGTAGAGTTCCTTTCTTTCTCCCTTGTGACAAAACACATGGTGTGGCGCGCGGCGCTTGCGCTGTGCAACCGTTTGTTATCAATGATACTCCATGCGTCTGATCGTCTTCAAAGGCAGTATCGGGTTGACATCCTTGAGCTGCAGTAGCCTGCAGCGATGCCACTTGTACATGAATGAGTGTGTGATGGCGGCCACGACAATGTCTACAAGTGTGACTTGATTCACATTTCGCTGACGTGTGACCAGGCCTCAGACAGTTGAAGCACAATAATTTGCCCTTGACGAATGAGCGTCGTTGCTCAATAGACAAATTATGAAATTGAGAACAACTGAATAGAGAGTGTTCAGTTGAACCACATTTGGCACACGCACCTTGATCAGTGGCTATCAATGTGTGTGTCGCCCTCCTCGGCTTGTCGTTTGAGTTGTTGTCCGTACCATGACGTTGACTCAATTCGAACTCCTCACATCTTGCGTCGAGAAATTTGAACAGCTCTTCTATGGTTGGAGAATTTTTGTCCTGGCTGATCTCCACCCATTTGCGTCTTGACTCTGGGTCTATTTTTGCAAGCAGTAAATATGCTATCCAACAGTCCCGTCCTGTTTGCCCAACTGCATCCAGTCCGCGTACTATTTCATTAGCACCGTCCGTCACCTTGCGTAGCATTGTCACGTTGCTAGTCTTTGAGCTGGGTAACTCCATGAATGCTTCTAACAAAGCATTCACAACATGACGTGGTCGATTGTAGCGTTCGTTGAGACGCTCCAATGCAGTATCATATGCCGCCTCTGTTATGGGTAAATGACGTATTAAAGTTGCTGCTTCATTTATCAAAAATGATTTCAAATAATGAAATTTGCGAGTCCTTTCCAAATGCCGTAGCGATGTCTTATCGGCATATGTGCAATTTAACCTAGCTATTATGGCTTCAAAATTGAGTACCGTGATATGGGATACCAACAGCTTGATAATGCGCGCTGCTACCTACAAATCTCTTAAAAAGTTCGTACGCATCTGTCGCAGATATCATCCACGCTTCGTAATCATCTTGTAAACCACTGAAATCGTATACTGATTTTATAATGTCAAGCTTTATTTCACATGGGCTATTTGGGTCTACGGACATTCTTTGGTAAGCTTCGATCTGCGGCACTTCTATGCGCAAACTGTGCAGTCGTCCTCTCAACTGGTTAAGTTGACTATCAAATCTTTCCTATAGTCTTGCTTCCAGTTGAGCCAGGGCTTGGCTAACAGCGCCCGCTACTATACCTTGCAGCTGACTAACGTCCATGTCTGTCGGGTTTTCTTGCGTTGGGCGAAAATCTTCTGATTCTAAATCCCACCCGTCGTCACTATCGTATTCTTGCTTAATTTCCCTGTATGGGTACAGATTACTCATTAGCTTTTAAAGCAAAATGTGGACATATCACATGAACGATTTGTATTCACGATTGGCTAGAGGCATTAATTGTATTTAATTCGTGCAACTGTAGGGATTTCTGTCTCGTTGCAGACAAGGTGAAATTTGGTTTGAAAAATATTTAACACAAGTCACAATTACGCTTAAGCACTTCTATTTAAACAGTAGTTATTGAACATTCCACTAACAATTTTATGCCCACAACTTCAGATATTCAAATGTTGCCTGTGAGTTCTTATATATAGTTGGGCGCCAGTTATCCTTTTAGTGTTGTTTCTGGGTATCTATAGATGACGTCCAGCGCTATTGAAATAGATAAAGGCGTTCCGTAGGGTTATGATCCTTTAGGAAGATTATGGTGGTCTCTCTTATCACAGGCCTTGTAGTACAGTGATATAGAATTTTTAAATCAAAGTATTTTACAGCTTGTAGCTGGAGCTAAGTTTATTGAACGAGCTTTTCGCTTCGTTGTAAGAACAGAATTAAAGGCTAAAAGAATCAAAAGCTACAAAGCATACTTATACAAGAATTCGGTCGGTAAGCCGACTCATCATAATTGATAACGTTGCTCTTGCGACACATGCAAAGTATCCGGTTACCGCCGCTGAACCGAGTTCTGCAAAGTCAGCACTTGCGCGTGCAATTGTTTTGTCTAAACAACTGGGTGCGAGGGGCACTAGTTAACTACTCTTTTATAGCTGTTGACGATCTCTTGTATCTTTTTTGAAGCTCGTTTTCTCCTCAGGCTCTGACAGAGGAGGATGGAACCGCTGAAGACGAGGCCGATGCTACTTCCCCTTGAAGTTTGTTGATGATATGAAGGCTGTGATTGTTCATTCTCTGTAGGAGCGGCATGCTCAGAATAGGTTCATGGTTAAATATGTTGAGAAATGGTGAAGCTACTATACCCGGGGTTCTGCTTAGAATATTACGCCTATTTACGTACTTAGAACCATTTATGCAGGCTACTCGTTCAAAGGTGACGAGGAAGGTGTCGTTGTCTGCAGTCTCGGGGCTGTCATCGGTGATGATTCGCGCTGGGCTTTCATTTACCACCACGATTCCATCATCTATGACCGTGATAGGTTTCAAGTGACTAGGCTGAGTGTATCACTGGGCCGTGCTTCCCGCGTGTAATCCATGGGCGCAGGTGTCATGGGAGGCCAATTTGCAGATCGATTTGATTTTTCTATGACGTCATGTAGTTACTTTATTTCTTGCCAATAAAACACTAAGTTTTGGAATCCTTCTTTATTTTAGTTTTTGAATATGCTTAGTCTAAATACATTATATATATAAATGGGAGAGTGTAGCATATATACATACTCATGATGAAAATAATAGGTACACCAAACAAATGTTGGATATTTTGTCAGATTATTTTGTCTACTTTGTTGCCTGGTAGTGACTTTTAGGCATTTTCTATTTATGTCTATTAGATCTTCGATTGTTATTCGAGATAGGGTGTCTGCCACAAAATTGTCTTTCCCTCTCAGATACTCCACTGTGAAATCATATTCTTCCAATTCGAGTCGCATGCGTGTTAATTTTGAACTTGGATTTACCATAGAAAATAGATAAGTCAAAGGTCTGTGATCAGTTTTAATTGTAAAATGTTTGCCATATATATATGGTCTAAAATGTGTTATTGCCCAATGTATTGCTGCTAATTCTTGTTCTGTAGTACTCTTATTGCTTTCACCTTTAGTGAATGCTCTGACGGAAATGCCACTGGAAGTTGGAGTCCATTATAGTTTTGAGTTAAAACTGCTCCACATGCTTGCTTGCTTACATCTGTGATTATACAAAATTCTTTGCAACGAGTAATCCGATGGGAGCAGTGGTAAATGCAACGGACGAAAGTGCCTAGTTGTTCTTGAGGGAACCGAAAAATTAACAGGAAGGACGAATCAATATTACCTACGATCAAAAGCAATCCCAAGGATTGTTCTATGATTTATTAATGAAGGAAGGTCAATAAGAAGGAGGCGACTATGATAAGACGGTAGACGGTAGAAGGAGATTAGGATCCCAGTTTAGATTTCTGAGAGCAAAGAGAAGGAACTGTTTTTGAACCAATTCAATACGATCCTGGTACACTTTATGCTGTGGAGACCACATAAAAAAAGGAGTTTGGTTACAAAAGGATCATTGAACTCTTTAGCCCAACGTTTAATGAAGCCAAGAACACTTTTAGCTTCATTTATAATGGTTGAGATATGAGTATTGAAGCGAAGTTTTGTATCGAAAAGTACACATACAAGATCTTCGACAGAAAAAATGCGCTGCAGGGAATCGCTATTAATTGAATAATTAGCAATGTATGGAGTAGTACGACAGAAGGTCATTGTCATACATTTAGAACAGTTTAAACGCAACCTATTGGCCAAGCACCAAAGTTGGAAGGAATTAAGATCATCTTGTAAGCAATGATGATTGATTATGTTAGAATAAGAAAGGCTTATTGCTTGTTGAGAAAGACATTATATTTCTTTAGTTTTCCTCAAGTTCAATTTGGTGGAAACCTGACACTAAATCAAGGCATGAAAAATTTTTAACTCGACCCAATTGATCAAGAATATCGTCAATTGTGGGGAGTGGGAATTTATCGGACAGAATTTTTTTGTTTATTTGACGATGGTCAATTACTAATCACCATTTTTTCTCTTCATTGCCCGGAAGGGATTTCTTTGGAACTAATAAAAGTGGGCTGTTATATGTTGATACACAGGTTCGACAATATTTTGTTCAATTAACTTTCCAACTTGATGCTGGATTTCTTCTGTTTGGCTATGCGGACATCGATTATTTTTCACATATACTGGTTCATCGTCAATAAGTCTCAATTTTTGCTTATAAAAATTGTTTGTAGGGATTGGTTCGGTTTCAAGTCCGAACATGTCACTATACTGGGTGCATAGTTTTTCTAATTGTTTTAAAATAATGATGGGATGATGAAATATCAGCACTCGTATCAATCAAAAATGTTAATTTTTTATTTGTTTCTACATTTTTGAATGATACGAAATTATTAAGACTTAAACTGACGGTGTACATATATTTTACCTTTTAACCCTGAGTATCTGGAGGTGTCTGGGAGTTTCCCGAAGTTGTTTGGGTTACTCTGACGCTGTTGAAATTCCCTCTATTGGAATTTCCACGGCCTCTAGAGTTTCCTCTGTAATTTCCTTGGCCTCTATTATTTCTGTTGCCGTTATTTCGGTAACCGTAGTTTTGGTTATTACCTCTGCCACGGTAATTACCTCGGTTACCTCTGTTGTAGTCATTTTGGCGCTGTTGGAAGTACAGTACAGTATTGGACTGTCCTGTTACTTACGTGCAACTGTTTACAAATTTTGACACTGCATCATTCATGTTGGTGAATGTGCCTGCTTGCATTATGAGTTTTACCCTATCAATTGAGCAGTTTTGTGTCATAGCTTTCACAGCTGTTACGGTTGTGTACTTGTTTGAAAGTACTTGGCTTAAACCTTCAGTAATGTAGGCTCCTTCAAGGGCCTTTGATAATTTTTTCACTTCTTGGGTGTACTGGTTAGCTGTCTTTTTGTTGAAGATTAAGGAGCTTAGCAGATATTACCTCTACCGATTCTTCTTTGACTTCTTTTGCTAGTTGAGCGATTATTTCAGCAACTTTTTGCTCATTACTGATTAGGTTTCTTGTATGGCCTTTGAGTTTAGTTTTTATAAGGCTTACGGCAATTTGCTCGTGTACGCCTTTAAAATTTTGTAAGAGATTCAAAGAATCATCAAAGTCTGTGTAGTCTCATAAATTCTACTTCAGTTTGAGCCATATTTGCGTGTTCTTCTTTTTTGATGTCAATTGTCTGGAATTAATTCAGCCAATTGATTTAGACTTTTGGGTGCATTAATTACAATTTGTCGTCTTTCAGCGAGAGAAATTAATCTTGTTTTCAAGGATTTTATGACCCTTAAACATTTTTGCCTGTGCACCGTTGTTAATCTTATTTCATACCTATTAACTAATGTTACTATATTATTGTATTCTCTTATTATAACATCTATATTGTTTGCTAATGTTTCAACTTTTATAACTGCATCTTTGTTGATTCATTTATATGATTTTTCGCAATTTCGTTCCATTCCATTCTTTACTGGAATTCTATTGTTGTAAATTAATTCTATTGTTGATATTAATTTTTTATTTATACTATTTCACGTTTTTTTTCTGCATGTTACATATATTTCAACAAAAACATCTACCCTGATTTCCCATTTTCAATGGGTTCAGGGTATAAAAATATTCTTGAAAATCTAAATTGAATTTTTGGATGATAATTATGTTGTAAAAAAATTATTACAAAATGTATCAATTGTTTAATGTTTAATTGTGTAATTAAACAAATGTTTAACATGATTTAACATGTTTAACATGACATTGAAAGATTATTATTGTTGGTTAATTCCTAGTTTGTTAACTCAGTGACTCCTGGCAGAAAAGGTTCCGCTCAATTTAACATAAAATGTCGCGATGGCGGGGCCGGTGCTGCTTGCACAGGTTGTTGAGGAGCCATGTAGTTACTTCATCGGGATATTCTTTGCTGTGCTGGTTATTGTAGGGACCCAACTTTAAGTTTTATTTAGGTAATCTCGTCATCATCATCCAATGTCATGCTGGGCTTTCGTTTTGTTGCGGTCGACGTTTTTATACTATTTCACGTAGTGATATAGTATATTGGGTTTGTGCAATGTTCGTCATGCTGTCCGTCCGTCTGTCCGTATGAACGCAAACCATTTCCACGCTATTGAAGCTAGAGACTTGAAATTTGAAATATATACTCGTCTGATAAAGTGTCAAGATTTTCCCGATACGCCCACTAGGGGCGTGGCAAATCGGAAAATGCATTTTCGTGTATCTCAGGAACACTACTTCTAGAAGGGCTAGAGAGTTGGGATTTTAACTAAACACTCATGTCGACATCCCAAAATCAAAAAGCTATGGCGGATATATCTACGCTCATTGGGGGCGTGGCAAATCGGGTCAAACAGTATCTTTTACAGTTTTAAAGCTAGAACGCCCAAATTTGGCATGTGGCTTACTGTTACGATCCTATAAAGATCGCCCAAAAATTTTTATGGCCACGGTTACTAGGGGCGTGGTAAATTGGATCTGAATATATAGTGATTTTACTAGTTTCGTTATATTTTGAGCACTATTGATGCTAGAGACTCGGGTTAACATCCCACAATCGAAAAGGTATGGCGGATATATCTACGCCTTCAGGGGGCGTGGCAACTAATATCAGCTTATATCTCCCACAGTTTTAGTGCTAGAAGCTTCAAAATTGGATGCTTTGTTATTAACAATAATTTTTGGGGAATCGATAGAGGAGGCCTATCGATAGACGAGGCCTATCGATTCCCCAAAAATTATTGTTACTATCCTGTAATTTTCGCATTTTTCGAATGTAAGCATCCAAACTTTACAGTTATATTCTTAAACGCCCACTCTATGCACATGCCAAAAATTATTTGTCTACGGCCACTGGGGGCGTGGCAAATCAAAAACTGAAACATATACAGCTTCTGAGCCAATAACGCGCCACATAATGACTTTGTGACCTTTGACCTTGTCTTTTGATTTGCCAAATTATATATATGTGTTTGAAAAGAATATTTTATTAATACAAAATAACTAAATACAGAAAATATAACAAAAATATCAACATGACCGCACCGGGGTTCGAGCCCACACCTCTACGCTCGCCAACGAACTTAAATCACATTACGAATTAGGTGTGTGTTTTCGCTAAGGTAAGGGTTCTAAGCTTCGATCCTAATTGAAACTGTCTGGTCACCTCCAATGAAAAGTTTTAATCTGCAGCTAATTTAAGCGGCGACAGTGGAGATTTAGGGTTAAATTTTAAAAAATATAATGTGATAGATGCCGCTCACCTAGGGTATACCCTCAACCCTGCGAAGAACCGCTATTTCAAGCATTCTCCGTTTCTTTTATAAAACATATGTATGTGTATATTCATTACAACCAACACACTCACACACACACAGGCGCATGCACACACAAACGCAAGTCGGTGCGGCAATGTTATGTTTAATAACTTTTTTTCTAGAACAACGATTTTGATCAAACTTGTTGGGCGTGATCATGTCATCCATATGTCTGTATGTGACAAAGCACAAGTCTCTAGTATTTGATATACGGGAGTTACAAATTTAAGGCGAAGGGGGTGTGGCATCCAAAATTTAACAAAAAGCGAAATTGTATAAGGCTCACATAACACTAAATTCATAATTTGAAGACACTAGCTATAAAGATGAAATAAATAGAATTTTATAACTAAATGAAGATATCGGTTTTTAATCGATAACATTAAAGCGATGACAGTTATCGATTATTTGATACAAACTCGATCTTTTCGTGATATACAGTAACCTACATTTCAAGTCCCAAGCTCTTGTCATCCTGATCAAGAATATATATACTTTATGGGGTCAGCCACGCCTTTTTCTGCATGTTACATATATTTCAACAAAAACATCTACCCTGATTTCCCATTTTCAATGGGTTCAGGGTATAAAAATATTCTTGAAAATCTAAATTGAATTTTTGGATGATAATTATGTTGTAAAAAAATTATTACAAAATGTATCAATTGTTTAATGTTTAATTGTGTAATTAAACAAATGTTTAACATGATTTAACATGTTTAACATGACATTGAAAGATTATTGTTGTTGGTTAATTCCTAGTTTGTTAACTCAGTGACTCCTGGCAGAAAGGTTCCGCTCAATTTAACATAAAATGTCGCGATGGCGGGGCCGGTGCTGCTTGCACAGGTTGTTGAGGAGCCATGTAGTTACTTCATCGGGATATTCTTTGCTGTGCTGGTTATTGTAGGGACCCAACTTTAAGTTTTATTTAGGTAATCTCGTCATCATCATCCAATGTCATGCTGGGCTTTCGTTTTGTTGCGGTCGACGTTTTTATACTATTTCACGTAGTGATATAGTATATTGGGTTTGTGCAATGTCCGTCATGCTGTCCGTCCGTCTGTCCGTCTCTCCGTATGAACGCAAACCATTTCCACTCTGTTGAAGCTAGAGACTTGAAATTTAAAATATATACTCGTGTATACCCTCGTCTGATAAAGTGTCAATATTTTCCCGATACGCCCACTAGGGGCGTGGCAAATCGGAAAATGCATTTTCGTGTATCTCAGAAACACTACTTTTAGAAGCGCTAGAGGGTTGAGATTTTAACTGAACACTCATGTCCACATCCCAAAATCAACAAGTAAGAAAACTCTAGTCGAGACCGCTCGACAAGGGTATACCCTGAACCCTATGAAGAACCGTTATTCCAAGCATTCTTTGTTTCTTTTATATACACATGCATATGTACGTTCATTACAAGAAAAACTTACACACACACGCACAGGCGCGCACACACACAAACGCCAGTCGGTGCGTCAGCTGTTCTTTGGCTGCTTTGCATGGCAATGCTATGGGAAATTAAATGCTTAATAACTTTGTCTACAGTAACGATTTTGATCAAACTTGTTGGGCGTGATCATGTCATCCATATATATATATGTGCCACAGCACAAGTCTGTAGTATTTGAAATACGGGACTAACAAATTTGAGGCGAAGGGGACGTGGCATCCAAAATTTAACAAAAACCGAAATTGTGCAATGATCTTATAACACTAAATGCAAAATTTGAAGACTCTAGCTATAAAGATGAATGATATATAATTAAATAACGGAGCATCGATTTCGTTTTTAATCGATAACATTAAAATTAAGACAGTTATCGATTTTTTTTAACAAACTCGATCTTTTCGTGCTATACAGGAATCTACATAAAAAATTGCAAGTCTCTAGCTCTTATAGGTTCTGAGAACGACGCGTTCATACATACGGACAGACGGACGGACCGACGAACGGACGGACGGACGGACGGACGGACAGACGGACTGGGCTAACTCGACTCGGCTTGTCTCCCTGATCAAGAATATATATACTTTATGGGGTCTGCCACGCCTCCTTCTTCCTGTTACATACATTTCAACAAAAACATTATACCCTGATTTTCCCATTTTCAATGGGTTCAGGGTATAAAAAGCTATGGCTGATATATCTACGCCCATTGGGGCGTGGCAAATCGGGTCAAACTGTATCTTCTACAGTTTTAAATCTAGAACGCCCAAATTTGGCACGTGTGTTACTGTTACGATCCTATAAAGATCGCCCAAAAAATTTTATGGCCACGCTTACTAGGGGCGTGGTAAATCGGATCTGAATATATAGTGATTTTACTAGTTTCGTTATATTTTGAGCACTATTGATGCTAGAGACTTGAGACTTGGTATATATACTCGGGTTAACATCCCACAATCGAAAAGCTATGGCGAATATATCTACGCCTTCAGGGGGCGTGGCAACTAATATCAGCTTATATCTCCGACAGTTTTAGTGCTAGAAGCTTCAAAATTGAATGCTGGATTACTGGGGGCCTCCTCTATCGATTCCCCAAAAATTATTGTTACGCCCCAAATTTTCGCATTTTTCGAATGTAAGCATCCAACCTTCACAGTTATATTCTTAAACGCCCACTCTATGCACATGCCAAAAGTAATTTGTCTACGGCCACTGGGGGCGTGGCAAATCAAAACTGAAACATCTGCAGCTTCTGAGCCAATAACGCGCCACATAATGACTTTGTGACCTTTGACTTTGTCTTTTGATTCGCCAAATTATATATATGTGTTAGAAAAGAATATTTTATTAATACAAAATAACTAAATAAAGAAAATGTAACAAAAATATCAACATGACCGCACCGGGGTTCGAGCCCACACCTCTACGCTCGCCAACGAACTTATGTATATCACATTTTCTGAGTTGCCACCTCTCTCATTTTGAGAGTTGCCACCTCTTATTTGGAAAGATGCCACATCTCTCGATTTAGGTGCGTGTTCTTGCTAAGGTAAGGCAATCGAGATAAATTGAGAGAGGTGGCATCTCTAAGCTTCGATTCTAATTGAAACTGTCTGGCTACCTCCAATGAAAGTTTTAATCTGCAGCTAATTTGAGCGGCGACAGTGGGGATTTAAGGTTAAATTTAAAAAAATGTAATGTGATAGATGCCCCTGTGTGCTGTTGGGGCGTGACATAGTATTTCGCTGTCGGTTGCGTCCGACAGCAACTTACTTCTTACTTGTTATACCCTGAACCCATTGAAAATGGGAATTCAGGGTATAATGGTTTTGTTGAAAGGCGTATGTATGTAACAGGCAGAAGGAGGCATGGCAGACCCCATAAAGTATATATATTTTTGATCAGGGAGACAAGCCGAGTCGATTTAGCCCAGTCCGTCTGTCCGTATGTATGAACGCGTCGTTCTCAGAACCTGTAAGAGCTAGAGACTTGAAATTTTTTATGTAGGTTCCTGTATATCACGAAAAAATCGAGTTTGTTTCAGAAATTCGATAATTGTTATCGTTTTATTGTTATCGATTAAAAATGAAAATCTAAATTCAGATATAACATTTTATTTAATTCATCTTTCTAGCTAGAGTCTTTTAATTTTCATTTAGTGTTATTTAGGCCTTACGCAATTTCGGTTTTTGTTAAATTTTGGGTGCCACGCACCCTTCGCCTCAAATTTGAAACTCCCGTATATCAAATACTAGAGACTTGTGCTATGGCACATACATACATATGGATGACATGATCACGCCCAACAAGTTTGATCTAGAAAACAAGTAAGAAAACTCTAGTCGGGGGTCCCGACTAGGAGATACCCTAAACCCCGCGCTATTTGCGTTTTTTAAAATACTGCATAATTAGTATTTCGTATAAACGCACAGAAAACTAAATTCAATTCATTTTCAGTTGTTTAGCCAATAGCGCCATCTATGGTTCGATTGAATAGCGCCATCCATGTTTCGATCCAACTGAGCAGCTGATAATTCGCAAATCATAGCGCCATTTATTGAAAATATGTACACTAAAACTTGCGGGTTTTAGAAGTTGCTAGATGCACGCAGCTCAATGTGTATGTGTTGCACATGTATAGGAAAACAGTTTGCTTAGCTTTGCTGGTCACGTGTTTGGCCGATTGGCCAAACGTTTTGTTTAATAACTTCTGCGCGAATTAATGGATTTGAATGAAATTTTCAGCTTATGTTCAACATATTTTATTAAATTTTTTCCAATTTTTAAAAATGTAAAACCAGTCATTTACTGGCTTTGAGTGCAACTAACCTCAATTTAAATATTTGGGGAAATTTGGAGCCGGTATCCAAAATTTAACAAAAACCAAAATTAGAGAAAATAAATATAAAACTTACAAAAAAATTTGGGGACTCTAGCTATAAAAACGTGGGAGATATAATTTTATAACTAGCATTCGATAATGTTTTTAATCGATAACAATAAAATTAAAATAGTTATCGACCTTTTTTTAAAAACTCGATCTTTTCGTGCTATTCACGGACCTACATAAAAAAATTTCAAGTCTCTAGCTCTTATAGGTTCTGAGAATGACGCGTTCATACATACGGACAGACAGACGAACAGACGGACATGGCTATATCAACTCGGCTTGTCATCCTGATCAAGAATATATATACTTTATGGGGTCTGCCACGCCTCCTTCTGCCTGTTACATACATACGCCCTGATTTTCCCATATTCAATGGGTTCAGGGTATAAAAAGTTATTAAACATTTCATTTCCCATAGCATAGCAGCCAAAGAACAGCTGACGCAACGACTGGCACTTGTGGGTGCGTGCGTCTGTGCGTGTGTGTGTATGTGTTGCTGGTAATGAACGTACATATGCATGTGTATAAAAAAGAAACAAAACATTCTTGGAATAGCGGCTCTTCGCAGGGTTCAGGGTATACCCTAGTCGAGCGGTCTCGACTAGAGTTTTCTTACTTGTTATACCCTGAACCCATTGAAAATGGGAAAAAGGGTAAATTATAAACTGTTATGCCCAGTAGAATCTGAATTGAATATTAAATGCACTAAATGCTAAGTACTCGTTCTGACTTATGTAGGGTTTTAATTTTTAGTTCATTCGACCATGGTGAATTACTGGACGCTCTCTTTTTTGTTAGAGCCTGAAATTAATAATACCTAGACCATGACGGAAAGGCTAGAAAACAAAAACATTGTCGATAGCAGATGCGTATTTTTTTTATACCCTGAAACCATTGAAAATGAGAAAATCAGGGTATAATGTTTTTGTTGAAATGTATGTAACAGGCAGAAGGAGGCGTGGCAGACCCATAAAGTACATATATTCTTGATCAGGAAGACAAGCCGAGCTGATATAGCCATGTCCGTCTGTCCGTCTGACCGTCCGTCCGTCCGTCCGTCGTATTCTACAAGGCAATAGAGTTTATAATTTACATTATGGAGTACTGAACCATTCTTGCTGTCAAAGAACCAAATATATCGAAATATTCGACAACAAAAAGTAAAGGCTCGGTTTTCGGTCTTTTCGCTGTTCTGTTGCTCGATTCCCATCACTTTCCACATGTGGTCGACTATATATGCAAAGCCTGCTTATTTGCTCTTGTGTAAATTGACTAGTTATCTTTATTCTTTTCTTATTGTATTTGCAATTATATTCAAACACGACAATCAATATGTCTTTCTGTTAGTTGTCATACTTTTTACTGCTTCTCTTTACGAATTCATTTCAATTGTGTTTTGACGACAAATAAGTACAGAAGTCAATATAAAACTTGAAAAAAACAGTGCTGTTTTATTGAATTCTCAAGAAATAATTCATTGTATTATTAAAATTTTTTCATTTCGCATGGCCTCAGACAACGTTATCATTGAAATAAAAATGAAAAGTGTGTGTTGTAATATGTGCGCAAATTAAACAAAAAAAAAAAAAAAAAAAAAAAAAAACTGACAACGGCAACTTTAACAAAAGCGAGACTACTTGCATAAGTACAGCAAACCAAAAAATTAAGGAAAGAGAAACATGAAACCAATTTCACATGGCGAGGGATATTTTGGCCTTCTTGTTTCGGGCAACATTTCCGGCATCAATAACTAAATTGATACTACTTGCATAAGTATAGCTAAAATTATTGAAGGAAAGAAACTCATCAAACCGTTTTATTAAGATAAGTAATCATATTTCATACTATTATTAGAAACGTTATATACAGAAACTTACTGAAATTATTTATGCGTCTACTGGCAATTTGCATGGTTAAAATTAGTCTAGAAATAGCCTTTCTAATAAAGCTATTTTCAGGATTAAGAACAAACCCAGAAAACCCTTAAACAAATAAATTGCGAATTCGCAAATTCGCATTCTTTTAATGCTTGCTCAAAAACTTCAAACCAACATCTTGCTGCCTTTTTGAGTCCATAAATTGCCTTGTTCAATTTACTAATATTGACCATTCCTTGATGAACCTTAAGGAAGTTGCATATATATTTTCTCATTTAGCTTAAATTCATGGAAGCTGTTTTCACATCCATATGATGACTTTTCAAATTATATTGGACAGATAACGATAAAATAAACCGAAAGCTAGAAGTTCTGGTAACAGGGGCATATTTAATCTACCTTATTTTCGTCATACCAGCCCTTCAGCCCTCGTGCAATAAGCCTTGCTTTGTATTTCAAAGGATTTCTAAATTCATCATCTAATAAAAAAAATACTCATCTGCTATCGACAATGTTTTTGTTTTCTAGCCTTTCCGTCATGGTCCAGGTATTATTAATTTCAGGCTCTAACAAAAAAGAGAGCGTCCAGTAATTCACCATCGTCAAATAAACTAAAAATTAATACCCCACATAAGTCAGAACGAGTACTTAGCATTTAGTCCATTTAATATTCAATTCGAATTCTACTGGGCATAACAGTTTATAATATACCCTTTTTCCCATTTTCAATGGGTTCAGGGTATAAAAAGAGCGCCACCTTTTATTAGTATTCAGTGCATTTAATATACAATTCGTATTCTACTGGGCAATACAGTTTATAATTTACATTACAGTGACTTTTTTCAGAAATAACTATCTCCAGATTAAGCTACGGAGTACATAACTATTCTTGCTGTCAAAGAACCAAATATATCGAAATATTCGACAACAAAAAGTAAAGGCTCGGTTTTCGGTCTTTTCGCTGTTCTGTTGCTCGATTCCCATCACTTTCCGCATGTGGTCGATCGTGTTAACTTATATATCTCAAGTGTTGCAGAGATTTCTATCAAAACTTAATTTAATTATACTGACTATATATGCAAAGCCTGCTTATTTGCTCTTGTGTAAATTGACTAGTTATCTTTATTCTTTTCTTATTGTATTTGCAATTATATTCAAACACGACAATCAATATGTTTTTGTGTTAGTTGTCATTCTTTTTACTGCTTCTCTTTACGAATTCATTTCAATTGTGTTTTGACGACAAATAAGTACAGAAGTCAATATAAAACTTGAAAAAGCAGTGCTGTTTTATTGAATTCTCAAGTAATAATTCATTGTATTATTAAAATTTTTTCATTTCGCATGGCCTCAGACAACGTTATCATTGAAATAAAAATGAAAAGTGTGTGTTGTAATACGTGCGCAAATTAAACAAAAAAAAAACTGACAATGGCAACTTAAACCAAAGTGAGACTACTTGCATAAGTACAGCAAACCAAAAAATTAAGGAAAGAGAAACATGAAACCAATTTCACATGGCGAGGGATATTTTATTCTTCTTGTTTCGGGCAACATTTCCGGCATTAACAACTAAATTGATACTACTTGCATAAGTATAGCTAAAATTATTGAAGGAAAGAAAATCATCAAACCATTTTATTAAGATAAGTAATCATATTTCATACTATTATTAGAAACGTTATGTACAGAAACGTACTGAAATTATTTATGCGTCTACTGGCAATTTACACGGTTAATATTAGTCTAGAAATATCCTTTCTAATAAAGCTATTTTCAGGATTAAGAACAAACCCAGAAAACCCTTAAACAAATAATTTGCGAATTCGCAAATTCGCATTCTTTTAATGCTTGCTCAAAAACTTCAAACCAACATCTTGCTGCCTTTTTGAGTCCATAAATTGCCTTGTTCAATTTACTAATATTGACCATTCCTTGATGAACCTTAAGGAAGTTGCATATATATTTTCTCATTTAGCTTAAATTCATGGAAGCTGTTTTCACATCCATATGATGACTTTTCAAATTATATTGGACAGATAACGATAAAATAAACCGAAAGCTAGAAGTTCTGGTAACAGGGGCATATTTAATCTACCTTATTTTCGTTATAATCTACCTTCAGCCCTCGTGCAATAAGCCTGGCTTGTATTTCAAAGGACTTCTAAATTCATCATCTAATAAAAAAAAATACTCATCTGCTATCGACAATGTTTTTGTTTTCTAGCCTTTCCGTCATGGTCCAGGTATTATTAATTTCAGGCTCTAACAAAAAAGAGAGCGTCCAGTAATTCACCATCGTCGAATAAACTAAAAATTAATATCCTACATAAGTCAGAACGAGTACTTAGCTTTAGTCCATTTAATATTCAATTCGGATAATACTGGGCATAACAGTTTATAATATACCCTTTTTCCCATTTTCAATGGGTTCAGGGTATAACAAGTAAGAACGTTGCTGGCGGACGCAACCGACAGCGAAATACTATGTCACGCCCCAACAGCACACAGGGGCATCTATCACATTACATTTTTTTAAATTTAACCTTAAATCCCCACTGTCGCCGCTCAAATTAGCTGCAGATTAAAACTTTCATTGGAGGTAGCCAGACAGTTTCAATTAGAATCGAATCTTAGAGATGCCACCTCTCTCAATTTATCTCGATTGCCTTACCTTAGCAAGAACACGCACCTAAATCGAGAGATGTGGCATCTTTCCAAATAAGAGGTGGCAACTCTCAAAATGAGAGAGGTGGCAACTCAGAAAATGTGATATAAGTTCGTTGGCGAGCGTAGAGGTGTGGGCTCGAGCCCCGGTGCGGTCATGTTGATATTTTTGTTATATTTTCTCTATTTAGTTATTTTGTATTAATAAAATATTCTTTTCAAACACATATATATATAATTTGGCAAATCAAAAGACAAGGTCAAAGGTCACAAAGTCATTATGTGGCGCGTTATTGGCTCAGAAGCTGCAGATGTTTCAGTTTTGATTTGCCACGCCCCCAGTGGCCGTAGACAAATAACTTTTGGCATGTGCATAGAGTGGGCGTTTAAGAATATAACTGTGAAGGTTGGATGCTTACATTCAAAAATGCGAAAATTTGGGGCGTAACAATAATTTTTGGGGAATCGATAGAGGAGGCCCCCAGTAACCTAGCATCCAATTTTGAAGCTTCTAGCACTAAAACTGTGGGAGATATAAGCTGATATTTGTTGCCACGCCCCCTGAAGGCGTAGATATATCCGCCATAGCTTATCGGTCGTGGGATGTTAACCCGAGTATATATACCAAGTCTCAAGTCTCTAGCATCAATAGTGCTCAAAATATAACGAAACTAGTAAAATCACTATATATTCAGATCCGATTTGCCACGCCCCTAGTAGGCGTAGGCCATAAAATTTTTTGGGCGATCTTTATAGGATCGTAACAGTAACCCACGTGCCAAATTTGGGCGTTCTAGCTTTAAAACTGTAGAAGATACAGTTTAACCCGATTTGCCACGCCCCCAATGGGCGTAGATGTATCCGCCATAGCTTTTTGATTTTGGGATGTCGACATGAGTGTTCAGTTAAAATCCCAACTCTCTAGCCCTTCTAGAAGTAGTGTTTCTGAGATACAGGAAAATGCATTTTCCGATTTGCCACGCCCCTAGTGGGCGTATCGGGAAAATCTTGACACTTTATAAGACGAGGGTATACACGAGTATATATTTCAAATTTCAAGTCTCTAGCTTCAATAGCGTCGAAATGGTTTGCGTGCATACGGACAGACAGCATGACGGACATTGCACAAAACCAATAAAAACAAGTAAGAACGTTGCTGTCGGACGCAACCCACAGCGAAATACTATTTCACGCCCCAACTGCTCACAGGGGCATCTAACACATTACATTTTTTTAAATTTAACCTTAAATCCCCACTGTCTCCGCTCAAATTAGCTGCAGATTAAAACTTTTCATTTGAGGTAGCCAGACAGTTTCAATTAGAATCGAAGCTTAGAGATGCCACCTCTCTCGATTAATCTCGATTGCCTTACCTTAGCAAGAACACGCACCTAAATCGAGAGATGTGGCATCTCTCCAAATAAGAGAGGTGGCAACTCCCAAAATGAGAGAGGTGGCAACTCAGAAAGTGTGATATACATAAGTTCGTTGGCGAGGTGTGGCATCGAACCCCGGTGCGGTCATGTTGATATTTTTGTTACATTTTCTTTATTTAGTTATTTTGTATTAATAAAATATTCTTTTCAAACACATATATATAATTTGGCAAATCAAAAGACAAGGTCAAAGGTCACAAAGTCATTATGTGGCGCGTTATTGGCTCAGAAGCTGCAGATGTTTCAGTTTTGATTTGCCACGCCCCCAGTGGCCGTAGACAAATAATTTTTGGCATGTGCATAGAGTGGGCGTTTAAGAATATAACTGTAAAGTTTGGATGCTTACATTCGAAAAATGCGAAAATTACAGGGTATTTTTCTGTATGTCACGCCCCTTTTGGGGCGTAACAATAATTTTTGGGCGTTCTAGCTTTAAAACTGTAGAAGATACAGTTTGACCCGATTTGCCACGCCCCCAATGGGCGTAGATATATCCGCCATAGCTTTTTGATTTTGGGATGTCGACATGAGTGTTTAGTTAAAATCCCAACTCTCTAGCCCTTCTAGAAGTAGTGTTTCTGAGATACAGGAAAATGCATTTTCCGATTTGCCACGCCCCTAGTGGGCGTATCGGGAAAATCTTGACACTTTATCAGACGAGGGTATACACGAGTATATATTTCAAATTTCACGTCTCTAGCTTCAATAGCGTCGAAATGCTTTGCGTTCATACGGACAGACGGACAGACGGACGGACGGACAGACGGACAGACGGACGGACAGCATGACGGACATTGCACAAAACCAATATACTATATCACTACGTGAAATAGTATAACAATCGATGATAAATATCCTATCCCATCGATATCCACTATATTGGCAAAAATGGGGGAGGCTCAGTATTTTACCACACTGGACCTAAAATCGGGATTTCATCAGATAGAACTATCAGAAAGGGACAGAGAAAAAACTGCATTCTCTGTAAATAATGGGAAGTATGAATTTTGCAGGCTTCCCTTCGGATTAAAGAACGCCCCTAGCATTTTTCAGAGGGCAATAGACGACGTCCTCAGGGACCAAATAGGGAAAACTTGTTGCAGTGGCATCTCACTTGACAGTTTCAGCGACAGTAAACGTTTGCGCAACGTCAATTGCGATGCCAAACTTTTGCGCCGTCAAAAGGCTTTATATTGCGCTTTACCCTTTCCATTCTTTTACACACACACACAGCTACGAATAAGGAAGAAAAAAGAAAAAACAACAAAAAAAAAAAAAAACTTGCACGTGGAATCGAATTTCACAATTATATTAAATTTCAGAGCTAACCAAAAATTGTGTATTATGTATTTACTAGCCATGGACTGGGCCCATAACCTGTTGTAAAACTGGATAAATATGTTTAATGAAACACACTAATGATATTTGTATATTTTATATTGTGATTGCAATTTATTATTACGATTTGTTTTCAACTTGCAACACCACACCACTTGCTTACACTTTGACGAAATTATCAAGAAGGAAGAAGAAGATCATGCACAGTATGACCAGATATACTTAAAGGAATAATCCTCTATTAATAGTGTCTATGTAGATGACGTAATAATTTTCTCCCAAAACAAAGAAAACCACGTAAACCATATTAAATGGGTTTTAAAAAGCCTTAGGGACGCAGGTATGCGGGTTTCCCAAGAAAAATCTAAGTTCTTCAAAAAGAGCGTAGAATATTTGGGATTCACTGTATGCAGATTTGGAATCCAGCCGTCGGCCGACAAAGTACAGGCCATAAAGGAATTCCAGCCGCCTAAAACATTGTTTAACCTTCGATCATTTCTTGGGGTAGCAAGCTACTATAGGTGCTTTATTGCGGGTTTCGCCAACATCGCAAGACCCCTAACAGAAATCTTAAAAGGTGAAAACGGGAAAATAAGCGCAAATCATTCGAGGAAAGATCAACTCGAACTCACCCCAGAACAGCTGAATGCCTTTAACAAATTAATGGAAATGCTAGCGTCAGAGGATGTGATGTTGTCATATCCCGACTTCAAAAAACCGTTTGACCTCACAACAGATGCGTCAGGTCACGGGCTCGGAGCAGTGCTGTCCCAAGGCGGCCGCCCGATTACAATGATCTTGCGCACATTGCGAGACAATGAGATAAATTTCGCCATAAATGAGCGAGAGCTTCTTGCCATAGTGTGGTCATTAAAGAACCTCCGAAATTACCTGTATGGAGTAAAGAACTTGAACATTTATACA
The DNA here is from genome assembly GCA_035047545.1 of Drosophila paranaensis. Taxonomy (NCBI): domain Eukaryota; kingdom Metazoa; phylum Arthropoda; class Insecta; order Diptera; family Drosophilidae; genus Drosophila; species Drosophila paranaensis. Next base: position 313,538 of record JAWNPL010000244.1, on the reverse strand, counting down.
GATCATCAACCTCTAACTTTTGCCGTTTCTGAAAAAAATCCGAAAGCTAAAATAAAACGCTGGAAGGCTTTCATTGATGAGCATAACGCTAACATCATTTACAAGCCTGGCAAAGAGAAATTCGTAGCAGACGCCCTGTCTCGTCAAAATATCAACGTTTTAGAAGACTCGGCAGATTCTGACATTGCTACAGTTCATAGCGAGGAGTCTCTGACTTACACAATCGAAACAACAGACAAGCCAGTCAACTGTTTCCGAAACCAGATAATACTGGAAGAAAGCCGCATTTCGCAACACAAAAAATACATTCTTTTTAGAACAAAAACCAGACATGTTATACAGTTTTCCGATCGAAACTCACTGTTTCACACTCTGCGAGAAGTTGTAAACGCAGGAGTGACCAACGCAATATTTTGCGAGCTTCCCATTTTGGCTTTCATTCAACATAAATTGGTCGAAGAATTTCCCTCGACTACGTTTCGACATTCCAAAAGCATGGTCATAGACATCTCAGACACAACAGAACAAAGGGAAATTGCTACAGCTGAGCATAATCGTGCTCACCGCGCGGCGCAAGAGAACGCGCAACAAATACTTCGGGACTATTTTTTTCCAAAAATTGGTCGTCTCACAACAGAAATAGCAGCGATAGCGGCGAAATAGCGCGATGAATAAACATAATCGTCACCCAATTCGACAAGAGATAGGGAAGACCCCTATACCGTCTTATGCCGGAGAAATTCTACACGTTGACATTTCCTCCACTGACCAGAAATACTTTTTGACTTGCATTGACAAATTTTCTAAATTTGCAATCGTCCAACCCATTCATTCACGTCAAATAACTTTGACATCGTGATCGCAAATGCGTCTCCCCTACATAGCACGTCGAACGGGCAGGTAGAGCGTTTTCACGGCACCTTAGGGGACATAAGTCGCTGTCTCAAAAATGGAAACCATATTGAAGACACTGTCGACAATATCCTCCTCGCAACAATAAAATACAATAGGTCGAGGAAACAAGCTTTCGCCCCTATTCACTGAAGCAACAGTGGAGGCGGACCTGGGTACGACGGTTCTAATTAAAGGGAGGGTGGTCCATAAGGACTGTCTCAAGTAGGCCACAGAGAATTCCTCCCAGAATTCGAATTTTTAGATTAACCCATTTTTCTTACTAGGCAAATAAGTTTTAAATATGTCTCACTTTAGGTTACGATATTTTTGGCTCTGACAATGACAACGCTGACTATGACCGAACTGACACTGAGACTTAATGACTACTCACACGCAGACTACATACCCATAGTTGACGGAGACGTGACAATCTGGGACGAATACAGGTACTTGGGACACACGACGAACTTGACAGAATTCGAAAATTACGTTGACGAGACAAGACAACTAATAGACAACTTACCTAAAGACCACATGAGACAGGTACTGAAGACCGACATTCAACACATAGCTACACTAATTACAACTCTAAACGTTCATCATAGACAATCACGCAGTATAAATCTGCCCTTAAGGCAATTGCAGGAACCCCAGATTTCGACGACTGGGAGCAAATAAGGTTCAAACAAGGTCAGTTAATAGATTCAGAAAATATGCAAATCGAAATCAACAATAAATTTCAGGTACGACTTAATGAAGTTTCTAAGGCACTTAATGCAAACAGGGTTAGTTAATAGATTCAGAAAATAGGCAAATCGAAATCAACAATTTAATGAAGTTTCGAAGGCACTTGCAATTCTAAAACCTGATGCGGAAGTTGAGGATCTCTATTCTATCCGTAACACTTGCCAAAATAAATTTGATTAGCCCTCTCATCTTAGACAGCATTGACATCAAAGAATTGTTAAATGAGCATCTTACAAATATTAGTGTAGTAGACCTTTTAGAGGTATCTAGTATTAAGGCATTCCAAAATTCTGAACTTTTATATTTCCCTATAAAATATCCTCAACCCAAATTAACCTGTAAGAAAATAGACATTTTTCCTGTTCAACATAATAATGTAATAATAGATTTAGAAGAGGGTACCTATGGCCGATGTGGATCAAAGACGTTCGCTGTGGACAACTGCGATAGTACTGTGAGCACCACCTTCTGTAAACGACTACAGAAGACATCGTGTGTCCAGCAACTGGTGTCGGGAACCATCGCACAATGCGCCACATGCCCCGGGCATTTAGAGCCCATAACAACGATCGAGGATGGCATCATTATCAACAGCGCAACAGTAAATGTGGTAGACAACACTGGAGGCAGCCAACAAGTTACGGGAACTTTCCTGGCCACTTTTGACGACTACATCTCGCTCAACGGCACTCGATATAATAATCACCGAGGCATCATAAAAAAGAAACCTGCCGTTTCTACGTCAGCCAGAGTAAACATCACCCTTTTCAGGGAATACCTAGCCTCCCATTCTTACACGATCTCAGCCTGCGGAGATCTCAACGTATGGAAACTATACCATCGTAGAGCAATCAAAGAGAAACCCGAGGACGGGTTTCAGCCTAAACGGGGAGGAGTTAACACGCGCACGACCGAAGTTGCTGATAGAGCAATTGGGCCGGATGCCGTTGCGAAAGAATCGATTGAGCAGAGTTGCTTTTCCGATAGTCCAATTACGAATGAAGGCAGAAAAAATACGCATTTTTTGGGAGATCAGCACAGCGCATAATTGGTTGCAAAATAAGTGAAGAATAAATAAATGAATTTTAGTTTTAATTGGTTTCTCACACAACTCAAACGAGTTGTAAATAAAAAAAATAATAAGTAATAATTACTTTGGTTTTCATTTACTATATCACTACGTGAAATAGTATAAAAAGAGCGCCACCTTTTATTAGTATTCAGTGCATTTAATATACAATTCGTATTCTACTGGGCAATACAGTTTATAATTTACATTACAGTGACTTTTTTCAGAAATAACTATCTCCAGATTAAGCTACGGAGTACAGAACTATTCTTGCTGTCAAAGAACCAAATATATCGAAATATTCGACAACAAAAAGTAAAGGCTCGGTTTTCGGTCTTTCGCTGTTCTGTTGCTCGATTCCCATCACTTTCCACATGTGGTCGACTATATATGCAAAGCCTGCTTATTTGTTCTTCTGTAAATTAACTAGTCTTTATTCTTTTCTTATTGTATTTGTAATTATATTCTTTTTACTGCTTCTCTTTACGAATTCATTTCAATTGTGTTTTGACGACAAATAAGTACAGAAGTCAATATAAAACTTGAAAAAACAGTGCTGTTTTATTGAATTCTTAACTAATAATTCATTGTGTTTGTAGTAGGGCGGACTGGCCTGAATAAGTGTTGGCGGCTGCCAGTATCTTCTCACACTCTGGGCGGTGGATCGCGGTAACGAAGACAAAGCGCGATTTTTGGTGGGTGAGCGGTAATAAAACTTTATTGAAAATGGAGGCGCAGCCTTTTGGCGCGTTACAGGCAAGTCGAAGCACAAAAAGTATATCAAATAGTAATGGCGATCTGCATAGAAGTGCCGGTGACCCATTCCAGTGTGCCCGCCTTCTGCCACCATAAAAACCTCAGCTGTTGGTTCCCCCTGATCACCCTGTGGTGTGAACATGCCGCCCCCCTTGCAACAAGTTGCAATTGCCACACTGGCCATATGGTAGGATAGGGAACGGCAGCGTTCTGGAGCACTTAGACGCCGCAGGAGCCGGAAATTACCCAACCGAACAGCGTGCTTTGGGCGGCGGGTGTGCCGTGGTGGGCAGGCACACAACCCGGTTGGATGACCTCAGGATAGAGGTCTGCACCCAGAACCACGGAGATAGACCCAGGCCGGTAGAAGGTCTGATCCGCCAAGACGAGTGTGGAGAACTTCCCTCGCACCGTCTGGGGAGCTTCGCGGTTAGGCGTGCGGATGCACAGATCGGGCTCCACCTTGAGCATGAGCGCCTTCCGAAGAGCCGAGTCGCTCTTGGACTCAATTACAGCTGAGCAAGCTTTGTCGTCCCCGACCCAAGTGACAGCCAGTCCGAGGGCCTTGGCAAACGAGCCATTGATTAGGCTCACAGGGGCGCAAGCGTTCAGCAGCGCTCGGGTCTCAAATTGTTTCGTCCCGTCACCGATCCGGATCAACGCGGTGGGCATCAGCGTCGTCGTCCTGGATTGGAGGAGCGACGCTAGTGTGGGCGCCTGCGATGCTGTGACTGACGCCAGGCGATCGGAGGATTCGACCGATCGCCGCCTAGGAGATCTGGGACGGCGGTGATCACAAGGGGAAACTGGCGATCCGCGCCGAGAAGGTCGATCCGCCATATGGAGAAGTGTGTGGTGGGATTGACCACACCGACGACATCCCTCTGAGCTTCGGCAAGCCCCCCCCGAATGCTCGTGGGCTAAGCAGTTCGGGCAGTAGCGGTTGACGAGCACTGCTCTCAGGCGTTTCTCAGCGCTCAGGTTGAGGAAACGCCGGCATTGACGGAGTGCGTGAACTCCGCGGCACACTCGACACCGGTAGGAATCTACCCCGCGGGGGCGGAGTTTGTTAGGTCGAGCGATCGAGGACCGAGTCGGAGCCATATTGCTGCGGGATGGAGTGCTTGGCTGGAATCAGACAGTAAACAGAAATGGATTAGTTGGAGTGGGGAGCTCGAAAGAGCGGACACTGGAACGAGGACATGGAGAAAGCACATAAAAGGATCCGGAGGGGGTTAGTGCTTCGTTGGGGCTACCTCAGGCTCACTCTGCAGCACAATGAGCTTCGTCACAGGTCGTCGGATGGTCCCCCGCGAGGTTCGAACATCGACGACGCGCACCAAGCCGTCGACGGCCGAGTGCGCGCGCTCCGCTCGTCCTAAGCGCCATTCGGTAGGTGGCAGGTTGTCCTCTGAAATGATGACCAAGTCACCCATCTGAAGGCAGCGAGTTGGCGTTTTCCATTTATTCCGCTTATGGAGCTCCTTCACGTATTCGTCCTTCCAGCGGCGGCAAAAGCCGTGATGGATTGCCTTCAAACGCTGCCACCGATTGATCAAGGACATGGGCTCAGCATGGATCTCAGGCTCTGCAATAGATACGAGGGGGCCTCCAACCAGGAAGTGCCCGGGGTTCAATGCTAAGAGGTCCGTTGGATCCTCACTCATAGGGGAGATGGGACGAGAGTTGAGGTTATTTTATTTTTTTTTTTTGTTTATTTATTTTTTTTTTTTTTTTATTTTATTATTATTTTTTTTTTTTATAATAACAATTTATAATTTTAAATTTTCAGAAATATATATTGCCAAAAAAAAAAAAATATATATATATATATATATTTGCGAAACAGTGACTCAGTCACGGTTTGAATTTGAGTGCCAACACTGATCGCGCAACAGCTGTTTTGCCGGTGGTGGGTTTTACAAAGTGTGAAAATGTGTGTTATATTTAATTATAAAATAATCTTTTTTGGTTTTAAATGATACGGTTTAAATTTCGGAAAGCCGATCGGATTGGCTACAATTATTATCGTAGTGCAAGTGTCGTTGCGCTTATGCCAAATACATACACACATACGTATGCATGCATCGATAAACATATGTACATATGTATACACGCGTGTACGTGAAAGAAGCCGTGGCTGCCAAAATTTAATTAATTTTTTTGTTTATTTGTTGGTGAGTGGCGCTTTGACACTGTATGGCGGTGCTTGGTGTTTTAAGAATCACTTGCAGTTGTTTCCTTTAGACGTAGTTATAGGTGATACATATATATGTATGTACATATGTATATATACATATATGTATATGTCAACTTGTGCATGTACGTATATACATATGTGAGTGGCAAAATACAACAATGTTCACGGAGGAAGAATTATGGAAATGGAAGGCACACTGGACGAACATAAAGAACTTATACCGTTTAACCTTGAGGCAGGTCAGGTATGTATGTATGTACACTTGTGCTAAAGATGCGCAGGTCGCTATGGAAGAGCGGGAAACCTCGCACCTTTACGTGTGTGTGTAACTTATAAGAGAGTGAGAATATCTATACTTATCGGGTTCTTTCCACCGATGCAAGCTGGAGGAGCGGAAGGAGATCCGGCTCGAAGGACCAATGTTTGTAGTAGGGCGGACTGGCCTGAATAAGTGTTGGCGGCTGCCAGTATCTTCTCACACTCTGGGTGGTGGATCGCGGTAACGAAGACAAAGCGCGATTTTTGGTGGGTGAGCGGTAATAAAACTTTATTGAAAATGGAGGCGCAACCTTTTGGCGCATTACAGGCAAGTTGAAGCACAAAAAGTATAAGAAATAGTAATGACGATCTGCATAGAAGTGCCGGTCACCCATTCCAGTGTGCCCGCCTTCTGCCACCATAAAAACCTCAGCTGTTGGTTCCCCCTGATCACCCTGTGGTGTGAACACATTGTATTATTAAAATTTTTCATTTGGCATGGCCTCAGACAACGTTATCAATGAAATAAAAATGAAAAGTGTGTGTTGTAATATGTGCGCAAATTAAACAAAAAAAAAAAAAAAAAAACAAGTAAGAACGTTGCTGTCGGACGCAACCCACAGCGAAATACTATTTCACGCCCCAACAGCACACAGGGGCATCTATCACATTATATTTTTTTAAATTTAACCTTAAATCCCCACTGTCGCCGCTTAAATTAGCTACAGATTAAAACTTTTCATTGGAGGTAGCCAGACAGTTTCAATTAGAATCGAAGCTTAGAGATGCCACCTCTCTCGATTTATCTCGATAGCCTTACCTTAGCAAGAACACGCACCTAAATCGAGAGATGTGGCATCTCTCCAAATAAAAGAGGTGGCAACTCCCAAAATGAGAGAGGTGGCAACTCAGAAAATGTGATATACATAAGTTCGTTGGCGAGGTGTGGGCTCGAACCCCGGTGCGGTCATGTTGATATTTTTGTTACATTTTCTTTATTTAGTTATTTTGTATTAATAAAATATTCTTTTCAAACACATATATATAATTTGGCAAATCAAAAGACAAGGTCAAAGGTCACAAAGTCATTATGTGGCGCGTTATTGGCTCAGAAGCTGCAGATGTTTCAGTTTTGATTTGCCACGCCCCCAGTGGCCGTAGACAAATAATTTTTGGCATGTGCATAGAGTGGGCGTTTAAGAATATAACTGTAAAGTTTGGATGCTTACATTCGAAAAATGCGAAAATTACAGGGTATTTTTCTGTATGTCATAATTATAATATTTGGGGAATCGATAGAGGAGGCCCGCCGTAACCTAGCATCCTAGCATTTTGAAGCTTCTAGCACTAAAACTATGGGAGATATAAGCTGATATTTGTTGCCACGCCCCCTGAAGGCGTAGATATATCGGCCATAGCTAATCGGTCGTGGGATGTTAACCCGAGTATATATACCAAGTCTCAAGTCTCTAGCATCAATAGTGCTCAAAATATAACGAAACTAGTAAAATCACTATATATTCAGATCCGATTTGCCACGCCCCTAGTAGGCGTGGCGATAAAAATTTTTGGGCGATCTTTATAGGATCGTAACAGTAACCCATATGCCAAATTTGGGCGTTCTAGCTTTAAAACTGTAGAAGATACAGTTTGACCCGATTTGCCACGCCCCCAATGGGCGTAGATATATCCGCCATAGCTTTTTGATTTTGTGATGTCGACATGAGTGTTCAGTTAAAATCCCAACTCTCTAGCCCTTCAGGAAGTAGTGTTTCTGAGATACAGGAAAATGCATTTTCCGATTTGCCACGCCCCTAGTGGGCGTATCGGGAAAATCCTGACACTTTATCAGACGAGGGTATACACGAGTATATATTTCAAATTTCAAGTCTAGCTTCAATAGCGTTGAAATGGTTTGCGTTCATACGGACAGACGGACTGACGGACAGACGGACGGACAGCATGACGGACATTGCACAAAACCAATATACTATATCACTAAGTGAAATAGTATAAAAAAAAAACTGACAACGGTAACTTTAACCCTCTAATGCTGTTTTCTAAACTATTGGAGGAAAATAATTGGAACAATTTTTTTTTAAGTAAATTTAGGCTTCTAAACTCAAAAATGAACTCAGAAAAAATATAGAAGTTTTTGTTTAGCCGTCAGGTGCAAAAAAGGTAATAAGTGTCTCAAGATACTCTTGGGCATTAAGAGTAAAAAAAAACGTATTGAATAGAAATGTTAATTTTTTTATTCATATGATATGTTTTAAAACAATTTTTTGTTGATGTGCAGCATAAATGTAAATTACATTTTTCACAAATGCATTGCGTTTGTGATGATTTACAGAGCTTGCATCGTCTCTTATTGTCCCGATCCATCCAACTTGGGAAGTGGTTGACTTGGCCAAAACGTAATTCCGCTATTGGATGTAAAGTTTTTTTTCCAAGTTTAAGCTCAAGCTGTGATGGTCGGGCCCGTGGGGATTGTGAAAAAGGTGACCGATATGTTCGCAAAGATGGTGACTGCATATGGTTCTGTAGAGATACGGTACTGACTGGACGACCTGCGTGGGCTTTATTTATAAAAGCCACCAATCCTTCAGCGATTGACTCGCGAAAATCGGGAAGTTCCATCAATTTGTCACTGATTGCGTTTTGTTTTTGAATTCGCCTATAAAGAATATAAGCATTTGTTGCTGCCATATCAATACAATGATAAACAAGTAAGAAAACTTTAGTCGGCGGTCCCGACTAGGAGATACCCTAAACCCCGTGCTATCTGCGTTAAAATACTGCATAATTAGCATTTCGTATAAACGCACAGAAAACTAAATTCAATTCATTTCAATTGTTTAGCTAATAGAGTCATCTATGGTTCGATTGAATAGCGCCATCCAAGTTTCGAACCAACTGAGCAGCTGATAATTCGCAAATCATAGCGCCATCTATTGGAAATATGTACACTAATACTTGCGGGTTTTAGAACTTGCTAGATGCACGCAGCTCAATGTGTATGTGTGTATGTGTGCACATGTATAGAAAAACAGTTTGCTTTGTTTTGCTGGTCACGTGTTTGGCCGATTGCCAAAATGTTTTGTTTAATAACTTCTGCGCGAATTAATGGATTTGAATGAAATTTTCAGCTTATGTTCAACATATTTTATTACATTTTTTCCAATTTTTAAAAATGTAAACCCATTCATTTACTGGCTTTGAGTGCAACTAACCTAACTAAGACAGTTATCGATTTTTTTAACAAACTCGATCTTTTGGTGCTATACAGGAACCTACATAAAAAATTTCAAGTCTCTAGCTCTTATAGGTTCTGAGAACGACGCGTTCATACGTACGGACAGACGGACGGACAGACGGACAGGGCTAAATCGACTCGGCTACTCTCCCTGATCAAGAATATTGTAACGAACCTTCGGTTTGCCCCGAGTTTAAGCCGGGCCGCACTCAGCCGACTGTGTTCGTGCCAACAAATTTATATGTTGGGCGCCTGCCGATAAATAATAAGTCCTGCTTTTTAGATTTAATAATATAAACTGGTTTATTCACGTTGATATATAATTGTTATAGTACAGCAAAGTGATGGCTTAGGTTATAGCTGCACACGGCTAAGCCCGCAGGATTCGTAGGTGCCGTGAGGAGCACTTCGGCTAACGAGCGGTCAGCCTTTGAGCCGTCTAGAGGTTACAGAACACTCCAGAGTACGCCAGGATACGCGCTGTGTTCTCTAGCGGTTCGCCGAGAGTATCACAGGCACTTCTACTGCTGGATTCACTCGCTGGCACTCTAGACCGCGCCTCAAAGACGTGCGCTCTTCCGCACGACTACTCTCACGTACCTTTTACTCCTGGTTGTAGGGCACGCCATTCCTTGTAACGCTTTCCGAGCACACCTTCAAGCTGGCTGGGCTCGCGCACACTGATCTCTACAGGATCGTAGTTTTGCCGTGAGGAGCACTCCGGCTAGCGACCGATCAGCCTCTGAGCCGTCTATAGGTTGCAGAGCACTCCAGAGTACGCCAGGATACGCGCTGTATCACCACGCTTGGATCACCACACGCACTCCTACAACTGGATTTACTCGCTGGCACTAGACTGCGTCTCAGAAGGCTTACGTTCTTCCGCACGGCTACCCCCACTAACCTCACACTCCTGTTCAGGTTACGCTGCTCTAGCACCAGCTGCCGGCCGTACCTCTGTCCTCAAGGATACGGTTTGGTATGCGTCCAGGATATTCCTCTGAATATCCTTGTATGTATCCCACGATGTCCTTTATGTCCCTAGTTGTCCTTCGTTGTCTTTCGTTGCACTTCGTTTCACTTTATACTTTTCACTCCGTTGACGCTCGGCACTTTCACTTTTCACTGGAATCGACTGACCCAGTGCCGAGCCGTGGGCGCCTTTTTATAGCAGCGCCGCAGGCCCCGCTTCGGCTCTGGAGCGGGGCCTGTCTCCTCTTCGTTTCTGCCTTAACGGCAACATCGCCTGATTTTGCGCGACGCCAAATACGCGTGATCGCGTGGCAGCCTCTCATTGGCCGAAGCACCGTTACACGCCTGCGAGTGAAAGTAATAGCTACTTTCTCGCGGCTACGAATGGCACTTCGGCTAGCGGTGCACGATCAACGCAGAGAGTGCGACGCGAGTAAATCGCTGAATTGGTAAGAGCGAGCGAGACGACTCATCGCTCGCCTTTGACCCTTTCCAGTCGCGAGGGTCGCTCTTACCGTACTCGCGTCGCTGTGTGGAACATTTATATGCCTGCACGCCCACCCATATAAATGCACAGCAAATACATGCAAGTATACAGGTTGTGACGTGCCTGCATATATTGTTCCTCACACTCCCCTCTTTCTTTGGTAAACACGAAACTTTCGTGTTTTAAATTTGTCCGAAGTTTTTTTAAATTTGGCGCCACTCAAACCGTTCTGCTCCTCTTTGTTTTGCTCCACCGCATTGCTCAGTGTTGCCACCTGGCACGCGATGTCGATCCACCCAGTGGCAACGCCGTACGCCGTACCCTGCTGGCAACACTGTCACAACAAACAGGTAAGCAAAACAAAGTGTTTTATTAAAATATTTACCAGATTCTAATAAAACTTCCTCGGTGTTTAGGCAGCTTCACTCCTTGATGCCCCTTTGGCCATGCTCCGTCCGCCGCTGCAGTAGATGACCCTGTTTCCTGTTACACGCGCCGCCAGCCACTCGGCTGTGTTGTGGCCGTGTATTGGCTGCAGTGGCGGCGCCTCCAATTTTGTGCGGCCACTTCTAGGCGAGCTTTGCCAGCTTCGGACCCTGGCGACTGGCTCCTCTCACCCTCGGGGACCCACTAATGGGGATTCCGGGCTCCGCGGGAAATCGGTGCACCAGACGACGTTCGTGAACTGGCTCTGGGGTGTCGCCACGCTGGCACTGGGCAGACGGTTTGGCATACTCCTCATTCGCGCACAGCTCCAGCAGATTCGCTGGCCAGTGCGCGAGGATCGGCTTCGTCTCTTCTGCCGATGCCCTAGCTTCACTACCCAGACCCTCCAGCTACGTAGCAGAAGTCTGGCGCTGAAATCTCCTGCGAGCCCATTCCCTTGAGTCTGCCAACACTCCATACGTGCTTCTCTCCCACGTCGATGTCACTCCCACGTCGCTATCACCTTCCACGTTGCTGTCGCTATGGACTGCCACCAACACGCCCTTTTATAGCCTCTGCCGCCGCTCTTTTTCTCAGCACAGCTGCAGGCGTTCGCCGCTCAGCTGCCCGAGTTCATTGGCCTCTGTGCCCGGCCGCATTGTTGTTTTTACTCTCTCTCTCTCTCTCTCCACTGTTCGAATGCTCTCGCCGTGGCTTGAGCGTGCATGTGCCTTTGCAAGTGCGTGGGCGTACGCAAATCTGAGTGTGTGGTGGTGTCCGTTTCGCATTTGCTTTTTCGCTCGTCTTCATGAGCCGCGCTGTGCAGCCGAGATTGTTCTTGTTTGTGACTGCGCTCTCTCGCATCACAGTTACAGCTGACACTGTTATTGTTTGTTGGCGCGGGCTCCCTACAGTTACAGCTGATACTGTTGTTGTTTGCCCTAAAGAGGGCTCGCCTCAGTTACAGCTGACACTGTTGTTGTTTGCGGGAATACTATTCCAGCTGCGATTGTTGTTGTTTTCGGCGTCATTTCGTGCGCGCGCTGATATTCTTAATGCTCTTGCGCTGTTGCCGATTTTATGAGTTTTTGTTTTGAAATCAATATATAAATATTGCAAAATTTTTAACAAAAATTTTCTAATAAACTCGGGTGGCAATAACAACAACAATACACATAGCTATGTGTATTCACCCCTTTTTTTTTTTTTTTTTTTAAATAATGTGCTCAGACTTACCCGCCTCCGCCTGATATGGCTTCAGATCGGACACATGAGCTGTCCGGCTGTGCTTATCAGTCTCCGCCTTGATCCGGCATATGACCGGCGAGATGAAACTGACCACTGTATACGGTCCTCCGTATCGTGGAGCCAGTTTTACCGCAAATCCTTCAGCGGCATTGGACAGGTGGCGCTCTTTCGCCCACACCCTGTCCCCTATGGCTGGTTTCCACTGTCGCCGCCTCAGATTGTAATGTCGCGCCTGATCCTGAGCCGCCTTTTCCAGATTTCGCCTTACAATCTGGTACACTTCGGCCAATTTGGTGGCTCTCTCCGTGAGTGCTTGTGTTGCCTGGCCTGTTCCCACAGTCTGTGCGTCAAACAATGCCTTAGGCAACCTTGGTTCACGCCCTTGAGTGAGGAAGGCTGCGGAATACCCTGTAGAGGCCGAGACGCTGCTGTTGACGGCCAGTGTCAACTCTGGTAGCGCCTCGTCCCAACAACGTTGATCGCTGCCCGCAAATTGAGCGATCATCGTCTTGACCGTGCGATTGGCCCTCTCCGTGGGATTCTCTTGAGGCGTGTATGGCGCCGTCAACTGATGATGCACTCCTAGCTCATCCAAGAATCCCTTGAAGGCAGGGCTCGTGAATTGAGTGCCATTATCCGTGATGAGCACTTTCGGCACTCCAAATCTGGCCACGATCCGCTCCCTGAATGCCTTTTGAAGCGCCGCTGTATTTGCGCTTCTCAACGGCACCATCTCCGTCCACTTGGAGAATCGGTCGATGAACACCAAGAGCATGGTGTTGCCGTGCTTCGACCTGGGTAGCGGTCCGACAAAGTCGGCGCACACCGTCACCCATGGCTCCTCAGGGATCTGGGTCAGCATCTGTCCGGCCGCCTGGAGTTGACTGGCCTTGTAGCGCTGACATAGCTCGCAGCGCTGCACGTATCCTCGCACGTCTCGATACATACCGGGCCAGTAGTATTTTGCTGCCACTCGAGCAATCGTTTTCCGGCTTCCCAGGTGACCGGCGGTGGCCGCATCGTGATTCTCTTCCAGAACCTGCTTGCGCTGCTCGCTCGGCCCGCATAGCTTCCATGCAGCCACGTCTTCATGGCCATCTTGATGAGGAATGTGCCTGTATACATTCCCCGCCTCTTCCCTGTAGTCTGGCATCTTCTGTGCGTTTTGGTGGAGATCTCGGCGAAGCTTAGCCATCCAGCGACATCCCGTCCCAGCTGATTGGCTTTTGCTTGCGACCAAGCGGCAAAATGCTTCCTCCAGAGGCTGTCGCGACAGAGCATCGGCTACTACATTTTGCTTGCCCTTCCTGTACCGGATCTCGAAGTCAAATTGTTGTAGCTCCAATGCCCATCTGGCGATTCTGCCTGAAGGACTCTCAATGGAGTTGAGCCACTTCAGCGCCATGTAATCGGTCACCACCACGAAGTGATAGCCTTCCAAGTAAGGCCTCAACTTCCGGATGCCCCAGGCGATCGCTAGGCATTCCTTCTCCGTTGCTGAATAGTTCCGCTCCGCGCTATTCAGTGTCCGACTGGCATAGGAGATGACCCTCTCTCCATCCTCTGAAGTTTGCGTCAGGATTGCGCCGAGCCCATAGTTGCTCGCGAAAAGCAGACGGATCATGCGGCGGGTAGCTTTAAGTGCCCATCATATCGCGAAGCTGTCCAAAAAATGAAATGTTAAGATTTCTACAGCTAAACCTGAATCACTGCATAGCTGCTCAAGACCTGCTAGAGCAGACAGCCAGAGAAAAACTAATAGAGGTAGATTTCCTCAGCGAGCCCCACCACTGCATGACCTGCTGCCCCAGGTCATGGGCCACAGACACCAGTGCAAAGTAGCGTTGTGGAAATGCGGCAACTCTCCGACTGCGCTTGCAGATGTCAAGTCTTGCAACGGGTTCGTGCGCGCACGATACGGCTGGCTAGCTGTTATATGGATATATAGCTGTTACCTGGCCCCCAGCATGCAGATTAATGAATTCACGGAGGTGCTCGACGAACTAGCCGAGGACGTAAGAGGTCGGAAGGCCATCATAGCTGTCGACTTTAATGCATGGGCCATGGAATGGGGCAGCCTTGAAACAAATGCCAGAGGTAGCACTCTATTGGAAATCTTCGCGACGCTGGACGTGGCTCTGCTCAACTCTGGCCACGAGTACACATTCAGTAGGGCTGGACATGGGTCCACAATCGACCTTACATTCGTCGCTTCGTCCCTCTTTCGAGAGGCAACATGGTGCATCAGCGAAAGCTATACGGACAGCGATCACTCTGCGCTTCTATTCACGATCGGCGAGCCATCTGGCAGGGCACCAACTCTGTGGAGGGAAGGGTATCGCCTGGATACCTTCGACCCGACAGCCTTCTCGAAAGGGCATCCAGTCGCTGGGCACATCTGGTGACGCTGAGGCCAAAGCTTGCCAAATGACTAGCCACATCCAGAGCGCCTGCAACGCTAGCATGCAGCGGCGCAAGCAGTTCACGCACCACCAAGCGCCTATGTACTGGTGGAATGAGCAGATAAGCAACTTCCGGAGTATTTGCGTACACGCGAGACGAAGCTATCAGTGTGCTCGTGGAAGGCCTACGTTCTCTGAAAAGCAGGCGGCTTACAAGGTGGCAAGACGGCAGCTGAAGAAGGCCATTCGGACTAGTAAACGGGACTACTTCCTAGATCTATGCGACTCCGCCGAAGCTGACCCTTGGGGCAGAGCATACAAAACGGTAGTCAAAAGACTCTACGCTGGCAAACAAATGCAGCCCACGGATCGATTAGAGCTTAAGTCAATCGTGGAAGCGCTATTCCCAGACAGACTGAGCTCCCTTCATGGTCGTGACTCTACATCAGCAAGCCAGGATTTGAGCAGCTCTGATGCAGCTCTAGTTACTGATGAGGAAGTTATGGCTGCGGCCAGGAAACTAAGATCCAACTCTGCCCCTGGCCCAGATGGGATTCCCAATAGGGCGCTAAAACTGGCCATTGCTCTGCAACCAGGGGCGTTTACTGAGTTATTTAATACATGTTTAACTCAAGAAATGTTCCCTGCAAGCTGGAAGATACAGAACCTGGTATTGCTACCTAAAGCTGGAAAACCACCGGAGGAGCCATCATCTTACAGGCCAATTTGTCTCTTGGACACCTTGGGAAAGGTGTTCGAAAAATTAATCTGTTCCAGACTGGAGGCCGCAATCGCAAGCGCTGGCGGCCTGTCCCAAACCAGTTTGGGTTCCGGAAAGCCATGTCAACGACGGATGCGCTGAGCAAAGTTGTTGGCCTCTCAACCACCGCCATACAAGGTACCAGATGGAAGCACGGGTCGAAGCAGTATTGCATCATAGCGACTCTAGATGTGAAGAATGCATTCAACACAGCTAGCTGGGATATGATACTAGATGCTCTGGCACAATATAATATCCCTAAATAAAGAGCTACTTCAGAGGAAGGACACTTATGTACAATACGAGTGACGGAGTCCAAACTCACAGTGTCAGCTGGAGTCCCCCAAGGATCAGTTCTGGGCCTCTCCTATGGAATACTATGTACGACGGCGTACTGCGCCTGGAGCTACCAGTGGGTGCGCACACCATTGGCTTTGCTGATGATGTCGCCGTCGTCGCCATAGGAAAGGAGCTGAAAGATACTGAGGATATGTACAGCGCAAGTATCAGCCCCATTCGAGACTGGTTGACAAGAGCCGGACTTGACCTAGCGGCCCACAAAACGGAGGTAGTCCTAGTCAGCAGTCGTAAGAAAGTGGAAACGGCCCATATAAAGATTGGCAACATCAGTATTGCGTCAAAGAGGGCGATTAAGTATCTTGGGGTCATGATTGACTCAAGGTTGACCTTCCGTGAGCACTTGGAATACGTGCATAAAAAAGCAGCTGATTCGCGTAGAGCACTCTCCCGAATCATGCTGAACACGCGCGCCAAAGCAACAACGACGCCTTCTTCTTATGAGCGTCGTGAGGTCCATCATCCTTTACGCAGCGCCAATCTGGTCAAGAGCAATGGCCACTCCCAGCTACAGCAGAGGTATTTGAGCCACATATAGATTAAGCGCAATCCGAGTCAGCTGTTCATTCCGAACAGTCTCAGATGACGCTGCGCTTGTCATAGCCGGAATGCTTCCACTGGAGGATCTGGTCGCCGAAGTCGTGGAGCGCAGTACAAACGAACCTGTACGCGGCCCATGTAATGCATCCAGGGCGAACAGCATTTAACGATGGCAAAGGAAATGTGACAACTCGACGAAAGGATGATGGACGCACTCGCTCATACCGCAGCTTGAACCATGGGTCAATCGTAAGCATGGCGAGATTAACTTCTATCTTTCACAGATTCTTTCTGGACACGGATGCTTCCGCAGCTATTTGAAGCGGTTTGGCCACGACGACTCAGACGAGTGTAACTGGTGTGGACAAGGAGTAGTGGAAGACGCTAACCACGCAATCTTCGAGTGTGGACGCTTCGACGAGGAGAGGAGTGCCCTCGAAGCATCAGTGGGCCGCTCTATTAGACGGGACAACTTGGTCGCGTTCATGCTGGAGTCTGAGGCAGCTTAGAACCAAATCAGTTCCTTCGCTGCTCTAATAATGGTGGAGCTTCGCAGAGTTGAGCGTAGCCGACGACTAGCTACTAGCGTCTAAAATAGCGCAAAACGCTTGCGAAGCAATGCTTCACGGCAGTCCCGCAAGCATCGAGCGTTATTTTATACTAAATTTTAATGTTTTAATTTTTTTTTTTTAAGAGCAAATAAATGAATATAAAAAAAAAACGCACACACAAGCGCAAGTCGTTGCGTCAGCTGTTCTTGGGCTTCTTTTTGTACGGCAATGCTATGGGAAATTAAATGTTTCATAACTTTTTTTCTAGACGAACGATTTTGATCAAACATGTTGGGCGTGATCATGTCATCCATATGTATGTATGTGCCAAAGCACAAGTCTGTAGTATTTGAAATACGGGACTTACAAAGGCGAAGGGGGCGTGGCATCCAAAATTTAACAAAAACCGAAATTGTATAAGGCTCACATAACACTAAATTCAAAATTTGAAGACTCTAGCTGTGAAGATGAATTATATAGAATCATATAACGGATCATCGATTTCGTTCTTAATCGATAACATTAAAATTAAGACAGTTATCGATTTTTTTAACAAACTCGATCTTTTCGTGCTATACAGGAACCTATATAAAAAATTTCAAGTCTCTAGCTCTTATAGGTTCTGAGAACGACGCGTTCATAAATACGGACAGACAGGCGGACAGACGGACGGACGGACGGACGGACAGACGGACAGGTCTAAATCGACTCGGCTACTCTCCCTGATCAAGAATATATATACTTTATGGGGTCTGCCACGCCTCCTTCTCCCTGTTACATACATTTCAACAAAAACATTATACCCTGATTTTCCCATTTTCAATGGGTTCAGGGTATAAAAATACTCATCTGCTATCGACAATGTTTTTGTTTTCTAGCCCTTCCGTCATGGTCCAGGTATTATTAATTTCAGGCTCTAACAAAAAAGAGAGCGTCCAGTAATTCACCATCGTCGAATAAACTAAAAATTAATACCCTTCATAAGTCAGAACGAGTACTTAGCATTTAGTCAATTTAATATTCAATTCGGGTTCTAATGGGCATAACAGAATATAATTTACCCTTTTTCCCATTTTCAATGGGTTCAGGGTATAAAAAGAGCGCCACCTTTTATTAGTATTCAGTGCATTTAATATACAATTCGTATTCTACTGGGCAATATTTCATAATACATTACAGTGACTTTTTTCAGAAATAACTATCTCCAGATAAAGCTATGGAGTACTGAACCATTCTTGCTGTCAAAGAACCAAATATATCGAAATATTCGACAACAAAAAGTAAAGGCTCGGTTTTCGGTCTTTTCGCTGTTCTGTTGCTCGATTCCCATCACTTTCCACATGTGGTCGACTATATATGCAAAGCCTGCTTATTTGCTCTTGTGTAAATTGACTAGTTATCTTTATTCTTTTCTTATTGTATTTGCAATTATATTCAAACACGACAATCAATATGTCTTTCTGTTAGTTGTCATACTTTTTACTGCTTCTCTTTACGAATTCATTTCAATTGTGTTTTGACGACAAATAAGTACAGAAGTCAATATAAAACTTGAAAAAAACAGTGCTGTTTTATTGAATTCTCAAGAAATAATTCATTGTTTTATTAAAATGTTTTTATTTGGCATGGCGTCAGACAACGTTATCATTGAAATAAAAATGAAAAGTGTGTGTTGTAATATGTGCGCAAATTAAACAAAAAAAAAAAAAAAAAAAAACTGACAACGGTAACTTTAACAAAAGTGAGACTACTTGCATAAGTACAGCAAACCAAAAAATGAAGGAAAGAGAAACATGAAATCAATTTCAGATAGCGAGGGATATTCTAGTCTTCTTGTTTCTGGCAACATTTCCGGCATTAACAACTAAATTGATACTACTTGCATAAGTATAGCTAAAATTATTGAAGGAAAGAAAATCATCAAACCATTTTATTAAGATAAGTAATCATATTTCATACTATTATTAGAAACGTTATGTACAGAAACGTACTGAAATTATTCATGCGTCTACTGGCAATTTAAAAATAGTCTAAAAATAGCCTTTCTAATAAAGCTATTTTCAGGATTAAGAACAAACCCAGAAAACCCTTAATCAAATAATTTGCGAATTCGCAAATTCGCATTCTTTTAATGCTTGCTCAAAAACTTCAAACGAACATCTTGCTGCTTTTTTGAGTCCATAAATTGCTTTGTTCAATTTACTAATATTTTAACCATTCCTTGATGAACCTTAAGGAAGTTGTATATATATTTTTTCATTTAGCTTTAAATTCATGGAAGCTGTTTTCACATCCATATGATGACTTTTCAAATTATATTGGACAGCTAACGATAAAATAAACCGAAAGCTAGAAGTTCTGGTAACAGGGGCATATTTAATCTACCTTATTTTCGTCATAATCTACCTTCAGCCCTCGTGCAATAAGCCTGGCTTTGTATTTCAAAGGACTTCTAAATTCATCATCTAATAAAAAAAATACTCATCTGCTATCGACAATGTTTTTGTTTTCTAGCCTTTCCGTCATGGTCTAGGTATTATTAATTTCATGAGCATGTAATACAAAAATGGTTGTCATTTAGATGTTTTATTTAATTAAAAACAGTGTGAGCATTCAATATAAGCATTTATATTATACGATATTAGTGGTTTGCTTTTTGATCTTTCACTTTTTTTGGTTGTTCAATTGTTTTATGTTCCGTCCTCTTCCTTACTTCTTACTTCCTTACTTTTATTCACACACTTTCTTACTTTTATTTAGTGCCTCGATCATCATTAGAGGAATTGTTGTGTCAACCAAGGCCCTACTAATGAAGCGAGGTAGTGACACTCAACCAAAACCGGAAAGTCATGCCAATTCGACCATGATTAGCACTGTGTCACATACTAGAAATCTAGCTAACATTAAATTACCAAAATTTAGTGGAGAGTATTTCTGAATCCAAGAACTTTATAGGTCTGTTCCAGAACTTAGTTGACAGCCGAAGAAGTCTCTTCTGCGGCTCAGATCGTAAAACATCTCATGATAGTGGTAAAAGAGGTTAGATTAGAGATTAGAGAGATTAGATAACTCATCTTTCAGGATTTCAGAATATTTAAAAGATCAGATTCCTTACTACGTAAGGAATCTACGTATATGTGGACTCATGTTTACAACACCATTGTAGTTAATGTAGGTGGTCTCGTTTATAGTCGCAATACGTTCAAATGTGATAAGATGTGTGCCTTCAATTGTAATCACTGGGCCGTCATCTACTCTTACTCTTGCTGATAGTTCGTTGACAACGATTATTTCTTCGTCTACTAGAGTAATCGGTTCCAAGTGGCTTGGCTGTGTGTGGCACAACACTGAACCTCCGGAATTTTATCCGCTGGTGCAGGTGTCATGAGCATATTTCTTGCAGAACGTCGCAAAGTTGGTTGTAGCGCATTCTGTTACTGCTAGGACTCCATCATCGCATTCAGCTATTTGATTGAAATATTTTTATACATATTTAAAACTGCCATTAAACAAACTATTGGGAGCTCTGTGAGCTGTTCAGTAAAAATTGATTTAAATTCTTCATGGTCGAGAATTGTGGGGTTTATGACGTTATATTTGGCGAGCGTTATAGTGAGCATAAGGTTTTGGATTTCAGTGGTCAACATTCTATTTCGTGCAAGTTAAGTTTCATACAAATGAGAGTCTACGAACTCGCCTCTTTATACCCTGAACCCATTGAAAATGGGAAATCAGGGTATAATGGTTTTGTGAAAATGTATGTAACAGGCAGAAGGAGGCGTGGCAGACCCCATTAAATATATATATTCTTGATCAATGTGTAACATTTCTCTGGAAAATGAGGGAATTGGCATCTTCCCAAGTTCTTGTTTTTTGGGGTGTCGGTCGTACTTGGCGATAGCGCAAACTCGTAGTAGAATTAGTAGTAGATGTAGTAGTCCCGAAGTATCTGTTTTACGTTTTCTTGTGCCGCTGTGCGCACCATTATATTCGGTGTTGACTATTACTACCTGTTCGTCTTTGTTAGTGATGTCTGACACTATTCTTTTGCAATGCCAGAATTTGGTTGTCGGGAAAATTGAAACCAGCTCATGTTAAAATGCAGCTAAAGTTGGGAGTTCGCAATAAAACGCGTTTACAACATCGGGGTTCACAGCAAGTTTTAATGTTTCTGTAAGATTATTTTTATCTGTAAATTAAATTAAGTAACGGTTTTTTTTTTGACAAATAGAATAAGTCATCGATGCAACGAATAACGTGAATAGTGGCTATATCTGATTGCGATTCGTCTTGGAGAGCGTTAAGCTCTTGCCTAGATAAGGCATCTGCGACAAAGTTTTCTTTCCGTGGCTTGTATTGCAATTGGGCGTTATGTTGTTAATAAACGCCTTCTACCTCTTGATTTTTGCATTCGTATTTTTCTCAGACACTGTGAACGTGAGGTTATGATCTGTAAATATATGTAGCTCTCTTGTACCACTACAAGGTAATTCTGCAGTTTGTAGAGGGCCCATACAATCGCCAACAACTCTCTTTCGTTGTTAGCATAGTGAGTTTCGCACGTTTTTAGTGTTCGGGAGATCATGGTGATGGGTCTACCGCCTTGAGATAATACTGCTCCAATGCCATTTGCAGAAGCATCTGTAGTCAAGTCAAAAGGTCTTTTGAATTCAGGGTACATAAGCATAACATCTTCCGATGCTAGTATGTTTCTCAATCGGTTAAAAGCGTCGCGCTGAGATTCGTCAAATTCGACTGCTATTTTTCTAGACATGTTTGCTTACAGTGCCGTTTTCGCCTTTTAGTATATTTGTCAAAGGTCTTGCTATGGCTGCAAAGCCTTTGATAAACACCCTATAGTAGCTGGCTAGGCCTTGGATCGCTTTGACTTTTTCTGGGTCTGTTTTTGCTCCCTCGCTCAACAGTTCAATTTGGTGGAAACCTGACATTAAATTAAGGCATGAAACTATAGGAACCATTGCTTGTTGAAAAAGACGTTATATTTCTTGACATTAAATCAAGCAATGAAAAATATTTAGCTCGACCCAATTGATCCCGGACATTTTTCCTGACAAATGGGCTTGGTGTATATAACACGTAAAACAACAACAATTCGTGGATCTTCAACACCCAGCTGGCCGACAACGAAGTCTTTTTGATACTGCTTTAATTCAACTTCAAACTTAAGCTAGTGGGCAGAGAGCTAGCACAGAGACCCGAACATCTAGCGAGAGCACTCCATCCCGCTCTCGTCACTCTCGTGCTGCTCTTTACAGTGCCCTAATTAATTTCATGCACCTTACAGCCTAACATTATGCCCAGTCAAATGACTGAACATCGGCCGCGTTGAAAGGCCGCAGGGCTTCAACTTCACTTAATACTTAAACTAAACTATCTAATAGGCAAGGGTGCAATGCGATGAATTGGGCGTTTGTATGTTCCAGATTTGGTCTTTATGGCCACCACTCGCACCCTACCATCTCCGCCGGGTATCGCTTCGGTCACCACGCCGAGCATCCACTGCTGAGGCGGAGCGTTGTCCTCTCCCACGAGGACGACTGTGCCGACTTCCACGTTCCTCGACTCTCGCGTCCACTTGCTCCTTTGCTGCAGACTGAGCAGGTAGTCCCTGGACCAGTCTGTCCAGAATCGCTGCTTGATTCTTGATGTCAGCTGCCATCTTTTTAAGTATGGCAGCCTGACATCGTCGATTGGCTGCGTTGATGCGAGTGGCAGCGGCACGAGCGTTGCGCCGACTAGCAGATGAGCTGGGGTGAGCACCTCGCCGTCGTTTGGATTGCTGCTGGGAGCGATGATCGGCCGCGAATTGAGAATGGCCTCCACCTCGACGAGCACCGTTGCCAACTCGTCCTGGCGCAGCACTGCGCTGACAATTGCCTTGAGCAACAGGCTTTTCGCCGACTTCACCGCTGCTTCCCACAGGCCGCCGAAATTCGGCGCTCGTGGAATGAAAACAAACTCCATTCCCCGTTCCGCAGCATATGTTTGAATCGCAGCTGAATTGGCGCTGAAATTGGCCGCAAAGTTTGCCAGCGTGCGAGCCGCACCCACGAAATTGGTGGCATTGTCGCAGTACAGCTTCCTGACAAGGCCACGTCGACCAATAAACCTAGATAAACACATCAGAAAGGTGGTAGAGGTTAGATCGGTTACAAGCTCTATATGTACAGCCTTAGAAGTGAAGCAGACGAATATGGCAATATACATCTTAACGGGCGCTTTGCCCCGAATCCTCAACGAAACTAAAATTGGACCACAAAAGTCCACTCCGCTGATCTCAAAGGGTCTGTTCGCGTGTAAACGATCAGCGGGAAGGTTACCCATTATTTGCGACAAAAGCTTCGGCTTATATCGAAAGAAATGCACGCATATTCTCACCACTGCACTGCACACCTCTCGACCATTGATCACCCAGATCTGTTGCCGAAGTAATCCCATCAGGACCATTGGATTGGCATGACAGTGCGTGTGATGCAAATACTCTAAATAGAGTGTGACAAATCGACACTTTTTAGGCAGAAGCAAGGGGAACTTGGCATTATGTGCTAATGGCGCTTTCATCAAACGACCTCCTACCCGCACCAACCACACGACGCGCTTGCCATGTTGGTGAGAATGCAGGAATGGTGCCAGTTTTTGAAGAGCCGGTTGCAAAACTGTGGACTTTTTAATTTTTCAATTTTTTTAGCGAATTCTGTATGCTGAATCACAGATACTGCTGCAAGAAAGGCGAAACTTAATTCAGAAGCTGAAGGAATCAAAGATACATGGTTCTCGCTCCTTCCATTAATGAAGTGGAACATGTAAGCGATTATGCGGATCAGCCTTGGAAATGAAGATATAGCTTCTATTAATGGCGTGATGGAATTCACGGTCTCCTCAACCGCAACCGTAGTAAAGGCAGCTCTACGCCTCTCTAACGACTCCAATTCCTTCGACAGCTTAATATGTGGGTTTGCTGGCCACAATTCTTCTGAATGTTGTAAAAATGACGGTCCGCCAAACCAGATTGAAGATCGAAGTTCTTCAACTGAACATCCCCGAGACACTATGTCCGCCGGGTTGTCTTTTGTTGGGACATGACGCCAGGAGACATTGGCTGTCAACTCCTGAATGGTTGCTACTCGATTGGCAACAAATGTGTTCAAATTTGATGAGTGCATTTGCAGCCAATGAAGAACAACTTCGGAGTCTGACCAAAAAACAACTTTGTCTAATGGATAGTCGAGTAAGTTCTTTACCGCGTCCCACACGGTAGCTAATAACTCCGCAGCACACAGTTCAAGCCGCGGCACTGATTTCGTTTTCAGTGGGGCTACTTTGGACTTGGCGGTTAGTAACCTGATAGTGATACCCTCAACTGTTTGCACTCGTACGTATAGACAACAGCCGTAGGCTCTTGTTGACGCATCAGCACAGCCATGGACTTGACAGCCTCTTGCTTTAAGCGTGCCTACGTAACGAGGTATGCACAAAGCATTTAATTCTGAAAAACAGTTGGTCACTGCTTCCAACTCTTGTATCATTTTGGCAGGTAGTTGGTCATCCCATCCAAGCTTATTCAGCCACATTTCCTGTATCAGGACCTTTGCACGAGTTACAATCGGACTTAGCAAACCTAAGGGATCGTATAATCGTGCCACAAACGATAGAACGGACCGCTTGGTAGGATTCGAATCTCTTGTAGATTCCATTGTATATCTGAACACGTCAGCCTTCGGATTCCAAATTAATCCCAAGGTCTTTGTGTCTTTGTGATGACCAATGACAATGTTGTCCTCTGCTGATTGAGCTGCAAGTTTCTTACTGTTGGACGACCATTTTGTAAGATGGAAGCCAAACCCTTGAAGAATTGCGATTAAATCGCGATACAACAAGCATAACTCCTCAGCGCTGTCTGATCCTGTCAACAAATCATCGACATAAAAGTCGTGAGTTTAGGACCGAGCTGCAGCTGGGTGAGTGGAAGCATGTAATTCGCTCAGATACTTTAGGCATCGAACTGCCAAAAATGGCGCAGCAGCTGTCCCATACGTTACTGTATTTAAGCGAAAAATTTGTGACGGGTCAGTGAGCTTTTCTCTCCACACAACAAGTTGAAAGTTGCGCTGGGACTCGTCTAATTCTATTTGACGGTACATTTTTGCTATGTCTGCGGTTGCAGCCCAAGGGCGAAGTCGAAAACGTAGCAACGTTTCCCATAACTGAGGCTGAATGGTCGGACCCACCATGAGTAGATCATTCAGCGACAACTGAGAAGACGATTTGCTAGAGGCATCGAACACTAACCGGAGCTTCGTTGACGAGCTGTGCGGTCTTAGCACGCATTGGTACGGAATGAAGTAATGCGGCTCTCTTGGAATCTGATTATCTGTCGGACTCATATGACCCAAGGCCAAGTACTCCTTCATGAGGTCAATGTACATGGGCCGAATGTCATCTTCTTTGCACATTCTTCTCTCCAGAGCCATGAACCGTCGTTTGGCTATGTCATATGACATACCTAGACTGTGCGGACTAGATTTAAATGGCAACGACACTCTGAGCCGACCCGAGGTGGTTTGGCGAATAGTCTCTATAAAGGACTTCTCGCACAGCTGTTGTTCTGGGGTATACAAATTTGAATTAATTGTATTAGGTTTGTCTTCTAACTCCCAGAACTTTCGAACGATCGAGTCTACATAGATCTCGTCCTTCACAACGCTCATTAAAGTTGAGGAACGGGCGGCTATTTCCTTCGTTCGACAACGACCAGACACTATCCAACCAAAGGCTGTAAGTTGGAGTGTTGGACTGTTGCTAGTTCCCTTTATTCGGCCTTCTCTTAATACATCAAAAAAGATATCGGCGCCGAGAAGCATGTTAATGCGTTGTGGCTTGTGCGTGCAGTTAGCTGATCCTCATCAGGCACAGTGATCTTCTCAGTAAGTTTCTCAGGTTGATAGGACGATATGGACCGGAGGATACCAAAATCAGTCATGATTTGTGTGTCGTCTGTTCGTGAGGCTATCGATGTCTGAACACTGTGACTAACGATTGACTGACAGTTAGCAATACCCAATAAGTGAATACCCCTTTTTTTGCCTCTTCAATTGTAGCTGCTTAGCTAACTCCTCAGTGATGAAGTTTACCTGAGAGCCGGAGTCTAAGAGGGCTCTAGCTAACTGATACGATCCTGATTGATCTTTTACTCTGACGACAGCAGTTGCCAGGAGAACTGTCAGAGGCGCTACTTGCGTGGTTCACAGCCGAAAGCTGTGTCGCAATGGGCCTCGGAGCTACTGGGATGGCCGTTGAGGCAACCTGAGGAGTCTCCGAAGTGTATCTGTGTAGCATTGAATGATGGGGCTTAGAGCAAACACGACATTGAGCTGATTTACAAGCGGCTACCGAATGTCCTATTCGCAAGCAGTTTATGCAAAGAGGAAAACTATTTGCGAAATTAAATCGATTCTGGCAGGGTATTGCTGCGAATGATGAACAAGACTGGACATAGTGCTTATCAGATTTGCAAAAAACACACTTGTTGACTTGGAGCTGACTTGGAAGAGCAACGGCTAATGATGTTTTTCCACCTCTTTTTCCACTGTCATGAGGTGTCCTACGACCTACGCCGCATGCAGAAGAGACTTCTTCAGCAGTCAAATGCTGATAGCGTCTATTTAATGCAACTTCACAATCATTCCACAATGTTAAAGAGTCCACCCGGGGGCGCCAAAAATGTCCTGACAAAAGGGCTTGGTGTATATAACACATAAAACAACAACAATTCGTGGATCTTCAACACCCAGCTGGCCGACAACGAAGTCTTTTTGATACTGCTTTAATTCAACTTCAAACTTAAGCTAGTGGGCAGAGAGCTAGCACAGAGACCCGAACATCTAGCGAGAGCACTCCATCCCGCTCTCGTCACTCTCGTGCTGCTCTTTACAGTGCCCTAATTAATTTCGTGCACCTTACAGCCTAACATTATGCCCAGTCAAATGACTGGCGCCCCCGGGTGGACCCTTCAACAGCAGGTGACATCGGTGGATTACATACAGGAGGATTACATGGATTGCGCTAATAATCAGGGAAGTACACAGAGTTATACGTACATAGACCGAGTATTTAAATTCAATAAAGTGCACTCGAGACATGCAGATTTTAACTGCAGGTAAACCTATGTACATGTGTATATGCCTTTCATTAATTGCTTAGCTTGGTTAATTGTACATACATATACATATATTGTCAAAATAATTAGACATTGACCTCTGTCTGCCCTCGAATTTGACGAACATAGTCAAAACGGAGACAGAGAGTTCAGCCTCTGTGTAAAGTAAGAAACCGTTTCACACAGCTTTGCCGCCTTTTGTGCTCAAATCGATCTCTTAAACTCTTCGCTAGTTGCCTATTATTGGTCGCACAATCGTTGTTGTGTGCGCTCTCGCTTGAAAAGATAGAGCGCTGATACATTGTTGTTGCTATCCGCTCTTCGTCGTTGTTGCACTCCCCGTTGCGCTCTCGTTGTGCGCTTCAAACTTGTATGAGTGCATGCTCAGCACTCACCAGCTCTTGTTGTCCGCTGTTGTGGAGTTCGGCTGTGCATTTGCGCTCCCCGTTGCGCTCTCGTTGTGCGCATTAAACTTGTATGAGTGCATGCTCGGCACTAACCAGCTCTTGTTGTCCGCTGTTGTGAAGTTCGGCTGTGCATTTGCGCTCCCCGTTGCGCTCTCGTTGTGCGCATCAAACTTGTATGAGTGCATGCTCGGCACTCACCAGCTCTTGTTGTCCGCTGTTGTGAAGTTCGGCTCTGCATTTGCACTCCCCGTTGCGCTCTCGTTGTGCGCATCAAACTTGTATGGGTGCATGCTCGGCACTCACCAGCTCTTGTTGTCCGCTGTTGTGAAGTTCGGCCTTGCATCTGTGCCCCAACTAGCGTGATTCGTTGTGCGCATCGAACGTGTTCGACACTCACGATCAAACAGTGGGTGGTTGTATTAGCTGAATAACTTACAGGTATATGTTACAATCGTTAGTAGCAGCCCATATACAACTAGCTAACGTATAACACATAGAGCATCGACCGAACGCAGTGGATATTATTCTGCAATCCCTTAGCTTGCATTATAATTCGGGTTTAATTGAAATTGGTTTCAATTGAATAACATTTTGAGAATCATGACTGGCAAGCGAGGTATGGACGAGTCATCTATGGACGAGTCATCATCAGCGCGGATTGAAAGCCTACTGAATGCTTATAAAAACGTGACAAACGATATAATGCGTATCAACAAATCGTTAAAAGACTTCACAATATCGGTAGAGCCCTTTGAAATCGAATGTCGATTAGAAATATTAAACCGATATATAGAAAACGCGTTTAAAATACAGCAAGAACTGGACGACATTAATTCAGATTTAGTGCCTCGATCATCATTAGAGGAGTTGTGTGTCACAACCAAGGCCCTACTAATAAAGCGAGGCAGTGTCAGTCAACCAAAACCGGAAAGTCATGCCAATTCGACCATGATTAGCTCCGTGTCACATACTAGAAATCTACCTCACATTAAATTACCAAAATTTAGTGGAGAGTATTCCGAATACAAAAACTTTATAGGTCTGTTCGAGAACTTAGTTGACTATGACCCAACTCTGTCGAACATAGAGAAAGCTTTAAAGGCTTTAAAAACAGTGTATGACAACCAATGTCTCATATTTTTAATAGCATCTCGAAGCTGTTCGAACTACCCAGTATGTCTCACGTCTTTATAGCTAAAGTCCCCAAAAAAAATTTTTGTTGTTGTAAGTTTTATATTTATTTTCTCTAATTTTGATTTTTGTTAAATTTTGGATACCGGCTCCAAATTTCCCCAAATATTTAAAATGAGGTTAGTTGCGCTCAAAGCCAGTAAATAAATGGGTTTACATTTTTAAAAATTGGAAAAAATGTAATAAAATATGTTGAACATAAGCTGAAAATTTCATTCAAATCCATTAATTCGCGCAGAAGTTATTAAACAAAACGTTTGGCCAATCGGCCAAACACGTGACCAGCAAAGCAAAGCAAACTGTTTTCCTATACATGTGCACACATACACATTGAGCTGCGTGCACCTAGCAACTTCTAAAACCCGCAAGTTTTAGTGTACATATTTCCAATAAATGGCGCTATGATTTGCGAATTATCAGCTGCTCAGTTGGATCGAAACATGGATGGCGCTATTCAATCGAACCATAGATGGCGCTATTGGCTAAACAACTGAAAATGAATTGAATTTAGTTTTCTGTGCGTTTATACGAAATGCTAATTATGCAGTATTTTAAAAAACGCAGATAGCGCGGGGTTTAGGGTATCTCCTAGTCGGGACCCCCGACTAGAGTTTTCTTACTTGTTTTCTAGATCAAACTTGTTGGGCGTGATCATGTCATCCATATGTATGTATGTGCCATAGCACAAGTCTCTAGTATTTGATATACGGGAGTTTCAAATTTGAGGCGAAGGGGGCGTGACACCCAAAATTTAACAAAAACCAAAATTGCGTAAGGCCTAAATAACACTAAATGAAAATTAAAAGACTCTAGCTAGAAAGATGAATTAAATAAAATTTTATAGCTGAATTTAGATTTTCATTTTTAATCGATAACAATAAAACGATAACAATTATCGAATTTCTGAAACAAACTCGATTTTTTCGTGTTACACAGGAACCTACATACAAAATTTCAAGTCTCTAGCTCTTATAGGTTCTGAGAACGACGCGTTCATACATACGGACAGACGGACAGGGCTAAATCGACTCGGCTTGTCACCCTGATCAAGAATATATATACTCTATGGGGTCTGCCACGCCTCCTTCTGCCTGTTACATACATACGCCTTTCAACAAAACCATTATATCCTGAATTCCCATTTTCAATGGGTTCAGGGTATAACAAGTAAGAACGTTGCTGTCGGACGCAACCGACAGCGAAATACTATTTCACGCCCCAACAGCACACAGGGGCATCTATCACATTACTTTTTTTTTTAATTTAATCCTCAATCCCCACTGTCGCCGCTTAAATTAGCTGCAGATTAAAACTTTTCATTGGAGGTAGCCAGACAGTTTCAATTAGAAGCTTAGAGATGTTAACATTTAATTATTTATAAATAATGTTATTTGTGTTTTTAATTTAAATAAAAGTATTTATTTCACTTCATGTTCTTTTCTTCTCGACATGCACCTCAAAAGTGAGCTCGAGAGCTTTCTACTGCTCGAGAGAGCTTTTGAGTTGTTAACATACAGATCGAGCTTTTTCTCTCTCAATGTTAAAGTAGGCAGAGACCCTGTTATTTTCGCATTTTTCGAATGTAAGCATCCAAACTTAATAGTTATATTCTTAAACGCTAGAGAGCTGAGATTTTAACTGTACACTCATGTCGACATCCCAAAATCAAAAAGCTATGGCGAATATATCTGCGCATATTGGGGGCGTGGCAAATCGGGTCAAACTGTATCTTCTACAGCTTTAAAGCTAGAACGCCCAAATTTAGCACGTGGGTTACTGTTGCCTCATCAGAGTATATTGAAGTATTATGAAATTGAATAGTATTATTATTAATCGTAATTGTATTGTGGTAGAAATCAATAAGAGCATTTAATGGTTTAAGAATGTTTTGACCTGTAATAGCATGGAATGATTTGTTATCAAATGTCAATTTCCAACTCATTGTTGCATCTTCTTTAAATTCAAGAGGCAAATCAGTTATAATTTCTTTCGTTATTAACGAGACAATTGTATAAAAATGAAAATGAATGGCAAGAACAGTTCTTTTGCTGAGACTCAGATTCATGAGTGATGTTTTGATTTTAATTATCATTTTTAAATTGGCTACAATGAGCTCTATCTGCTTCGACATGATCAATTTCCATTTTTGACACATGACTTTGTTGATTTGTATAGTTCTGAATTGAATTTAAATTTTGTGTTCCTGATCGAAAGTTTCCTGAATTTGCTTTTACACTTTGGGAATTGCTGTTGTGTTTTGCACTGTTATCTTGATTATTATAATTTGGTATGTAGAATCGGTCTTTTTATACCCTGAACCCATTGAAAATGGGAAAATCAGGGTATAATGTTTTTGTTGGAGGGCGTATGTATGTAACAGGCAGAAGGAGGCGTGGCAGACCCCATAAAGTATATATATTCTTGATCAGGATGACAAGCCGAGTTGATATAGCCATGTCCGTCTGTCCGTCTGTCCGTCTGTCCGTCTGTCTGTCCGTATGTATGAACGCGTCGTTCTCAGAACCTATAAGAGCTAGAGACTTGAAATTTTTTATGTAGGTCCGTGAATAGCACGAAAAGATCGAGTTTGTTAAAAAAAGTCGATAACTATTTTAATTTAATTGTTATCGATTAAAAACATTATCAAATGTTAGTTATAAAATTATATCTCCCACGTCTTTATAGCTATAGTCCCCAAATTTTTTTGTAAGTTTTATATTTATTTTCTCTAATTTTGATTTTTGTTAAATTTTGGATACCGGCTCCAAATTTCCCCAAATATTTAAATTGAGGTTAGTTGCATTCAAAGCCAGTAAATGAATGGGTTTACATTTTTAAAAATTGGAAAAAATGTAATAAAATATGTTGAACATAAGCTGAAAATTTCATTCAAATCCATTAATTCGCGCAGAAGTTATTAAACAAAACGTTTGGCCAGTCGGCCAAACACGTGACCAGCAAAACAAAGCAAACTGTTTTCCTATACATGTGCACACATACACACATACACATTGAGCTGCGTGCATCTAGCAAGTTCTAAAACCCGCAAGTTTTAGTGTACATATTTCCAATAGATGGCGCTATGATTTGCGAATTATCAGCTGCTCAGTTGGTTCGAAACTTGGATGGCGCTATTCAATCGAACCATAGATGACGCTATTAGCTAAACAATTGAAATGAATTGAATTTAGTTTTCTGTGCGTTTATACGAAATGCTAATTATGCAGTATTTTAACGCAGATAGCGCGGGGTTTAGGGTATCTCCTAGTCGGGACCGCCGACTAGAGTTTTCTTACTTGTTGATTATATGTATTATTATTTTGTGAAAATTTTGGTTTAAGATTTTGAGTTCTAATGAGGCCTTCGGTTTCTAATAAATCGAAAGCTTCTCTTAAATTTTTAACATTTCTATTAATTACGACTAAAGCTAAATTTACATCGATATTTTTCAAGAATGTTCTTAACATAGTATCTTCGACATTTTTGGGACTAAACTCAGGATGCTTTACATTATCATATTCATATTTTTCATTAATTTTACACATTATACTTCTTCTGTGATATTGTTTTTGTTACTTAGCATAAACGCCTCTTGGTAAAGTTGATTATAAGACTCCTTTATGCCAAAATTCCGAATAAGAATCGTCTTGATGTCATTCCATGACGGCGAGGAATTCTCGATGGTTCTTACAACATGTAGAGCTTCGCCTTGAATTTTGTTGAGGATGACACGGCGAAAGACGTAGACTCCTGCGGGAGATGTAGGAGGTAATAATGAAAATATCATATCCACTTCACGAATAAATGATGATAGAGCCCTTGAGTTGTCTCCTCTGTCCTCGTGAATGTGGTGGGCATCCTTAAGAATATCCCCAAACGATAAAGTAAAACCGTTTTCCATCGCTATCAAAGAATTAATAGCTGTTGAGTTCTTTAGATCTTATAATATGCTAACAGAATTAGTTCTGTTAGTTCTCGTCGCCAATCGATGCCAAATGTTCTTCTGAACTTGTCATCGAACCAATTGTGAACAGAATAAGTTCACTCCGAGATGCTGGTGTATGTGTGTGCAATTGCTGATTTAAACACACATTCACACATACATACAGAGATGAATACGGTTGCAAATGCAGGCACGTTTTTTCGTGACTTTTCAGGTTATGTGTCTTTAGCACAAGGTAGATGAAAAATCGAAAGACAAATATTTAAATAAAAACACTTGTGTGTTCAGCAAATTTAATTTATTGGACAGTTCGGCGCGGAGAGGCTGGCAGCGTGCGTGCGGTGAATATGAATGAAAAAATGCAATTGAAATGTCGCTCGCGACAGCTGCACTGCAGAATGCAATTGTCCGCTTGCATGCTAGCTTATATTATAAGAGAATTCATGTTTAACTCTAATACTTCATTTTAAGTCTCTTAACTAATATTTGCTTCTACTCTTAAACTAACTTAAGCTGTGATTCAACACCGGCCACCTTGAAGGGATCGCCTTCAACCTACTGGTAGCCGGGCCAGTTTCGCTATTGGGCGCTTCATAATGCCCATGCTGGTCTTAACGCCTACGACCCTGATTCGCCCGTCGCCTCCTGGAGTTACCTCCACGACTCTGCCTGTTGTCCACCGCTGGGGAGGCGTGTTGTCCTCGTGGATCAGGACGAGATCTCCAACTGTGACGTTGTCGTGCGCCTCCTGCCACTTCCCTCGCTGCTGCAGACTGTGGATGTAGTCCCTCGACCACGCTTGCCAGAAGCGCTGTCTGAGCGTGGACAGCAGCTGCCACCTGTGACACAACGAAATGCCGCTGCTTTGTCTCTCCTGCTCGAATCCTTGCGGCAGCGAACGAAGCGGGTGTCCTATGAGGAAGTGGCCTGGGGTGAGCGCCTCTCCGTCGCTGGGATCGCTGCCTAGTGGCGTTAGAGGCCTGGAATTAAGGATGGCCTCCACGTCTGCCAGATGCCCTCGGACTTCGCTCTTGCTTGGCCGACTTCACCGCCGCCTCCCACAGTCCTCCGAAGTGCGGCGCTCTCGGAGGGATGAACCTCCACTCCATCTCTCGTTCCGCTGCATACAGCTGCAGCTTGCTTTGCTGCCGGTTGAAGGCGTCTTGAAACTCCTTGAGCTGGTTGTTCGCCCCCACGAAATTCGTCGCATTGTCCGAGTATAGCCGGACGGGGATGCCACGTCGCGCGATGAAGCTGTTCAAAGTACATAAGAACGAGTTAGTGGACAAGTCTGCTACAAGTTCCAAATGAACAGCCTTCGAAGCAAAACAAATGAACAAACGAACATTTTAATTGGGGCTCGTCCTGAACTAGTTCCAGCAGTTTTAGAAAAGCGAAATTTAATTCCCTTGGTCCTAGTTCGACAGTTTGTATTTCTTGTTTCGACATTGAAACGAATCTGTACATGTACGCAACTATTCGCATCAATTTGCGACATGACGAAAATCGGGACACAAATTCAGGTAACCAACTTGAGCTGCTAAGTAAGCAGCCAAGTGCTGACTTTTTGACCTCACCGTCTTTTAACTCCTTCGGTATCTCAAAGTGTTGATTGTGAGGCCATTCATTTTCATCGTCGCAAAGAAATGGAGGGCCTTCGAACCAAATCGACTGTAATATTTCTTGAACGTCACACCCTCTCGACGCCAAATCAGCTGGATTGCTTGATGTTGGTACATGCCTCCAAGATACTTTAGGTGATATCTCTTGGATGCCTGCAACTCGATTGGCTACGAATGTTGCTAATAACGAAGGGGAAGTATTAATCCAATGTAGGGTGATTTCTGAATCAGTCCAGAAATTCACACTCTCGATTCGACATCGATCCAACATGTGCTTTATGGAGGACCACAGTTGCGCTAACATATAAGCCGCACCCAGTTCAAGTCTGGGAATGGACTTGGCTTTGAGTGGAGCGACTTTTGCCTTTGCCGTTAGCAACCGGCAGACGGTGTTGGTACCATCGTTAGCCCGAACGTAAATGCAGCAGCCGTAAGCTTGACTGGATGCGTCCGCAAATCCGTGCACTTGTATGCTTGCATTGGAGCTGGCGTGAGCGTATCTGGGGACTTGAACTCTATCTAGTTCTAGAAGATTCTCCTTAAACTTATCCCATCTGCTATGTAGTTCCATGGGAAGTGTATCATCCCACGGTAACTGCATGCGCCACAGCTCCTGAAGCAGAATTCTTGCCCGTATACTAATTGGGCACAGCAAGCCAAGTGGGTCAAACATGCGTGCAGCCACTGACAGAATATTGCGCTTGGTGGGACTTAACTTGGTAAAGCTATCGTCCAAGTGATACTGGAAAGTATCCAATCTTGGTATCCACCTCATGCCAAGCGTTTTAGTCGAATCGGCATCATTGAAACTTAGAAGTTTCTCATTTCCGCCTTCTTCTACAAAATGTGGATGGTTTGAAAACCACTTTGCCAATTGAAAACCGCCCGATTCGAGAATTTCGGGCACTTGTTTGCATATCTTTTTTAATGTTTCGATATCGTCAGCTCCCGTAAGCATATCATCGACGTAGAAATCGTTACAAATGATTTCTGAACCAAGAGCGTGGGTGTCCCTATGACTCAAACCCAGCTCCTGCAAACATCTGATGGCCAAAAACGGTGCGGACGCAGTTCCATAAGTCAAGTTAAGTTTAATTGATAAACTTGAAGCTCATCTGATGGATTTTCACCCCAAACAATTAGCTGAAATCGTCGATCGTCATGGGATATGCTCACTTGACGATACATCTTTTTGATATCTGCCGTGAGGGCATATCGGCTCAGACGGAACCTTAGAAGCGACAAAATAAGATCCCTCTGAATAGTAGGACCCACCATGAGCAATTCATTCAGAGAGTGTGACGATGTAGTCTTACACGACGCGTCAAATACTACTCGAAGCTTAGTGGAACTACTTTCAGGTCTCAGGACGCACTGGTGTGGAATGACGTAGTGTGGTCCTGGTGGAACTGTTGTACTTAACAGAGACATGTGACCCAGGTCGAGATACTCGTTCATAAAACTCATGTACATTTCTTTAAGTTCCAAATCCTTGGAAACTCTACGCTCTAATGCGAGAAACCGTCTTCTCGCTGTTTCAAAGGAGGAGCCCAACACTTGCGGATCAGCCTTAAAAGGCAAGCTGACCTCAAACCGTCCTGTCTTTAAATTTTTTCTCACACGCAAGGTGCTCTATAGAACACCTTGTCAATTCATTTATCTCTGGGATAGCTTCCAGCTCCCAGAATCTATCTACCAGAGCTTCCAGCCTATCATCGTTCGTAGGATTCATCACGGCGCAGCAAAAAGGGCTTTGAGTATGCATCTTCTTGCATCGCCCGGACGCTACCCAACCGAACAGTGTCTTTTGCAGCAATGGACCGTTTTCGAATTTGTCCAGTGCACAATAGGTCGAAAAATGAGTCAGCTCCCAGCAGCAGATCAATTCGCTGGGGTTTATGGAATTCCGGGTCAGCCAACTCTATGCTTGACGGAATCTTCCACCGACGAATGGGAAGATCATAGTCAGGTTGTCTGCTCGAAATCGACCTCAGCACCCGGAAATCGGCGCTAAAATGATGAGCCGATACCCGCGATGACACTACTTTCGATACTTCGCTTTTCGCTACCAGACTCGACTGTCCCACTGATGTTACAGTCAAGGACTTGCTCTTGTGTTGGAGCCGCAAGGCTTGAGCCAGACTTTCTGTCGTAAAAATTTACCTGAGAACCGGAGTCCAACAGCGCTCGAGCGCTTTGACTCTGACAAAATCTGTCTTTCACAATTACAAGTGCCGTTGCTCGTCCTCTAATCCCTGCGTTTGTCTCCACATCATCCACGTCCTCGCATTCGATCCTTCCCACCTCCTGGAAGCGCTCGTCCATCGCCTAACCTGACACGGTCTCCTCTGCGTTAGTCGCCTCCAAACTACTGCGTTTATCTTTTGACGGCGTCATCCTGGGCCTCGGCTTCCTCCTCCTCTGTCGTCGTGCAGGCGTCTTCCGCCTTTCTCTCGGGGCACCCTCTAATGACGTATCCTCGGAGACGGAAGGCATTTCCTCCCCGGGTGGCGCGGCCTTAGTCCTAGCTCGGCATCTCCGCAGCTCACGGTCGTCTCCATATTGGTCAGGAAATCCATCCCTAGGATGACTAGGTCTAACATGGAAAGCATGATGAGTAGTGCAGCAAGACGACGACCCGTCCGTCAACCTCATTCGCGACTGCACCTTCTCTTGGCTGCGAACATCGGAAACATACTCGCTGGAGCCATCATTCGATGCATGGCCTCGGCCCTCGACTCGCTCGACCGCTGCTCCATCGGTTGAGACCGGAACGGGTTGTTCGGTCGCGCTACCGGTGGGTTGACCCACTCGCCACCTGCTCGAGTTGAGCCTGGCTTCCCTGAATTCTGCTCTCTGATCCCTTACGATTTCATATTCCGCAGCCAACTGCGTCAGCTGGGACAGAGAGGAGAAATCTTGGCGCCGCACATACATCCGATACTCAGGAGCCGTATTCTCATACACTCGATACAACTCCTGGACCGAACTGTAGTTGGCGTGGCGCATCAACAACTTGATCTCTACGGGGTAGTCATTGAAGGCTTCGCCTTTACGCTGCCATCGCCCTTAGCTAGAGTCTTCAAATTTTGCATTTAGTGTTATTTGGGTCTTACGATCCGATCTACAAGGAAAAGTTCTGTGAAAAGTGTTAAAAGTAAATTGTTTGTTGTTTACAAATTTTATTATTTTGGCTTACCATCCTATCTGTGAGTAGAGGCACAGCAAGATCAACCAGGCGATCAAAACAAAAACACCTCCAACGGGTAAAACCAAAAAATAAAATTTACAACATTAAAAAAAAAAAAAATATATATATATATATGTATACCAATAATACTACAAGATGCTGTCGACCAAAATTCTTGAGTTGATCAAAAAACAGTCAGAGATTTTTGACAACATACAGCTGAGCATTAAAAAGAGAGATGCCATATCAGTGATTGACGAATTGGCAGCAAAATTCAATGCCAATCATTCAATACTGATGAAAGTTGGGATCGTCAATCATGAATATTTTACGGAGAAAATATACGATGGCACAATGAACAGCATCAAGATCTATAAAGAATCCTTGATGAAAGTCGACACCATGAACACCGAACAACCAGCATCTAGCAAGAACATTGAGATGAAACCAGAAACATCCAAAGCAAAACTTATTCAGCAGGAAGATACGTTTCCTCAAAGAAATGAGACGGATGTGATGGTAGACCTTGTGGACAGAAGAGCTCTAAAAGTAAGGCAACTCATTAAGGAAGTGTATGCCAATCTAGAGTTCAGCAACCAGGAAGAAATTCGTGACTACAAAGACAATTTGAATTTCTTATGGAACAAAGTACAATCGACAATCACAGAATTAGAGGTAAAATATGAAAAATTTGCTTTCGATATTGACGAGATTGACGATCTGGAATGCGCAGTCAACCTAGTCTCGAAGAAATTAAATACAAGAATGGGTGACTTGCACAATATGAAAGAAGACGTTCCAGAGCTACCAAAAGTAGATATTCCTCATTTTAATGGAAATCCAAACGAGTGGCCAACGTTCTTCGAATTGTTCTCCGAGGTGATTCACAACAGGATGGATATCAGCGAAACAAGGAAGCTGAACTACCTGAAATCATGCCTCAAAGGAGAAGCCAAAATGGTTGTAGGCCATTTATTAGTTGGATCATCTGCTAGCTACAGTTCAGCGTGGGAGTTAATATGCAAGCGCTACGAAAATAATCGCAAAATATTTGCTAACGCCGTCAATCAGTTAGTGGAACTGGAGCTGCTGAAGAACAATGATGAAGGCAGTATCCGCAAGTTCTTGGACACAGCAACAGAGTGCATTTTCATCATTAAAGAAAAAGGCCAAATGGGTAATCATAGTGATGTTTTAATCGCTCAGATATTGTTGCGACGATTCTCGACGGGAGCCCTACAACTTTACGAGCAACATGTAAAGAAGGCTAGAGAAATTCAGTCCTTGGACAATGTGCTGGAGTTTATTGAGCAACTGTATAACTCAATAAATTCAGTACAAGAGAGTGCCGTCCATACAGAAGCAAAGAAAACGAGCTACAGAAAGTGCCGTTTTTGCCAAATGGACAGCCACGACATACATAGGTGTCAGAAATTTAAAGCTGAACCTGTCAAAAAACGCAAAGAATTTGTGTCTAAAAATGCGCTACGCTTCAAATGTCTAGGCGCTCACAGCATGAAAGATTGCAAGAAAGATTGGACATGTAAGCAATGCTCCAAATCACACAACTATTTGCTTCACGAGGATGCAAACAAAAAAGAGACCGTCAGCAGCAATTGTCTAAAAGAAAATAAAGGACAAGATACGTTGCTGGCAACAGCGCTCATACGGATGAACAAGGCCGGCTAGTAGTGACCATACCGTTCCGAAAAAACTTCGAATTAGGAAACTCTCGGAAACAGGCGATGGCAAGACTACTGCAAATGGAAAATAAATTCAGGAAGCAACCGCAAATCTTCACGGAATACAGAGACTTCATGGATCAGTACTTGAAGCTAGGTCACATGGAACCAGTTGACACTATTGGCCAAGGCAAATACTATATGCCGCATCAAGCAGTGATCAGACCAAACAGTCTGACTACTAAATTAAGAGTAGTGTTTGACGCTTCAGCAAAGACTTCAAATGGACTAAGTCTAAATGATGTGATGTTAGTCGGACCCAAAATTCAAAAAGACATCTTTGATATTTTGATCAAGTGGCGACAATGGAAATATGTCATGACAGCTGATATCGAGAAGATGTATCGTCAGATTAAAGTCAACAAAGATGATCAAGAATATCAATACATACTCTGGAGAAACGGCCCAAATAAGCCAATGAAAGAGTTTAAGCTGACTACAATTACATATGGAACCTCAGCAGCGCCATTTTTAGCTGTGCGGTGTCTTCAAGAATTAGCAAATCAACACTGCCAAGGCATCAAGTGGCATTTTATCCCGCCGGCAAGCCCTCACATGGGAGGATTATGGGAAGCTGGTGTAAAGTCGGTCAAACACCATCTAAAGCGGGTCATCGGCGATAACAGCTTCACAGCTGCAGCTTCACAGCTCCAGAACACTTTGATGAAAATCGGAAAATTGGATCTCTAGACAGATGGAGGCACATGCAACGCATCAGAGCAGAATTCTGGAGGAAATGGAAAGATGAATATTTATCGACACTGCAGCAGCGAAGCAAGTGGCGGCAGGACAAGCCAAACCCCATGGAAGGCCAACTTGTGTTATTAAAACAAGAAAATACGCATCCCGCTAGATGGCCCATGGGAAAGATAACCAAAACTACAAAAGGACAAGATAACAAAGTCCGAGTAGTAACAATAAAAACAAATATGGGTGAGGTGAAAAGATCAATAAACAAGATCTGTTTACTACCTACTCAAAATAAAGATGAGCAAGCAAAACCGAAAACCCGACGTGAACAGACCAAATCAGCAAAGTTTACGACAGCCAAAGCGACGATCTTCAGCCTACTCATGATACTGCAGGTAGCAAGCACCACAATAACAAGTAACTAATACAAGCAGAATAAAAATCCAGGATATAAATCAACGAACAGCTATGCTGATGGACAATCTTGGAAAAGTAGAAGTCGTATCTTCAAGCTGGCAGTTATTGTTCTACTACAACATGCAAGCATACTTCGAAGTTTTGAAACAAGCAGATGAGCTGATGGTTAAAACGGACATAATTTGCGAAAAATTGGGTGAATTCAACGACTACTGTACAGCAGTGAGTCAAACCCTCAAATCTAAAATAAAAAACATAAATGAGAAAAACAAAATCATTAAACTAGTACCAGATAGAAAAAAAGGTTTATAATGTTTTTCGATATTGGCACGGCTAACAGATTAGAGGAAAACATGCAAACAATCATTAAAAACGAAAAACGGCTCAATGAATTTGTAAGCAACCAGACATCAGTGATCAATGCAACGTCAAATCTGATACAAGCTACGACTGAAGAAGTAAATAAAAACTTTGAAAGAGTCACAACAGAAATAAACAAAATGGCAAGCACAATGAAAGAAAACTTCTACGTTTACAAAGAGTCCGTAAAATTCTTCATGTTAATCACACAAGTGCGCAACTGGATTGATGAAACCGAAGACCTTCAGTCAGCAGTAATCAGCCTCATGACGGATATAAACCAGGGAAGAGTTCATCCGTCCCTGGTGGAACCAAATAAAATGTTGGCGGAACTCAACGAGATTGAAAAGAAGCTCCAAAGAAATCAACTTCTCCCCGGCGGAAATTCTCCGAAGAGGCTTCAACTCATATACAAACTGATGAAGGCTCAAGTGATGTTTAAGGACAATACACTGATCATCGATGCAAGACTGCCAATATACATCAATCAGCATGCAAGTCTTTTCGAATCAATACCGATACCACTGATCCTTGACGGAAGAAAAGTCATTCCGAAAACTAAAACGAAGTTCCTTATCTTCAATACGGAAATGGATGCGTATCACTCAATGACTGAAACGGATGTAAATCGTTGTCAGCACGAAGACGAGGACACTTACCTATGCGAGGGAAGTTGGGCATGGAAGGATGCAGACGACGAAAGTTGTGAAATGTCACCCTTAAAACCAAGCAACAAACAGTCGTGCCATATGACCGAGTATGAGGAAGATACATTTGTTAAAAAACTAAATGGAAAAAACCGATGGCTCTTTAAGGTATTTGAAAAGAAGACAGCCCACATCGTATGCGGAAACTTCGAGGAAATGGCCTTGCTACCTAACCAAGGCATAATTGAGTTACATGCTGGATGCTCAGCAAGGATAGGCAAAATTTATATCTTAACGCCGCAGGAGGTAGGGTCAACAAATACTGAAGAGTACAGCCCAGTTTTCCTCAAAATAATCGTCCACAACAACACATGGGTCCCGACGCCGCTACACAACATTAAAATAAACAACTCAGTGGAACTAAAACAGTTGCAACAAAACATAAGGGATCTGTACCGTCAAAAGGTCCACATTGAAGATCTGGTCTTCCACACAATGAATGGACACATCTCTTTAGGATTAGTAATAATAATAATAATATTCTTAGCACTATATATAATTAAGAGGAGAAACCAGAGGCAGCAACTGCTAGCTGTCACATTTTCTGGCCCCCGCAGAATGTTCATGCATAAACATAAGAATGTTTAGGCATAAACATACAAATGCATAACAATTAAAAGAGAAACCCGACGCGCTAAGAATACAAACCAATTGAAAAATGCCTCCGACGCACTTGTCGACCAAGGGAGCGCAACATACATAAACAAGGGCCACATGGGTTGACATTAAAATTAGATACGTGCACGCAGAGCCTTACAAACTCAGCGCTAGGCTAAGGTTACATAATTTAAGCTATGATTTATGCATGAGTCAGGGTATAAAATCCCTGCCTCAGAAGAATAAAGACTCAGTACAAAACTAACCACCACCGCAGTTTAAGTGTATTCAAAGGTCTTTGAGCGACTGATGCGTGTTCATGTGCGATGCAAACGTACTTTGTGTATGGTATTAATCAAAGTACGCAAAATATTCTTGCGTCGCAAGTTTGTATCTTACATTTACTAAATATTTTAATTTTTTAATGATATCAAGCTTAAACGGCCACATTGAAATGCTCTTGCACAGGTAGTTCTAACCAGCAACTTATTTTTAGCCCTGCATTTCATATTAAATGAACTGCGAAGTTCAATAAGCGCAGACAATTTATATGTATAATTAGTTATTTAACTTAACAATAGGCAGTATAAGTTTAGTTAAATAACATCTTAATACCAAAAAAAATAATTTTTTTCCAACAAGGCAAATTAATGAAAGAGTGCCAAAAGACCCTTTGCATTGACTTTTTCGGTCATTTGCTCACTTGCTGAGCCTCAGCTCGCGAACAAAAAATTTTCCGCTCGCGAACAGATGCTCAGCAATAACGATCGACGCAAAAACCCAAAAAACAACCCTCATGCGAAGACCGATTCAGACCTGAAAAAATCGCTCTTGCTCAGAGCAAGAGCGGAATATTTTCTATTTTTCGCTCCTGCTCTGACTTTGAGCGTGACGAAAAAACGCTCAACTGTTATTTGCAAGCTCTGCTAACTACTTTCGACTTGCTTTTATCAAAACGTGCTTTGTCATAAACAGCTGTTGCTAAAACATTCTTAGCAGCTTGTGCTCTTACGTCTGGTAGATCAATGATATTTTCTATGTTACTGGGTGGAAGTAATCCTAATGGACGTGCTACCTTTCTCAATAGCATTTCGAGAGGATTCGCTTTTGTCACACGGTTGGTTATACAATTAATTGCCAATTGAACCTCACCAAGCATAGACTGCCAAGACTGAGTTCCAGCTTCAAAGTTGTTAACATGTTTTTCAACGTGCTCATGGTTCGTTCAACTTGACCATTTGCTCGACTAGCGCCAGTAGCAATCAGATGTAATTTTATTTTTTGATCAGCACAGAATTGACTAAAACTCGTGCCCGTAAAACACCTACCCTGGTCAGCTATTATTCGGTTTGGTACTCCAAACAACGAAACTGAGGATTTTACAGCATTTATGCAACTTTCGCTGTCTATTTTAAGGGTATGGCTAAGGTATACAAACTTTGTAAACGCGTCTACTTGGACTATTACCTACTCTTTCCGGTCACTCTTGCCACTGAGTTTTCCGGTTATGT
Source organism: Drosophila paranaensis (assembly GCA_035047545.1). Lineage (NCBI taxonomy): Eukaryota > Metazoa > Arthropoda > Insecta > Diptera > Drosophilidae > Drosophila > Drosophila paranaensis. The sequence goes on along the minus strand of JAWNPL010000244.1, from coordinate 270,061 downwards.
CTATGTGAACAGTATGCCAGGGAACGTTGACTTTTGGGATTGGGTGCAATTCAGCTTGTATTTTCCCTGAAGCTGATTTGGACATTTTGCAAGTGATGCAGTTGTCAACAAATTTTTTTACATATTTCGACATTTTGTCAAACCAATAAAAATCATAAACTTTATCAAGTGTCTTCTCCTAGCCCAAGTGTCTATCGACTCGTGTACCTGGTTAATGACTGACCATCTTAAAGCACGTGGCACCACTGTTAAGCAGCGTGTTCTGCCGTTTCTCTGTATTTTCCGGTAAAGAACTTCTGCTCTCGATTCATAGGTTTTCGCAACATCTTCTGCAAGGGAGAAATCTTTTAATTTATTCACGATTTTATCTATTTCAGAGTCTCGGCGCTGCTCAGCAATGATCCAGTTGCTAGAGATTTCAGCGAGGTTAATTCTCTTCTCGACTATCGCTCTTTTAGCAGAAGGAGGTTTGGGTAAAATAGGATTTCTTGACAAAAAGTCAACATGTGCCATTCTCTTACCTTCTCTATATTGAATGTCAAATGAAAAGGACTGTAAATAAGCCCACCAACGCTGTGCTCTTGGGGTCAGATCTTGTTTATTTCTTGACGCCTTCAACGAGTTACAATCGGTGAAAACAACAAAGTTCGTGCCCAACAGATAATGCCGAAAATGCTTAATCGAGTTAACGACAGCCAATGTTTCCAGCTCATACGAGTGGTATCTTGACTCTGCAGGGGAAGTGGTTTTGCTAAAATATTCTATTACGTGGGGTTTGTTATCGAACAAGAACTGGTTTATCTGTGAGAATAGAAATAACCTTTTTCCGTACTTCCTCATGATCTGTTTTCCAAACAAATTTGTTTTTCTCTGAAGTTAAGAAATAAAGTGGTTTCATTAATTGAGAACCATTTAATAAATTGTCGGAAATACGATGCTAGGCCGATAAATTGTCTTAGTTGTGTAACGCTCTGTGGGGGCGGAAGAGCGGGCAAAGCTTCAATTTTCTGTGGGTTTGGGCGAATTTCGCCAGCACTAACTTTATAACCCAAATATTGAACAGATGTTTTTAAGAAGTAAAAAAACTTTAGTCGAGACCGCTCGATTAGGGTATACCCTGAACCCTGCGAAGAGCCGCTATTCCAAGCATTTTTTGTTTCTTTTATATACACATGCATATGTACGTTCATTACAAGCAAAACATACACACACACGAACGCACAGCTGTTCTTTGGCTGCTGTTTGCATGGCAATGCTATGGGAAATTAAATGTTTAATAACTTTTTTTCTAGAGTAACGATTTTGATCAAACTTGTTGGGCGCGATCATGTCATCCATATGTAGGTATGTGCCAAAGCACAAGTCTCTAGTATTTGATATACGGGAGTTACAAATTTGAGGCGAAGAGGGCATGACCCAAGTAACACTAAATACAAAATTTGAAAAGTCTAGCTAAAAAGATGAATTAAATAGAAGATATCGGTTTTTAATCGATAACATTAAAACGATAGTTGTTATCGTTTTTTTTAACAAACTTGATCTGCTATACGAGGATCTTCATAAAAAATTTCAAGTCTCTAGTTCTGAGATCGACGCGTTCACACATACGGACGGACGGACGGACAGACGGACAGGGCTAAATCGACTCGGCTTCTCTCCCTGATCAAGAATATATATACTTTATGGGGTCTGCCACGCCTCCTTCTGCCTGTTACATACATACGCCTTTCAACAAAAACATTATACCCTGTTTTCCCATTTTCAATGGGTTCAGGGTATAAAAAGGAACATTTTGTAATATTGAATGAAAACCCTGCTTTCGTAAGTATATCGAAAACAATCTGTAGTCTTTCAAACGCTTCACAATTTGTTGAGGCAACTATCATGATGTCATCCATGTAAACTATAACATAAGACTTTGCTAGGTCCCCTAGGGCCTGCATTACTATCCGTTGGAAAACAGAAGGTGCGTTTTTAAGCCCAAACGGCATAGATAAAAATTCGTACTGGCCATCTGGCGTGACGAGCGCGCAATCTGCGTGCAAGGGAATTTGGTAGTATCCGCTGGCCATGTCCAGGCAAGTAAAAAAATTAACTCCTCTTAATCTACTTATTTGATCTTGAATAAGTGGCAAGGGGTATTTATCAGCGACTGTATTCGAATTAAGCTCCCTATAATCAACACATAGTCTATCAGAACCGTTTTTTTTTCTTCACTAGTAGTATGGGCTTGCGTAAGGAGAGAAACTTGGTCTAATTATGTTACACTTTGGTAGTTCAGCAATTTTTTCTCGCACTAGATCTCGTTCACCAGGACCTACTCGATATAGCCTTCTTTGGACTGTTTTTGTTGGATCGACTAATCTAATTTTCATTTCGCCAACCTTAACTTTGGTACATGGGATATTTTTCATAAAAGAATTTGTGCATGTTGCCAACAATGAGTTTAATTTTATTTTATTTTGTCCTTCAAGTTCTGTATCAATATCGGATGGTTCACCACCTGTAGTTACATTAATTGTTTTGGCTCTTGAAATTTTAAATTGGTTTGAGGAAATGACAATACCAAAACTCTGATTTAGTATCTCTCGACCAATGACAATATCGTTTTGCATTTGATCGTTGTTAATTACATAAAATAAAATCTCAATATAGTTATCAATTTTTACATTACTTAATATTTGTACTGTACTGCAGATTCCACTGCTATAACAATATTATGAGATCTCTCACCAGAAAACTTTGTACTTAGCTTTTCTTTCATTAAGGAGCATTCCGCTCCGGAATCGAAAGTAATCTCGAAAGTTTGGTCTCTGTGGCTCATTTAGCCCTTGGGTACTGCAACGCTGCACTGCTCCACTCGCTTGTCCCGGATGAACGTTTTTTTTCTGTCAGCAAAGCACACGTGAGAGAGCCACTGCGAAGCGCTTCCCTCTAATGCCAAACTTAGAGCAACGACTAACGCACTACCTTTTAAAGCATTTTGTTGCAAAATTACTTCAACCGTATTATACCACGTTGTCGCGTTGGCACCTGCTTTGTCGGGATTAAATTTGGGTAACTGCACCGATTTATTTTGTCCAGCGTCAGACGATGTTGTTTGTAAAGCGCGCAAAAGTTCAATCAAATTTTTATTTTGCAATTCCATCACAGTGCGCCATGGTCTATCTATTGTTGGAGGTAGAGGGCCGGATCTCACTTCTGATGTCGGATTAGTAATCTCTTCTTCACTCATTTCGTTCGCGCAGCGAGTTTCGGTCGCACTCGAGTTTTAACTTCAACTGAACTCGAGACGCACAATTCTTGTGCGCGTCTTCCACCGAACCACACTCGGCGTCAGCGACAGAACGCTGGCGCCCCGCTAAAACGGTACTTCCCAAAGCCACAAAATGCAAAGGACCAATCAGAGCGCAATTAGCGGCTGATGCAATATTACCAATATGATGAAATTAGGAATTCTAGTGAAAATCAGAATTTCCATACACAACAACACACACACACAGTGCGTACATACAGTTCGCTTTGACATATGTAGGATTCTGGTGTAAACCAGAATATCCATACACAGTATCACACACACACACACACACACAGTGCGTGCACACAGTACTCTCCGACATATATATGACTCACGATTCTTTTACCCTCCTCCAGTGTCTCCTTTCCTTGTTTTAACTTTCCACTTGTCTAGCTTTTCACCTTCACTTGTGTCTTCCTCTTCACTGGCGGCGATACGCCTTCACCTCACTACCCGCTTCAGACTCACCTACTTGCCCTTCGGCAGATCGCGCGCCGACCTCGGCAATGAAATTTGCCGCGGCCGCTGCTTCTCACCACGAAGCTCTGAATTTGCCGATCATCGGCGCGCATATATGGAGGGGTTCGCATTCTAACTTAAACATAATAAGGACGGGCCCTCCATGGGCCGCGCTCCGTTTCTCTCGGGGCACCCTCTAATGACGTATCCTCGGAGACGGAAGGCATTTCCTCCCCGGGTGGCGCGGCCTTAGTCCTAGCTCGGCATCTCCGCAGCTCACGGTCGTCCCCATATCGGTCAGGAAATCCGCGTCAGAACCAGTCCGGTTCCCTGGAGCCATCATTCGATGCATGGCCTCGGCCGGCCTCGCGCCGATCGACATCGGATTTCCGACCCTCGACTCGCTCGACCGCTGCTCCATCGGTTGAGACCGGAACGGGTTGTTCGGTCGCGCTACCGGTGGGTTGACCCACTCGCCACCTGCTCGAGTTGAGCCTGGCTTCCCTGAATTCTGCTCTCTGATCCCTTACGATTTCATATTCCGCAGCCAACTGCGTCAGCTGGGACAGAGAGGAGAAATCTTGGCGCCGCACATACATCCGATACTCAGGAGCCGTATTCTCATACACTCGATACAACTCCTGGACCGGCGTGGCGCATCAACAACTTGATCTCTACGGGGTAGTCTTTGAAGGCTTCGCCTTTACGCTGCCATCGCCCTTACGCTGCCTTCGCCCCCTGATCTGATCCTCGATGCGCACGAATTATTGTGGCGGTATAAAGAAATCCAGAAACTCGGCCCGGAATTTGACCCAGGACACACTCCTCAACCCGCTGGTCAGGAACCATTTCGCGGCCTTATCTACCAGTACCTCGCTTACCATCCGAAGTAGGTGATTGAGCTCGACGCCAAATGTGATGGCTCTCTCTTCCAAAATCTCGAGAAAGCTCAACGGTTCCGACTGGCCGTCATAGCACATGCACCACCTTCGGACCTATGCGGCCGGCCTTATTGCTCCGCGTAGGCCATCGCTACTCGCAATCCTACTTCCGAGTCAGCCCGTTGCCTCCGGTCATTGATCGCGACCTTGGGCTCCCCTCGCGCATCATTACCTCGAATCTCTGGCACTTCATTACTCCGCGGGGCCCACGGACCGAATGTTGGGGCCGGGATGTGCCCTTACAACTGAGATCTCAAGTCACGTTCGGACTTTCGAAAAGAGTGGTGCCCAAGTCCCGATACGGCACTTCCCAGACTGGCACCTTGAGCCTCTAACTCGGTTAGCCAGGCCCAGACCTCTGCGGAATGCCCACCGCCGTGGATTAAGCTAGCTAAGCGCCTGCGCAGCTCCTCCACCCGTCCGTCTCTCTCTAGCCCGAACTCACCCCCGGATTCTGACATTCTCCGGATCCATGATTAAAAGAAAGTTTTTATTATATTTATTTTATTATTATTTTATTTTATTTATTTAAATTTTATTTAGTTATTTTACCTAAATTTTATTTAATTTACTTAATTTTAATTTGTTTTACTTTTATTAAATTTTTATTTATTTATATTTTTATTTTATTCATTCACACTTATTTATTTAAATTTTATTTTATTATATTTACTTTAATTTTATTTAATTTTATTTATTTAAATTATTTTATTTATTTCACTCCCTTTACCATGACCCTCGGAATACTGTTCCCCCATTTATTGCACAAATTTCGAGCTACCACGCACCGAAATTTGACCATTTGTTATGTGGTCTCGACCCACGGTCAGCATCTCGCTCTCCGACACACACAGCGACCAGCCAACGGCATCGGCAATGCTCCCCTCGCACGCCGATCACAAGCCTATCTTCGCTTGTTGCTTCGACTTCGTGTGTGTGTGCGTCTGGCTGCAGTCGCTCGCTTGGCCACGGCTTCGCTCTCTAGCTCCCTTTTCTAGCGCGCGCCCGCCGTTGCTGGGCTCGAGTGCATTCACATACACCAACCGCTATTTTATTTCCTTTTTGCTCGCTCGTGCCTTTCTTTTCCTAAGCCCTATGAACGCAGTTTTTTTTCTTTTTCTCTTCCCTATGCTTTGCCTATGCCCGCTAACACGAACACTCAATGTTTTGCCCGTTTTGCTTGCGTCCCTGACGCCTACACTCGCAAAATGTTTAAAATAGAACTTTTGGTGAATTTTGTTAGAACCATGGATGAAACTAACTTTAAAAGGAGAAGTTTTTGGCAGCTCCTGTGTCGATCAGGATTTTTAGTTTTCGCCCAGCCAGCTGTCGTTCAATGATCGGTAGCTGGGAGCGTTCACTAAAAAATTTACCAAATCGTAGTCACTTATGGAGTCATCATCTTCATCAACCTCAGCAACTGCGTCTGTGGCCGTGTTATTGTATGCCGGAAACACAACCGACTTCAACGCCTTTTTAAGTCCTGAAAAAAATGCGTGCAATGCATCGTCCCTGACCTCTTTGTTAAGCAATATGGCTGTATATCACGAAAAGATCGAGTTTGTTAAAAAAAATCGATAACTGTCTTAATTTTAATGTTATCGATTAAAAACGAAATCGATGCTCCGTTATATAATTATATATAATTCATCTTTATAGCTAGAGTCTTCAAATTTTGCATTTAGTGTTATTTGGGTCTTACGCAATTTCATTTTTTGTCAAATTTTGGATGCCACGCCCCCTTCGCCTCCAATTTGTAACTCCCGTATATCAAATACTAGAGACTTGTACTTTAACACATACATACATATCGATCACATGATCACTCCCAACAAGTTTGATCAAAATCCTTACTCTAGAAAAAAAGTTATTAAACATTTAATTTCCCATAGCATTGCCATGCAAAGCAGCCAAAGAACAGCTGACTCAGCGACTGGCGTTTGTGTGTATGTTTGGCGTGTAATGAACATATTTGTATATTCTTATGTATATTAAAGAAACGGAGATTGCTTGGAATTGCGGTTCTTCGCAGGGTTCAGGGTAACCCCTAGTCGAGCGGTCTCGACTAGAGTTTTCTTACTTGTTTTTTATACCCTGAACCCATTGAAAATGGGAAAAAAGGGTATAATGGTTTTGTGAAAATGTATGTAACAGGCAGAAGGAGGCGTGGCAGACCCCATAAAGTATATATATTCTTGATCAGGGAGAGAAGCCGAGTCGATTTAGCCCTGTCCGTCTGTCTGTCTGTCCGTCTGTCCGTCTGTCCGTATGTTTGAACGCGTCGATCTCAGAAGATATAAGAGCTAGAGACTTCAAATTTTTTTTGGAAGTCCGTGTATTGTACGATTCGATCGAGTTTGTTTCAAATATTCGATAACTATAATCGTTTTAATGTTATCGATTAAAAACCGATATCTTCATTTAGTTATAAAATTCTATTTAATTCATCTTTCTAGCTAGAGTCTTCAAATTTTGCATTTAGTGTTATTTGAGCCTTCTGCAATTTCGGTTTTTGTTAAATTTTGGATGCCACGCCCTCAAATTGCCCCTTCGCCTCAAATTGCTAAATCGCACGCATTTCAAGTACTAGAGACTTGTGCTTGGGCACATACACACATATGAATGTCATGATCACGCCCCACAAATTTGATCAAAATCGTTAGACTAGAAAAAAAGTTATTAAACATTTAATATCTCATATTATCGGCGTCTTGCAGCAGCAGCGAAGCTGATGAGTCATAATGCAGAGTTAGCAGGTTGTGTGTTGGTGCGTGCGTCTGTGTGTGTGTTCTTGTGCGTGCGTCTGTGTGTGTGTATGTATTGCTTGCTACATATGTACATACATATAAAAGTAACGGAGAATGTTAGCGGCTCTTAGGAATCGCAGTTCTTCGCAGGGTTCAGGGGATCTCTTTGTCGAGCAGTCTCGACTAGAGCACTCTTACTTGTTTCTTCTGTATTCACCATTAAAGGTCACTCAATCAAACGCCCCACACGCCATGATTAAAACATATTAATATGTTTTGCACTTGTGCTTGCCTTATGATCTGAGTGCCTTGCCACTTTCTTTGGCCCGCAGTAATACAGTAATACATCATTAACTTCAGCATTTTCAATATTTTCATTTTCACATTCTTTACTCTCTGCAATAGTTTTATCACTCTCGACTTCATTATTATAATTGTCACACACATTCAACTCTACAGGCACATGACCGTCAGGCAACTTTCTCAGATCTTCATGTGCGTACTTATACCTTCTTTTACTAGGTAAGGACTTCAAATTGTACCTGTCATCTTCCAAAACTTCTATGATTTCAAAACGCCCTTTGAATTTTGGACTCAACTTGGTTTGATGTCTTTCTTCGTTTTTGAGTAACACAAAATCTTCAACCTTATGTCTAACTACTTTCGCCTTGCTTTTATCAAAACGTGCTTTGTCATAAACAGCTGTTGCTAAAACATTCTTAGCAGCTTGTGCTCTTACGTCTGGTAGATCAATGATATTTTCTATGTTACTGGGTGGAAGTAATCCTAATGGACGTGCTACCTTTCTCAATAGCATTTCGAGAGGATTCGCTTTTGTCACACGGTTGGTTATACAATTAATTGCCAATTGAACCTCACCAAGCATAGACTGCCAAGACTGAGTTCCAGCTTCAAAGTTGTTAACATGTTTTTCAACGTGCTCATGGTTCGTTCAACTTGACCATTTGCTCGACTAGCGCCAGTAGCAATCAGATGTAATTTTATTTTTTGATCAGCACAGAATTGACTAAAACTCGTGCCCGTAAAACACCTACCCTGGTCAGCTATTATTCGGTTTGGTACTCCAAACAACGAAACTGAGGATTTTACAGCATTTATGCAACTTTCGCTGTCTATTTTAAGGGTATGGCTAAGGTATACAAACTTTGTAAACGCGTCTACTTGGACTATTACCTACTCTTTCCGGTCACTCTTGCCACTGAGTTTTCCGGTTATGTCTATGTGAACAGTATGCCAGGGAACGTTGACTTTTGGGATTGGGTGCAATTCAGCTTGTATTTTCCCTGAAGCTGATTTGGACATTTTGCAAGTGATGCAGTTGTCAACAAATTTTTTTACATATTTCGACATTTTGTCAAACCAATAAAAATCATAAACTTTATCAAGTGTCTTCTCCTAGCCCAAGTGTCTATCGACTCGTGTACCTGGTTAATGACTGACCATCTTAAAGCACGTGGCACCACTGGTAAACAGCGTGTTCTACCGTTTCTCTGTATTTTCCGGTAAAGAACTTCTGCTCTCGATTCATAGGTTTTCGCAACATCTTCTGCAAGGGAGAAATCTTTTAATTTATTCACGATTTTATCTATTTCAGAGTCTCGGCGCTGCTCAGCAATGATCCAGTTGCTAGAGATTTCAGCGAGGTTAATTCTCTTCTCGACTATCGCTCTTTTAGCAGAAGGAGGTTTGGGTAAAATAGGATTTCTTGACAAAAAGGCAACATGTGCCATTCTCTTACCTTCTCTATATTGAATGTCAAATGAAAAGGACTGTAAATAAGCCCACCAACGCTGTGCTCTTGGGGTCAGATCTTGTTTATTTCTTGACGCCTTCAACGAGTTACAATCGGTGAAAACAACAAAGTTCGTGCCCAACAGATAATGCCGAAAATGCTTAATCGAGTTAACGACAGCCAATGTTTCCAGCTCATACGAGTGGTATCTTGACTCTGCAGGGGAAGTGGTTTTGCTAAAATATTCTATTACGTGGGGTTTGTTATCGAACAAGAACTGGTTTATCTGTGAGAATAGAAATAACCTTTTTCCGTATTTCCTCATGATCTGTTTTCCAAACAAATTTGTTTTTCTCTGAAGTTAAGAAATAAAGTGGTTTCATTAATTGAGAACCATTTAATAAATTGTCGGAAATACGATGCTAGGCCGATAAATTGTCTTAGTTGTGTAACGCTCTGTGGGGGCGGAAGAGCGGGCAAAGCTTCAATTTTCTGTGGGTTTGGGCGAATTTCGCCAGCACTAACTTTATAACCCAAATATTGAACAGATGTTTTTAAGAAGTAATAAAACTTTAGTCGAGACCGCTCGAGTAGGGTATACCCTGAACCCTGCGAAGAGCCGCTATTCCAAGCATTCTTTGTTTCTTTTATATACACATGCATATGTACGTTCATTACAAGCAAAACATAAACACACACGAACGCACAGCTGTTCTTTGGCTGCTGTTTGCATGGCAATGCTATGGGAAATTAAATGTTTAATAACTTTTTTTCTAGAGTAACGATTTTGATCACACTTGTTGGGCGCGATCATGTCATCCATATGTAGGTATGTGCCAAAGCACAAGTCTCTAGTATTTGATATACGGGAGCTACAAATTTGAGGCGAAGAGGGCATGACCCAAGTAACACTAAATACAAAATTTGAAAAGTCTAGCTAAAAAGATGAATTAAATAGAAGATATCGGTTTTTAATCGATAACATTAAAACGATAGTTGTTATCGTTTTTTTTAACAAACTTGATCTGCTATACGAGGATGTACATAAAAAATTTCAAGTCTCTAGTTCTGAGATCGACGCGTTCACACATACGGACGGACGGACGGACAGACGGACAGGGCTAAATCGACTCGGCTTCTCTCCCTGATCAAGAATATATATACTTTATGGGGTCTGCCACGCCTCCTTCTGCCTGTTACATACATACGCCTTTCAACAAAAACATTATACCCTGTTTTCCCATTTTCAATGGGACTTCAGATTGTTTTCGGTATAACGAAAGAGGGTTTTCATTTAATATTACAAAATGTTCCTTTTTGTAATATTAAATGAAAACCCTGCTTTCGTAAGTATATCGAAAACAATCTGTAGTCTTTCAAACGCTTCACATTTTGTTGAGGCAACTATCATGATGTCATCCATGTAAACTATAACATAAGACTTTGCTAGGTCCCCTAGGGCCTGCATTACTATCCGTTGGAAAACAGAAGGTGCGTTTTTAAGCCCAAACGGCAAAAATTCGTACTGCCATCTGCTGACGAGCGCGCAATCTGCGTGCAAGGGAATTTGGTAGTATCCGCTGGCCATGTCCAGGCAAGTAAAAAAATTAACTCCTCTTAATCTACTTATTTGATCTTGAATAAGTGGCAAGGGGTATTTATCAGCGACTGTATTCGAATTAAGCTCCCTATAATCAACAGTCTATCAGAACCGTTTTTTTTTCTTCACTAGTAGTATGGGCTTGCGTAAGGAGAGAAACTTGGTCTAATTATGTTACACTTTGGTAGTTCAGCAATTTTTTCTCGCACTAGATCTCGTTCACCAGGACTTACTCGATATAGCCTTCTTTGGACTGTTTTTGTTGGATCGACTAATCTAATTTTCATTTCGCCAACCTTAACTTTGGTACATGGGATATTTTTCATTAAAGAATTTGTGCATGTTGCCAACAATGAGTTTAATTTTATTTTGTCTTGTCCTTCAAGTTCTGTATCAATATCGGATGGTTCACCACCTGTAGATACATTAATTGTTTTGGCTCTTGAAATTTAAAATTGGTTTGAGGAAATGACAATATCAAAACCCTGATTTAGTATCTCTCTACCAATGACAATATCGTTTTGCATTTGATCGTTGTTAATTACATAAAATAAAATCTCAATATAGTTATCAATTTTTACATTACTTAATATTTGTACTGTATTGCAGATTCCACTGCTATAACAATATTATGAGATCTCTCACCAGAAAACTTTGTACTTAGCTTTTCTTTCATTAAGGAGCATTCCGCTCCGGAATCGAAAGTAATCTCGAAAGTTTGGTCTCTGTGCCTTGGGTACTGCAATGCTGCACTGCTCCACTCGCTTGTCCCGGATGAACGTTTTTTTTCTGTCAGCAAAGCACACGTGAGAGAGCCACTGCGAAGCGCTTCCCTCTAATGCCAAACTTAGAGCAACGACTAACGCACTACCTTTTAAAGCATTTTGTTGCAAAATTACTTCAACCGTATTATACCACGTTGTCGCGTTGGCACCTGCTTTGTCGGGATTAAATTTGGGTAACTGCACCGATTTATTTTGTCCAACGTCAGACGATGTTGTTTGTAAAGCGCGCAAAAGTTCAATCAAATTTTTATTTTGCAATTCCATCATAGTGCGCCATGGTCTATCTATTGTTGGAGGTAGAGGGCCGGATCTCACTTCTGATGTCGGATTAGTAATCTCTTCTTCACTCATTTCGTTCGCGCAGCGAGTTTCGGTCGCACTCGAGTTTTAACTTCAACTGAACTCGAGACGCACAATTCTTGTGCGCGTCTTCCACCGAACCACACTCGGCGTCAGCGACAGAACGCTGGCGCCCCGCTAAAACGGTACTTCCCAAAGCCACAAAATGCAAAGGACCAATCAGAGCGCAATTAGCGGCTGATGCAATATTACCAATATGATGAAATTAGGAATTCTAGTGAAAATCAGAATTTCCATACACAACAACACACACACACAGTGCGTACATACAGTTCGCTTTGACATATGTAGGATTCTGGTGTAAACCAGAATATCCATACACAGTATCACACACACACACACACACACAGTGCGTGCACACAGTACTCTCCGACATATATATGACTCACGATTCTTTTACCCTCCTCCAGTGTCTCCTTTCCTTGTTTTAACTTTCCACTTGTCTAGCTTTTCACCTTCACTTGTGTCTTCCTCTTCACTGGCGGCGATACGCCTTCACCTCACTACCCGCTTCAGACTCACCTACTTGCCCTTCGGCAGATCGCGCGCCGACCTCGGCAATGAAATTTGCCGCGGCCGCTGCTTCTCACCACGAAGCTCTGAATTTGCCGATCATCGGCGCGCATATAAGGAGGGGTTCGCATTCTAACTTAAACATAATAAGGACGGGCCCTTCCATGGGCCGCGCTCCATTGCGTCTACACCTGATCTTCACTATCACAAGTCATTCTCTACACTTAAGATTCTTATAATTATACAAATTAAGCTCATGACTAACTTATTATGAAATTTGAGGCGGCAGATTGATCGCCGCCTTACACCCCCCCCCCCCCCTTACTTAAAGCAACTTTCCACGCCCGCCTCCTCCAGCAACGCTGCACGTCTTGGTGGGTCTTCTGCCTGTCCCTCGTCGACCGTGAGTCCCGCGTCGTCTTCACTACATAAAGGCCTGTACCACGACGCCATCCCCAAACATTGCCGCAGCTTTTTGAGATTTGAGGGAGTTTGGAGTTTCCGGATCGCCTCTACCTTGGCCGCATCCGTACTGATTACCTCCCCCGTCACCACATGCCCCAGATAGACACCTTTCTCTGAAGAAACTGCATTTCTTGCGATTAACTTTGAGGTTGGCTGCTCTCAACCTCCGAACCACCTCCCTCAAGTTCGCCATATGCTGCTCTTTATCGGCGCCTTTCACCACAATAGCGTCCAGGTATGCAAACGCGTACGGCTCCATCTTCTGCAAAGCGGGATTCTTGGGATAATACCTCTGCTTCAGAGGTCTATCATCCCTCATCCGGATGCTATGCTCGCCGACGTGGGACACCCCTTCGAGGTGTTCGAACGGTGCCAGTTCGTCCTCGAGGAATCCCTTCATTCCGCTTTCTAGATCAGCCGACCACTCCACGTCCCCTGCGTTCGTCTCCACCTCATCCACGTCCTCGCATCCGATCCTTCCCGCCTCCTGGAAGCGCTCGTCCATCGCCTGACCTGCCACGGTCTCCTCTCCGTTAGTCGCCTCCAAACTACTGCGTTTATCTTTTGACGGCGTCATCCTGGACCTCGGCTTCCTCCTCCTCTGTCGTCGTGCAGGCGTCTTCCGTTTCTCTCGGGGCACCCTCTAATGACGTATCCTCGGAGACGGAAGGCAGTTCCTCCCCGGGTGGCGCGGCCTTAGTCCTAGCTCGGCATCTCCGCAGCTCACGGTCGTCCCCATATCGGTCAGGAAATCCGCGTCAGAACCAGTCCGGTTCCCTGGAGCCATCATTCGATGCATGGCCTCGGCCGGCCTCGCGCCGATCGACGTCGGATTTCCGACCCTCGACTCGCTCGACCGCTGCTCCATCGGTTGAGACCGGAACGGGTTGTTCGGTCGCACTACCGGTGGGTTGACCCACTCGCCACCTGCTCGAGTTGAGCCTGGCTTCCCTGAATTCTGCTCTCTGATCCCTTACGATTTCATATTCCGCAGCCAACTGCGTCAGCTGGGACAGAGAGGAGAAATCTTGGCGCCGCACATACATCCGATACTCAGGAGCCGTATTCTCATACACTCGATACAACTCCTGGACCGGACTGTAGTTGGCGTGGCGCATCAACAACTTGATCTCTACGGGGTAGTCTTTGAAGGCTTCGCCTTTACGCTGCCATCGCCCTTACGCTGCCTTCGCCCCCTGATCTGATCCTCGAGGCGCACGAATTATTGTGGCGGTATAAAGAAATCCAGAAACTCGGCCCGGAATCTGACCCAGGACACACTCCTCAACCCGCTGGTCAGGAACCATTTCGCGGCCTTATCTACCAGTACCTCGCTTACCATCCGAAGTAGGTGATTGAGCTCGATGCCAAATGTGATGGCTCTCTCTTCCAAAATCTCGAGAAAGCTCAACGGTTCCGACTGGCCGTCATAGCACATGCACCACCTTCGGACCTATGCGGCCGGCCTTATTGCTCCACGTAGGCCATCGGCACTCGCAATTCTACTTCCGAGTCAGCGCGTTGCCCCCGGTCATTGATCGCGACCTTGGGCTCCCCTCGCGCATCGTTACCTCGAATCTCTGGCACTTCATTACTCCGCGGGGCCCACGGACCGAATGTTGGGGCCGGGATGTGCCCTTACAACTGAGATCTCCTCAAGTCACGTTCGGACTTCCGAAAAGAGTGGTGCCCTCCCGCGGACTCCCGACTGGCACCTTGAGCCTCTAACTCGGTTAGCCAGGCCCAGACCTCTGCGGAATGCCCACCGCCGTGGATTAAGCTAGCTAAGCGCCTGCGCAGCTCCTCCACCCGTCCGTCTCTCTCTAGCCCGAACTCACCCCCGGATTCTGACATTCTCCGGATCCATGATTAAAAGAAAGTTTTTATTATATTTATTTTATTATTATTTTATTTTATTTATTTAAATTTTATTTAGTTATTTTACCTAAATTTTATTTAATTTACTTAATTTTAATTTGTTTTACTTTTTTTAAATTTGACCATTTGTTATGCGGTCTCGACCCACGGTCAGCATCTCGCTCTCCGACACACACAGCGACCAGTCAACGGCATCGGCAATGCTCCCCTCGCACGCCGATCACAAGCCTATCATCGCTTGTCGCTTCGACTTCGTGTGTGTGTGTGCGTCTGGCTGCAGTCGCTCGCTTGGTCACGGCTTCGCTCTCTAGCTCCCTTTTCTAGCGCTCGCCCGCTGTTGCTGGGCTCGAGTGCACTGTCACATCACCAACCGCAATTTTATTTCACTTTTTGCTCGATCGTGCCTTTCTTTTCCTAAGCCCTATGAACGCAGTTTTTTTCTTTTCTTCTCCCTATGCTTGGCCTATGACCCACGGTCAACATCTCAATGCTGTAACGAAAATTTCAGCACCTTTCCCCCACCCGTTTTGCTTGCGTCCCTGACGCCTACACTCGCAAAATGTTCAAAATAGAACTTTTGGTGAATTTTGTTAGAACCATGGATGAAACTAACTTTAAAAGGAGAGCTGACTGGACTTACATTTCTTAGCTCCTTACAGGCTTAATGTAGTTTTTGGCAGCTCCTGTGTCGATCAGGATTTTTAGTTTTCGCCCAGCCAGCTGTCGTTCAATGATCGGTAGCTGGGAGCGTTCATGAAAAAATTTACCAAATCGTTGTCACTTATGGAGTCATCTTCATCAACCTCAGCAACTGCGTCTGTGGCCGTGTTATTGTATGCCGGAAACACAACCGACTTCAACGCCTTTTTAAGTCCTGAAAAAATGCGTGCAATGCATCGTCCCTGACGTCTTTGTTAAGCAATATGGCTGTGTCAGGTTCAACCTCATCATAATATTGCATGAGGCTGGAGTTTCCTTGCCTTACCATCTCTAGCCCTTGACGTAGGAGCCGTAGCGATGTCTTATCGGCATATGTGCAATTTAACCTAGCTATTATGGCTTTAAAATTGAGTACCGTGTTATGGGATACCAACAACGCTCTCGCTGGACTTCTGATTTTGTTTCTAATAATTTTAACAGCTTGATAATGCGCGCTGCTACCTACAAATGGCTTAAAAAGTTCGTACGCATCTGTGGCAGATTGCCTCCAGGCTACGTAATCATCGTATACTGATTTTATAATGTCAAGCTTTATTTCACATAGGATATTTGGGACTAGGGATATTCTTTGGTAAGTGAAAAATCGAAAAACAAATATTTAAATAAAAACACTTGTGTGTTCAGCAAATTTAATTTATTGGACAGTTCGGCGCGGAGAGGCTGGCAGCGTGCGTGCGGTGCATACGAACGAAAGAATGCGATAGAATTGTCGCTCGCGACAGCTGCACTGCCGAATACAATTGTGCGTTTGCATGTTAGCTTACATTCTAAGAGAATTCATGCTTAACTCTAATACTTCACTTTAAGTCTCTTAACTAATATTTGCGTATACTCTTACACTAACTTAAGCTATGATTCAACACCGGCCACCTTGAAGGGATCGCCTTCAACCTACTGGTAGCCGGGCCAGTTTCGCTATTGGGCGCTTCACGATGCCCATGCTGGTCTTAACGCCTACGACCCTGATTCGCCCGTCGCCTCCTGGAGTTACCTCCACGACTCTGCCTGTTGTCCACCGCTGGGGAGGCATGTTGTCCTCGTGGATCAGGACGAGATCCCCAACTGTGACGTTGTCGTGCGCCTCCTGCCACTTCCCTCGCTGCTGCAGACTGTGGATGTAGTCCCTCGACCACGCTTGCCAGAAGCGCTGTCTGAGCGTGGACAGCAGCTGCCACCTGTGACAAAACGAGGTTCCTCTGCTTTGTCTCTCCTGCTCGAATCCTTGCGGCAGCGAACGAAGCGGCTGTCCTATGAGGAAGTGGCCTGGGGTAAGCGCCTCTCCGTCGCTGGGATCACTGCCTAGTGGCGTTAGAGGCCTGGAATTGAGGATGGCCTCCACGTCTGCCAGATGCCCTCGGACCTCGCTCTCCGTCAGCGACGCGCTGCCTATTTGGCGCATGAGAAGATGCTTGGCCGACTTCACCGCCGCCTCCCGCAGTCCTCCGAAGTGCGGCGCTCTCCGGAGGGATGAACCTCCACTCCATCCCTCGTTCCGCTGCATACAGCTGCAGCTTGCTTTGCTGGCGGTTGAAGGCGTCTTGAAGCTCCTTGAGCTGGTTGTTCGCCCCCACGAAATTCGTCGCATTGTCCGAGTATAGCCGGACGGGGATGCCACGTCGCGCGATGAAGCTGTTCAAAGTACATAAGAACGAGTTAGTGGACAAGTCTGCTACAGGTTCCAAATGAACAGCCTTCGAAGCAAAACAAATGAACAAACGAACATTTTAATTGGGGCTCGTCCAGTAATCCTCAGCGAGACGTTGACTGGACCACAAAAATCTACCCCACAAACATTAAATGGCCGAACCGCGGCAAATCGGTCGGCCGGCAAATTTCCCATGATTTGCTCCATTAACTTCGGTTTATACCTGAAACAATGGACGCATTTCCGAATTATCTGAGTGCATTCCCGACGAGCATTCACGAGCCACATCCTCTGCCTGAGTAAAGCGATCATCGTCTTTCCTCCTGCGTGACAATTGCCGATGTGCAACTCTCTCAAGTACAGTTCGGCATGAGGACAGGGAATTTCGCGTCATAATCTAGCGGTGCGTTCACTAGTCTGCCTCCTATTCGTATTGAAACTCGCCTTCCAAACTCTTCTGACTCATGAATAAATGGAGTCAGTGATTGCAAGCTTGGGTGCACCGTTTTACCCTTTTAAATTCTCATATTCCACCTTGAATTCTGCTCGCTGAACTAGTTCCAGCAGTTTTAGAAAAGCGAAATTTAATTCCCTTGGTCCTAGTTCGACAGTTCGTATTTCTTGTTTCGACATTGAAACGAATCTGTACATGTACGCAACTATTCGCACCAATTTGCGACATGACGAAAATCGGGACACAAATTCAGGTAACCAACTTGAGCTGCTAAGTAAGCAGACAAGTGCTGACTTTTTGACCTCACTCTCTTTTAACTCCTTCGGTATCTCAAAGTGTTCATTGTGAGGCCATTCTTTTTCATCGTCGCAAAGAAATGGAGGGCCTTCGAACCAAATCGACTGTAATATTTCTTGAACGTCACACCCTCTCGACGCCAAATCAGCTGGATTGCTTGATGTTGGTACATGCCTCCAAGATACTTTAGGTGACATCTCTTGGATGCCTGCAACTCGATTGGCTACGAATGTTGCTAATAACGAAGGGGAAGTATTAATCCAATGTAGTGTGATTTCTGAATCAGTCCAGAAATTCACACTCTCGATTCGACATCGATCCAACATGTGCTTTATGGAGGACCACAGTTGCGCTAACATATAAGCCGCACCCAGTTCAAGTCTGGGAATGGACTTGGCTTTGAGTGGAGCGACTTTTGCCTTTGCCGTTAGCAACCGGCAGACGGTGTTGGTACCATCGTTAGCCCGAACGTAAATGCAGCAGCCGTAAGCTTGACTGGATGCGTCCGCAAATCCGTGCACTTGTATGCTTGCATTGGAGCTGGCGTGAGCGTATCTGGGGACTTGAACTCTATCTAGTTCTAGAAGATTCTCCTTAAACTTATCCCATCTGCTATGTAGTTCCATGGGAAGTGTATCATCCCACGGTAACTGCATGCGCCACAGCTCCTGAAGCAGAATTCTTGCCCGTATACTAATTGGGCACAGCAAGCCAAGTGGGTCAAACATGCGTGCAGCCACTGACAGAATATTGCGCTTGGTGGGACTTAACTTGGTAAAGCTATCGTCCAAGTGATACTGGAAAGTATCCAATCTTGGTATCCACCTCATGCCAAGCGTTTTAGTCGAATCGGCATCATTGAAACTTAGAAGTTTCTCATTTCCGCCTTCTTCTACAAAATGTGGATGGTTTGAAAACCACTTTGCCAATTGAAAACCGCCCGATTCGAGAATTTCGGGCACTTGTTTGCATATCTTTTTTAATGTTTCGATATCGTCAGCTCCCGTAAGCATATCATCGACGTAGAAATCGTTACAAATGATTTCTGAACCAAGAGCGTGGGTGTCCCTATGACTCAAACCCAGCTCCTGCAAACATCTGATGGCCAAAAACGGTGCGGACGCAGTTCCATAAGTCACCGTGTTTAATTGATAAACTTGAAGCTCATCTGATGGATTTTCACGCCAAACAATTAGCTGAAATCGTCGATCGTCATGGGATATGCTCACTTGACGATACATCTTTTTGATATCTGCCGTGAGGGCATATCGGCTCAGACGGAACCTTAGAAGCGACAAAATAAGATCCCTCTGAATAGTAGGACCCACCATGAGCAATTCATTCAGAGAGTATGACGATGTAGTCTTACACGACGCGTCAAACACTACTCGAAGCTTAGTGGAACTACTTTCAGGTCTCAGGACGCACTGGTGTGGAATGACGTAGTGTGGTCCTGGTGGAACTGTTGTACCTAACAGAGACATGTGACCCAGGTCGAGATACTCGTTCATAAAACTCATGTACATTTCTTTAAGTTCCAAATCCTTGGCTACTCTACGCTCTAATGCGAGAAACCGTCTTCTCGCTGTTTCAAAGGAGGAGCCCAACACTTGCGGATCAGTCTTAAAAGGCAAGCTGACCTCAAACCGTCCTGTCGAGAGTTGATGAACACTGTCTTTAAATTTTTTCTCACACGCAAGGTGCTCTGCAGAATACCTTGTCAATTTGTTTATCTCTGGGATAGCTTCCAGCTCCCAGAATCTATCTACCAGAGCTTCCAGCCTATCATCGTTCGTAGGACTCATCACGGCGCAGCAAACAGGGCTTTGGGTATGCATCTTCTTGCATCGCCCGGACGCTACCCAACAGAACAGTGTCTTTTGCAGCAATGGACCGTTTTCTGCCAATCGAATTTGTCCAGTGCCCAATAGGTCGCAAAATGAGTCAGCTCCCAGCAGCAGATCAATTCGCTGGGGTTTATGGAATTCCGGGTCAGCCAACTCTATGCTTGACGGAATCTTCCACCGACGAATGGGAAGATCATAGTCAGGTTGTCTGCTCGAAATCGACCTCAGCACCCAGAAATCGGCGCTAAAATGGTGAGCCGATACCCGCGATGACACTACTGTCGATACTTCGCCTTTCGCTACCAGACTCGACTGTCCCACCGACGTTACGGTCAAGGACTTGCTCTTGCGTTGAAGCCGCAAGGCTTGAGCCAGACTTTCAGACAGCGCTCGAGCACTTTGATTCTGACCAAATCTGTCTTTCACAGTTACAAGTGCCGTTGCCAGGAGCACCTGATCGAGTTCGCTAACCACGTGATTTACTTGGGCAGGATGAGCGGGGACTTGCTGCTCTGCGGCTGCGTATTTATGCAGGAGAGTATTATGTGGGCGAGAACATACCCTACACTTTGACGCAGTGCAGCTGGAAACTCTGTGTCCCGAGTACAAACAATTAATACAAAGTTGACTGGATTTCACGAAATTGAATCTTTCGTCAACTGGCAATGCTGCGAACCCCTGGCAGTTTCCAATCATATGGTTGGCACTGCAAAAGTTGCATTTGGGTTCCATTTCTTTCTCGACATTCGAGCATGCAAATGACGACTTTTTTGCATATTTCATGTCGGATTTCTGCTTCATTCTGGACTTTGAACTTTCTTCAGCAGATAAGTGCTGATATCGCCTGTTCAAAGCCATAATGATATCGGCCCATTTTGGCAATTTATTATAGTCCAGTTGCTCCTCATATTTCGATTTCGTATGAGGATCTACCTTTGACATGACGATGTGTATTAAAATCGCGTTAGCGAAATCTTCCTCATTCCCAACTGACATTAGCGAATCGAAAATTGCCGATACCGAGTCCACCATTGTTCTAATTCCGAATGCCGTTGGTTTTAACATCGGCTCAATGTCGAACAACTGGGCAAGAGTGTCAAAGAAAATCAGACATTTGTTGTCGTATACTCGACTCAGACTCTCTAATGCCTTTGGGTAATTAGCATCAGAGACCTGGAAGGCTCTGATGGTCCCCTAACGCCTCATCCGATAAGCACGAAATCAAATGATTGAATTTCTCAATATTTGATAGCGAGCGATCGGAGTCTACTAAACTATTGAACAGACCAAAAAATTGTCTATATTCCGAGTGCTTACCAGTGAACTTGGGCAACTTAAGTTTGGGTAGGTGAGAGTGGTGAGAAAGTGGAGGCACGGATTCAGAAGCCTAATACGCACTAAGGGCAGACATATATGACGATCGAGCCAAAATGCACGTTTCCTCAAGCGTTGCGCGGCTAGTATTGTCAGGATCTATCGAATCGATCTCTGACTGAAGATCCATAGCCTTCGAAATGTATGAGTTGAGGATATCTAGCCGGCATTGAATTTCAAATTTACTTGGAGTCACCATTTTATTCATGAGTGAACTCCGTTGTCTCTCGATATCGCTTTCTACTTTTTCCAATTTAACGAATAGTTGACTTAAACGATCACTAAAGCAAGCTCCTGCGTCAATCAGGTCGGTTTCATTAAGATCTCTTTTTTGCGCCATATTAAATTTATTTTTTAAATTTTAAATTCGGACCTATTCAACTGCACATAAGTGTACTGTCAATAGTCAGATGACCAGCAAAAACAACAAAAAACTGACTACGCAGACCCTTCAAATAGTTGAAATACCAGCTACACCAAATGCAAGCGCAGGCACAAATTAACAGTTGATAAACAACAACACGCACGCACCAAAGCGAATTTACCAACAACAACTAAAAAGGCTTGCAGTTAATTAGCATACGCATGTGTATGTATGTATGCTGCTAGTGCTTATCTAGGTATAGGCAGACAAAACGATGCGATCAACCAACTATAACAACAACAGCGTACGTATGTATGTCGGTATAAGCACCGTTGACACCAACGCAAACCGAAATTCACAAGCTGTATGTATGTACAGTGACCCGCGCTTTTTCTTATGTGCCAATTTGGAAGAGAACGCGAGAGCAAAGGTAAAGACAACCACCACCGAATAACCGTTGATCAAAGCGTATAGCAGAACGCAAGAGAACGGCAAGTGCACATATGTATGTATGTATGTATATATGTATACGCGGTTATAAGCCACATCAAATTTTGCGAATTATTAATAAATAATTAAATGAATAATGCACGAGTTAATTTCAATGTATTTATTATTGCTGTTTGCTTCGACTATTCACTACCAAATAACACAATTATTAAATCAGTGCCGAAACGAATATCACTTGTGCCAACAATTTAGGTTATTTTGGGTCTTTTAAGTTCGACTGCATACAAGTATGTATGTATGTATGTATGTGGTTACATATAACTGCACTGATTTTTATGCACCGATTCGTTTTGGCACTGTTACCTGGTCATCAGAAGAGTCGCTCATTTGCTCAATTCTGGGCATTGGTTTCAATTCCGCGCTGATAATGGTCCACCTCCAGAATCCTCTAGGATCTAGCTCGAAAAAGGGCAGCTCCAAAAAGTTATGCTGCTTCAACCGAAACCAACACACACGCACACCAAGCCTCGAAATGTCTAATAATTAGACCGACAACCGCGAAGAAAAGTCCCTGCTCGGGCGCCAATGAAAAATCGAAAAACAAATATTTAAATAAAAACACTTGTGTGTTCAGCAAATTTAATTTATTGGACAGTTCGGCGCGGAGAGGCTGGCAGTGTGCGTGCGGTGCATACGAACGAAAGAATGCGATAGAATTGTCGCTCGCGACAGCTGCACTGCCGAATACAATTGTGCGCTTGCATGTTAGCTTACATTCTAAGAGAATTCATGCTTAACTCTAATATTTCAGTTTAAGTCTCTTAACTAATATTTGCGTATACTCTTACACTAACTTAAGCTATGATTCAACAGTAAGCTTCGACCTGCGGCACTTCTATGTGCAAATTGTTCACTTATCCTCTCAACTGGTTAAGTTGACTATCAAATCTTTCCTGTAGCCTTGCTTCCTGTTAAACCAGGGCTTGGCTAACAGCGCTTCTATACCTTGCAGCTGACTAACATCCATGTCTGTCGGGTTTTCTTGCGTTGGTCCAAAATCTTCTGATTCTAAATCCCGCCAGTCGTCACTATCGTATTCTTGCTTAATTTCCCTGTATGTGTAGCTTTTAAAGCAAAATGTATACTGGACATATCACTTGAACGATTTGTATTTAATTCGTGCAACTGTAGGGATTTCTGTCTCGTTGCAGACAAGGTGAAATTTGGTTTGAAAAATATTTAACACAAGTCACAATTACGTTTAAGTACTTCTATTTAAACAGTACTTATTGAACATTTCACTAACATGTTTATGCCCACAACTTCAGCTATTCAAATGTTCCTTGTGAGTTCTTATATATAGTTGGGCGCCAGTTATCCTTTTAGTGTTGTTGCTGGGTATCTATAGATGACCTCCAGCGCTGTTGAAATAGATGAAGGCGTTCCGAAGGGTTATGATCCTTTAGTAAGATTATGGTGGTCTCTCTTATCACAGGCCTTGTAGTACAGTGATATAGAATTTTTAAATTTAAAGTATTTTACAGCTTGTAGCTGGAGCTAAGTTTATTGAACGAGCTTTTCGCTTCGTTGTAAGAACAGAACTAACTCTAAGTAAATTGACAAACAGAATTAAAGGCTAAAAGAATCAAAAGCTACAAAGCATTGTAAGGGTTTTTTTTTTCCAGCTGGGGCAGACTCATCCTGGCCCAGGGTTACCCACAAGATAATTTATAGGATTTTGGGACACACTGGGGTAGGGGATGGGAAATGCGGAAACTCACGGCCGCTGGCGGAGCTGCTCTCGCCTGGGAGTTAGCGCGACAGTGATTGCTACACCGCTCCGATCAATTCTCGGACAAAGTTGGAAAAAGTGGGTCTTGCTATTTCCAGCATCCACCCGTCAGACAATCTCAAAACGCAAGAGGTCACTTCAAGTTTTCTTTTTATTTGAGTCTTAGACTAATTCTCCTCACTTACGTTCTCTATTCCTTCGCCTGTCTCATGCTGTCTGCTTCTCTCTATTTGACTTCACTGTTCACTTTTCTCCTGACACTCTGTCGCTCAACCGTTCGCTCTTAAATCTGGGCTTCGACTGACTGCTTTCCCTTTGGCCGATCGCGAGCTTCGTCGCGAAGCGACGAATTCGCCGAGATAGCTGCTGACCATGCCGGCGGAGCGGTGCCTAACTCCGCTTCATTGCCATATACCCTACTTATATATCCTTTTGACTAAAATATAATACAAATAATAAAACATGTGTGTATTAAAAAAAAAACAAAATTTTCGTAATAGCGGTACTTAAAAGGGTTCAGTGGAGCTAGTCGAGCTGTCTCACAAAAGAGCGGATATCAACGACAATGTATCAGCGCTTCCAGCTGTCCTCCTTATGATGAATCAGTTTTTTATGAAGGGGCTTCTGTTGATGCGAGTCCTGTCGTCTCCACGACGGCTCTTATTGCTGCCACTGTTGGCTCTCGCGGGGCGTCTCACGTCACCGAGCATAGAGAGTTCTCAGTTTGAAAGTTCTAGACGTGCTTTTTGGTTCTCCGTGGCTTTTATTATACCCTGAACCCATTGAAAATGGGAAAATCAGGGTATAATGTTTTTGTTGGAAGGCGTATGTATGTAACAGGCAGAAGGAGGCGTGGCAGACCCCATAAAGTATATATATTCTTGATCAGGATGACAAGCCAAGTTGATATAGCCATGTCCGTCTGTCCGTGTGTCCGTCTGTCTGTCCGTATATATGAACGCGTTGTTCTCAGAACCTATAAGAGCTAGAGACTTGAAATTTTTTATGTGGGTCCGTGAATAGCACGAAAATATCGAGTTTGTTTAAAAAAAATCGATAACTATTTTAATTTTATTGTTATCGATTAAAAACATTATCGAATGTTAGTTATAAAATTATATTCCTACTTGAATAATTACATGCTATTTAAGTTACCCTCTATTTATACCCTGAACCCATTGAAAATGGGAAAATCAGGGTATAATGTTTTTGTTGGAAGGCGTATGTATGTAACAGGCAGAAGGAGGCGTGGCAGACCCCATAAAGTATATAT
This sequence comes from Drosophila paranaensis, assembly GCA_035047545.1. Classification (NCBI taxonomy): domain Eukaryota; kingdom Metazoa; phylum Arthropoda; class Insecta; order Diptera; family Drosophilidae; genus Drosophila; species Drosophila paranaensis. The sequence goes on along the minus strand of JAWNPL010000244.1, from coordinate 245,046 downwards.
ATTCTTGATCAGGATGACAAGCCAAGTTGATATAGCCATGTCCGTCTGTCCGTGTGTCCGTCTGTCTGTCCGTATGTATGAACGCGTCGTTCTCAGAACCTATAAGAGCTAGAGACTTGAAATTTTTTATGTAGGTCCGTGAATAGCACGAAAAGATCGAGTTTGTTAAAAAAAGTCGATAACTATTTTAATTTTATTGTTATCAATTAAAAACAATATCGAATGTTAGTTATAAAATTATATCTCCCACGTCTTTATAGCTAGAGTCCCCAAATTTTTTTATAAGTTTTATATTTATTTTTTCTAATTTTGATTTTTGTTAAATTTTGGATACCGGCTCCAAATTTCCCCAAATATTTAAATTGAGGTTAGTTGCACTCAAAGCCAGTAAATGAATGGGTTTACATTTTTAAAAATTGGAAAAAATGTAATAAAATATGTTGAACATAAGCTGAAAATTTCATTCAAATCCATTAATTCGCGCAGAAGTTATTAAACAAAACGTTTGGCCAATCGGCCAAACACGTGACCAGCAAAGCAAAGCAAACTATTTTCCTATGCATGTGCACACATACACACATACACATTGAGCTGCGTGCATCTAGCAACTTCTAAAACCCGCAAGTTTTAGTGTACATATTTCCAATAGATGGCGTTATGATTTGCGAGTTATCAGCTGCTCAGTTGGATCGAAACATGGATGGCGCTATTCTATCGAACCACAGATGGCGCTATTGGCTAAACAATTGAATATGAATTGAATTTAATTTTCTGTGCGTTTATACGAAATGCTAATTATGCAGTATTTTAAAAAACGCAGATAGCGCGGAGTTTAGGGTATCTCCTAGTCGGGACCCCCGACTAGAGTTTTCTTACTTGTTATATTTGTTTTAGTGTTTTTATTAACTATTTTAATTTGTTCACTGTTGATTTTGGTCATTGTGCCATTTGTCATTGTTGTGCATTTGTGCATGGTGTAATCCGCGGTGTTTTTTATACCCTGAACCCATTGAAAATGGGAAAAAAGGGTATAATGGTTTTGTGAAAATGTATGTAACAGGCAGAAGGAGGCGTGGCAGACCCCACAAAGTATATATATTCTTGATCAGGGAGAGAAGCCGAGTCGATTTAGCCCTGTCCGTCTGTCTGTCTGACCGTCTGTCCGTATGTTTGAACGCGTCGATCTCAGAAGATATAAGAGCTAGAGACTTCAAATTTTTTGGAAGTTCGTGTATAGTACGATTCGATCGAGTTTGTTTCAAATATTCGATAACTAAAATCGTTTTAATGTTATCGATTAAAAAACCCTTATCTTCCTTTAGTTATAAAATTCTATTTAATTCATCTTTCTAGCCAGAGTCTTCAAATTTTGCAATTAGTGTTATTTGAGCCTTCTACAATTTCGGTTTTTGTTAAATTTTGGATGCCACGCCCTCAAATTGCCCTTTCGCCTCAAATTGTTAAATCACGTATTTCAAGTACTAGAGAAAAAAGTTATTAAACATTTAATATCTCATATTATCGGCAGATTGTGTGCTTGTGCGTGCGCCTGTGTGTGTTCTTGTGAGTGCATCTGTATGTGTGTATGGTTTGCTTGCTAGATACATATAAAAGTAACGGAGAATGTTAGCGGCTCTTAGGAATTGCAGTTCTTTTTATACTATTTCACGTAGTGATATAGTATATTGGGTTTGTGCAATGTCATGCTGTCCGTCATGCTGTCCGTCTGTCCGTCTGTCCGTATGAACGCAAACCATTTCGACGCTATTGAAGCTAGAGACTTGAAATTTGAAATATATACTCGTGTATACCCTCGTCTGATAAAGTGTCAAGATTTTCCCGATACGCTCACTAGGGGCGTGGCAAATCGGAAAATGTATTTTCCTGTATCTGAGAAACACTACTTCTAGAAGGGCTAGAGAGTTGGGATTTTAACTGAACACTTATGTCGACATCCCAAAATCAAAAAGCTATGGCGGATATATCTACGCCCATTGGGGGCGTGCCAAATCGGGTCAAACTGTATCTTCTACAGTTTTAAAGCTAGAACGCCCAAATTTGGCACGTGGGTTACTGTTACCGGGTTACTGTTACGATCCTATAAAGATCGCCCAAAAATTTTTATGGCCACGCCTACTAGGGGCGTGGTAAATCGGTTCTGAATACATAGTGATTTTACTAGTTTCGTTATATTTTGAGCACTATTGATTCTAGAGACTTGAGACTTGGTATATATACTCGGGTTAGCATCCCACAATCGAAAAGGTATGGCGCATATATCTACGCCTTCAGGGTGCGTGGCAAATAATATCAGCTTATATCTCCCACAGTTTTAGTGCTAGAAGCTTCAAAATTGGATGCTAAGTTACTGGGGGCCTTCTCTATCGATTCCCCAAAAATTATTGTTACGACCCAAAAGGGCCGTGAAATACAGAAAAATACCCGGTAATTTTCGCATTTTTCGAATGTAAGCATCCAAACTTTACAGTTATATTCCTGAACGCCCACTCTATGCACTTGCCAAAAATTATTTGTCTACGGCCACTGGGGGCGTGGCAAATCAAAACTGAAACATCTGCAGCATCTGAGCTAATAACGTGCCACATAATGACTTTGTGACCTTTAAACTTGTCTTTTGATTTGCCAAATTATATGTATGTGTTTGAAAAGAATATTTTATTAATACAAAATTACTAAATAAAGAAAATATAACAAAAATATCAACATGACCGCACCGGGGTTCGAGCCCACACCTCTACGCTCGCCAACGAACTTAAATCACATTTTCAGAGTTGCCACCTCTCTCATTTTGAGAGTTGCCACCTCTCTTATTTTGAGAGTTGCCACCTCTCTTATTTTGAGAGATGCCACCTCTCTCGATTTAGGTGCGTGTTTTTGCTAAGGTAAGGGTTCTAAGCTTCGATCCTAGTTGAAACTGTCTGGCCACCTCCAATGAAAAGTTTTAATCTGCAGCTAATTTAAGCGGCGACAGTGGGGATTTAAGGTTAAATTTAAAAAAAACATAATGTGATAGATGCCCCTGTGTGGCCACGCCTACTAGGGGCGTGGTAAATCGGTTCTGAATACATAGTGATTTTACTAGTTTCGTTATATTTTGAGCACTATTGATTCTAGAGATTTTGCCACGCCTTCGAGACGAGTATGTCCTATACCTTTTCGATTGTGGGATGCTAACCCGAGTATATATACCAACTCGGGTTAGCATCCCACAATCGAAAAGGTATGGCGCATATATCTACGCCTTCAGGGGGGCGTGGCAAATAATATCAGCTTGTATCTCCCACAGTTTTAGTGCTAGAAGCTTCAAAATTGGATGCTAAGTTACTGGGGGCCTTCTCTATCGATTCCCCAAAAATTATTGTTACGACCCAAAAGGGCCGTGAAATACAGAAAAATACCCGGTAATTTTCGCATTTTTCGAATGTAAGCATCCAAACTTTACAGTTATATTCCTGAACGCCCACTCTATGCACTTGCCAAAAATTATTTGTCTACGGCCACTGGGGGCGTGGCAAATCAAAACTGAAACATCTGCAGCATCTGAGCCAATAACGTGCCACATAATGACTTTGTGACCTTTAAACTTGTCTTTTGATTTACCAAATTATATATATGTGCTTGAAAAGAATATTTTATTAATACAAAATTACTAAATAAAGAAAATATAACAAAAATATCAACATGACCGCACCGGGGTTCGAGCCCACACCTCTACGCTCGCCAACGAACTTAAATCACATTTTCAGAGTTGCCACCTCTCTCATTTTGAGAGTTGCCACCTCTCTTATTTTGAGAGTTGCCACCTCTCTTATTTTGAGAGATGCCACTCTCTCGATTTAGGTGCGTGTTTTTGCTAAGGTAAGGGTTCTAAGCTTCGATCCTAGTTGAAACTGTCTGGCCACCTCCAATGAAAAGTTTTAATCTGCAGCTAATTTAAGCGGCGACAGTGGGGATTTAAGGTTAAATTTAAAAAAAATATAATGTGATAGATGCCCCTGTGTGCTGCTGGGACGTGAAATAGTATTTCGCTGTCGGTTGCGTCCGACAGCAACGTTCTTACTTGTTTGTTTTTACTTGCATTACATGCTGCATTGTATTTCCATTGTTTCTCTTTTTGCTTTTTCGCTCGCTCTTTTTTTTTTTTGTTCTGTGCAAACAGCTGTTTTTGTTGTTGGGAATTGGTTCTCTGCAAGCATTAATCCTCTCTTTGCTTTGCGCTTGTTCTTTATTTTGATCTAATATTCCGTTTTGTTGTAGTGAGTTTCTCCTTAAACACAAATCCTCTCTTTGCTTTGCGCTTATTCACTTTTATCTAATCTTCCGTTTTGGTTTGTTTAATCCCAATTGCCAACATGACATGACAAAAAAAAAAAAAAATTGCTCTATGCGGCAAACTTCTGATTCTACACAGGAACAATTTATGAATTGATTGTTAAAGCCTTACCGCTCTTTTTCGGAAGCAACATGTCTCCGACTCGCTCATAGGTAGCCCACCCGGAGGGTAGATTGCTCCGTCAATGTCGGTGTTTTCGCAACATGAGCGCTGAGAAACGCCTGAGAGCCGTGCTCGTCAACCGGTACTGCCCGACAGATGGACAGACGAACGGACATTGCACAAAACCAATATACTATATCACTACGTGAAATAGTATACAAATCATTCAAAAAATTACATTTATTCCCTTAACAATATTTATTTTCTTGACCACCCTACCACCCACACGTCACCGAGCATAGAGAGTTCTCAGTTTGAAAGTTCTAGACGTGCTTTTTGGTTCTCCGTGGCTTTTATTATACCCTAAACCCATTGAAAATGGGAAAATCAGGGTATAATGTTTTTGTTGGAAGGCGTATGTATGTAACAGGCAGAAGAGGCGTGGCAGACCCCATAAAGTATATATATTCTTGATCAGGATGACAAGCCAAGTTGATATAGCCATGTCCGTCTGTCCGTGTGTCCGTCTGTCTGTCCGTATATATGAACGCGTTGTTCTCAGAACCTATAAGAGCTAGAGACTTGAAATTTTTATGTGGGTCCGTGAATAGCACGAAAATATCGAGTTTGTTTAAAAAAAATCGATAACTATTTTAATTTTATTGTTATCGATTAAAAACATTATCGAATGTTAGTTATAAAATTATATCTCCCACGTCTTTATAGCTAGATTTTTTTTTAAGTTTTATATTTATTTTCTCTAATTTTGATTTTTGTTAAATGTTGGATACCGGCTCCAAATTTCCCCAAATATTTAAAATGAGGTTAGTTGCGCTCAAAGCCAGTAAATGAATGGGTTTACATTTTTAAAAATTGGAAAAAATTTAATAAAATATGTTGAACATAAGCTGAAAATTTCATTCAAATCCATTAATTCGCGCAGAAGTTATTAAACAAAACGTTTGGCCAATCGGCCAAACACGTGACCAGCAAAGCAAAGCAAACTGTTTTCCTATACATGTGCACACATACACACATACACATTGAGCTGCGTGCATCTAGCAACTTCTAAAACCCGCAAGTTTTAGTGTACATATTTCCAATAAATGGCGCTATGATTTGCGAATTATCAGCTGCTCAGTTGGATCGAAACTTGGATGGCGCTATTCAATCGAACCATAGATGGCGCTATTGGCTAAACAACTGAAAATGAATTGAATTTAGTTTTCTGTGCGTTTATACGAAATGCTAATTATGTCGTCTCCACGACGGTTCTTATTGCTGTCACTGTTGTTATAAAATTTTATTTCATCTTTGTAGCTAGATGACTGTACTGCAGAGACTTTTCTTACGTTAACTTACATATACATATGTATTATAAAAGAAACGGAAATGGTTCAGGGCGCCTAGTCGAGCGGTCTTGAGTAGAGTTTTCTTACTTGTTGTTGTTATGATTTGGTTCTCTGAATGCATTCCTCCTCTCTTTGCTTTGCGCCCATTCTTTTTTATCTAATCTTCCGTTTTGGTTCGTTTAATCCCCAACATGGCTCACAGATAGCCCACCCGGATAAGCATCGCCCCGCAGGTTAGATTGTTCTGCCAATGTCGGTGTTTTCTCAACCTGAGCGCTAAGAAACGCCTGAGAGCGGTGCTCGTCAACCGGTACTGCCCAAACTGTTAGGGGCCTGCAACGCTTAATTAAGAGAATATACCTTCTCTTTTATATTCAATGGGTTCAGTGTATAAAAATAAACCAACAGAAATTCTTGTCAGCCACAAACTTAGTTAACGAAATCTGTATTAATGTCCAACAAATTAAAATAAATTGTGAATCCGCTTACTATTGTCCGTCATTCTGCCCATCCATTTGATTGTCGGTCTATTTGACACTTCTTATGAACGCAAACTATTTCTCCGCTAGAAAATATTAAACAAGTAAGAAAACTCTAGTCGAGACCGCTCGCCAAGGGTATACCCTAAACCCTATGAATAACCGTTATTCCAAGCATTCTTTGTTTCTTTTATACACACATGCGTCCGACAGCAACGTTCTTACTTGTTAATATTGCTTTTATGTACTATTTTTCCTGACTCTGTTTTTATGGTTGTGCCGTTGTCTTCTTTAACTATTTCTTTTTTGTATCTGGGGGAAAGTTTAGATCATAGTCGTGTGTTGATTTTTACGTAAATTATCTGTCCAGTTTTGTAGGTTAGTATAGGGTTTCTAGATTGGTTGTGATATTTTAGGTCTTTGGTCTGCTGTTCTTTTAGCTTTGTTATGTTATTTTTGCGTGCTTGTTCGAATTGTTCGGGGTCTGTTGTAATCTTTCTGCCAAAGAAAATATCTAGTGGGCGTTGTTTAGTGACTGAATGTATGGAATTGTTATACTCGTAAATAGCTCTTTGCAGGAGATCTGCGAAGTTTCTATCTTTGCCTTCTCTTTTAAGACATCTCATTATTTCTGATAAAGTGGAGTGTAGTCGCTCTATCTGTCCGTTTACTGAACTCTTATATGGTGGTACTTTGAAAACTTCAATGTTGAGCTGATCTTTCATCATGAAAGAGATAGAAGCCGAATTAAGTGATTTTTCGTTATCTACTACTACAAATTTTGGTACTCCATAGTAGAAAAGTATTTCATGTAATGGTTGTCTGATATCTTCTATAGCTTTAGATTTTATAATTCTACCTTGCGCAAGCTTTGAGAATTTGTATATTGCAGTGAGCACGAAGTGCTTTTCGGTAGAATAAATGTCTATATGAATGATGTGGCCTGGATACTCGGGTATCGGTGTTTCCTTCAGACTTGTGTTTGTTGGCCATGATATCTTCAGTTGTGAGAATTCCGTTTATGACGGATGGGTTTAAATACTTTTTTAGTAAGCTGATAAGTTTGGTTTCTGAAAATTGTTCTTTCGCTATATAGTGTCTATGGAAGGTGGGGAACGGAATGCTAAATTTGTAAGCTTCTTTGTTTTCCTTTGCAATTATAATTTGATTCTTATAAACGTTGATAGGGGCTTCAAGGCTTGGTATCAAATGATGGCTTGAACTATCTGCACTATGAATGGTGGCTGTCATTGAATTTATTTGGTTATTTAATTGGTTAGGGGTTCTGGACAATGCATCGGCAACTATATTTTCTTTACCTGGCTTGTAAACTAGCTGGTAGTCGTATTCTTCTAAGATTGCCTTCCACCTTTTAATTTTGGCGTTCCCATGCCAATTACTAAGGGAAAGTGTAAGAGGTTGGTGGTCTGTGAATATTTTGACTTTTGAATTTCCGTAAAGGTAATTCTTGAGAGACTTTAGAGCCCAGACGATAGCTAACATTTCTTTTTCATTTGTTGCGTAATTTTCTTCTGCTTTACACAATGTTCTAGATATGAAAGAAATAAGGTGTCCGTCTTGGCAGAGAACTGCACCGATTGTAGTCAAGTGAAATTCTTTTTTGAAGTCAGGATATTTGAGGATAACATCGTCTGATATTAATGAACTTTTCAATTTATTAAATGCCTCTAGGGCAACTGAATCTAATTTTATGGATATCTTATTTGAAGCTTGCTTCGATATTCTGCCGTCCTCACCACGTAACAACGAGGTGAGAGGTTTTGCTAATTTTGCATAATCTTTGATGAAACGGCGATAGTAGCCGGATAGGCCGAGAAATGACCGAAGTTGTTGCTTCTATACCTTTATCTATACCTTTATCACGTCCCAGCAGCACACAGGGGCATCTATCACATTATATTTTTTAAAATTTAACCTTAAATCCCCACTGTCGTCGCTTAAATTAGCTCTGCAGATTAAAACTTTTCATTGGAGGTGGCCAGACAGTTTCAATTAGGATCGAAGTTTAGAACCCTTTCCTTAGCAAAAACACGCACCTAAATCGAGAGAGGTGGCATCTCTCAAAATAAGAGAGGTGACATCTCTCAAACTAAAGAGAGGTGGCAACTCTCAAAATGAGAAAGGTGGCAACTCTGAAAATGTGATTTAAGTTCGTTGGCGAGCGTAGAGGTGTGGGCTCGAACCCCGGTGCGGTCATGTTGATATTTTTGTTATATTTTCTTTATTTAGTTATTTTGTATTAATAAAATATTCTTTTCAAACATATATATATATAATTTGGCAAATTAAAAGACAAATTAAAAGTCACAAAGTCATTATGTGGCACGTTATTGGCTCAGAAGCTGCAGATGTTTCAGTTTTGATTTGCCACGCCCCCAGTGGCCGTAGACAAATAATTTTGGCATGTGGGCGTTTAAGAATATAACTGTAAAGTTTGGATGCTTATATTTGAAAAAATGTGAAAATTACAGGGTATTTATCTGTATGTCACGCCCCTTTTGGGGCGTAACAATAATTTTTGGGGAATGGATAGAGGAGGCCCCCAGTAACTTAGCATCCAATTTTGAGGCTTCTAGCACTAAAACTGTGGGAGATATAAGCTGATATTATTGGATGGCGAGTGCCTCATTCCGTTTCCGGACTGGCAACAGGCAATCGAACCGATGCGTCCACATTGCCAGCAAAATTTCAGCACTTCATTGCGGCATTCAATGGGGAAGTGGACCTCTTGGCCACACATACGGCACGCCCTGGCAGGATTCGGAATATGCGTCCTTGGTCATGTAACACCAGTTCTAGGTGACGGCCGCAGCCTCGCCTTTTCTGCGGCCATGCTCTCAGCATCACCCATAGCCATCAATCGGGCTTTGCTCTGCCTGTGTTATTGCCTCAGCTTCTCTCGACCCATCATCTGCTTCCACCTGTTCTCCAGGTAGTCTCTAGGCAAGAAGAATCTCTGGAAACTACTCACGACTGCTTTCCACGACGTCCAGTGTCGATAATTGTCCATGTACTATATGTGTCGGCCGACCACTTCACCTGCTCCAGAAATTCCAGTGGCGTCGATGTGCCATCAAATCGGAAGCCCCATTCGCGGAACTGCGGCAACCTTTGAATATTCGAGCCCTGCCAAACCCGGCTCTTGCGTCCTTATTTCGGGCTGTGGAGCGGTTTGCCCCGAGTTTAAGCCGGGCCGCACTCAGCCGATTGTGTTTGTGCCAACAAATTTATATGTTGGGCGCCTGATACTAAATAATAAGTCTTGCTTTTTAGATTTAAGTATATAAACCTCTTTATTAACGAGTATTAATATATAATGTTACTGTAGTAGAACAAGCTATGGCTTAGGCACGCCTACACCTGCAGGATCGTGGGTGCCGCGAGGGCGCTCCGGCTAACGAGCGGAGAGCCTCTGATTCGTTTAGATGTTGCAGAGTACTCCAGCGGTTAGCTTTGAGTATTACAGGCACTCCTACTGCTGGATTCGCTCGCTGGCACTCTAGACCGCGTCTCAGAAGGCTTTCGTTCTTCCACACGGCGGCTCTCAGTAACCTCACGCTCCTCGTCAGGCTATGCTGCTCCTAGCACCAGCGGCCATCCGCACCTATGTCCTTAAGGCTGCGGTTTTGTATGCGTCCAGGATATTTCTCTGAATATCCTGGTAGAAATCCCACGATGTCCTTAATGTCCCCGTTGTCATTTGTTGTCCTTTTTGACTTCAACTTTATTTTAAAATCGAATGACCGAGCCGCGGACGCCTTTTTATAGGGCTCTGGAGCGGGTCCTGCCTCGGCTCTCTGTAGCGGCAACATCGCCTGATACGACGCCAAATACGCCTGATCGCGTGGCGGCCGCTCATTGGCCGAAGCACCGTTATACGCCTGCGAGTGAAAGTAAAGAGAAAGTAGCTATCTCGCGGCTAAGAACGCCACTTCGGCTAGCGGTGTACGATCAACGAAGAGAGTGCGACACGAGTAAATCGCTGAATCGCTCGCCTTTGACCCTTTCCAGTCGCGAGGGTCGTTCTTACCGTACTCGCGTCGCTGTGTGGAACATTTATATGCCTGCACGCCCACCCATATAAATGCACAGCAAATACATGCAATTATACAGGTTGAGACGTGCCTGCATATAATGTTCATCACACTCCCCTCTTTCTTCGGGAAACATGAAAACTTTCGTGTTTAGGTTCGTCCGAAATTTTAAATTTGGCGCCACTCCCACCGGTCTGATCCTCTTTGCTTTGCTCCTCCCGCATTACTCACTGCTGATCGACATCCTGCTGGCAGCACTGTCACAAACAAACAGGTAAGCAAAACTAAGTGTTTAATTAACATATTTACCAAATTTTAATAAAACTTCCTCGGAGTTTCAGTCGACTTCACCTTGATGCCCCTTTGGCCATGCTCCGTCCGCCGTTGCAGTAGATGACCCTCTTTTCCTTTTCCATGCGCCGCCAGCCACCCGGCTGTGTTGTGGCCTTGTATTGGCTGCAGTGGCGGCGCCTCAAATTTGGCGATGTAGGGTCCGGGCGAAATTTGTCAACTTATGACCCTGGCGACTGGCTCCTCTCACCCTCGGGTACCCACTAATGGGTATACCGGGCTCCGCGGGAAATTTCTGTGCACCAGACAACGTTCGTCAGCTGGCTCTGGGGTGACGCCATGCTGGCACCGGGTAGACGGTATGACATAATCCTCATTCGCGCACAGCTCCAGCAGATTCGTTGGCCAGTGCGCGAGGATCGGCCTCATCCCTTCTGCCGATGCCCTAGCTGTACGACCCAGACCCTCCAGCTTCGTAGCAGAAGTCTGGTGCTGAAATCTCCCGCAAGGCCATACCCTTGAGTCTGCCAACACTCCAGTCGTGCTTCTATCTCCCACGTCGATGTCATCTTCCACGTCGCTATCACCTTCCACGTCGCTGTCGCTATGGACTGCCGCCAACACGCCGGCAGCACTTAACGGATCCTGTGCCCTCTACTGCTCTCTTTCTAGCGCGAGGTGCACTCTTCTAACCACCCATCCTTAGCGCTGACTTTCAGGTTCCTATCTTCGTCGCCTTATTCGCGCCTTTGTTCTTTTGCCCTTGACGGTCGCATATGGTTGTTGTTGCCCGTTTTGCATGTTTGGGCTATGTTTGCCAATTCCAGCTGTTTTATTGTTGCCCGTTTTACATGTTTGGGCTATGCTCGTGCGATGCATACCCTGCCAAGCCCGGCTCTTGCGTCTTTATTTCGGGCTGTGGAGCGGTTTGCCCCGAGTACTCAATACAGTTCAGTGGAGCTAGTCGAGCTGTCTCGAAAAAGACCGGATAGCAACGACAATGTATCAGCACTCCCAGCTGTCTTCCTTTTGACGAATCAGATGTTTCTGAAGGGGCTTCATCCTTTCGTCTCGGCGACGGCTCCTGTCGGAATTTTTATACCCTGTATCCATTGAAAATGAGAAATCAGGGTATAATGTTTTTGTTAAAATGTATGTAACAGACAGAAGGAGGCGTGGCAGACCCCACAAAGTATATATATTTTTGATAAGGGAGACAAGCCTAGTTGATATAGCTATGTCCGTCTGTCCGTCTGTCCTTCTGTCTGTCCGTATGTATGAACGCGTCGTTCTCAGAACCTACAAGAGCTAGAGCCTTAAAATTTTTTATGTAGGTTCCTGTATAGCACGAAAAGATCGAGTTTGTTAAAAAAAATCGATAACTGTCTTAATTTTAATATTATTGATTAAAAACGAAATCGATGCTCCGTTATATAATTATATATAATTCATCCGAACAGTGAAGACTTCGCTCACTCCAGACTTATCGCTTTACGGCACTTCCTGAGGAATAAAGGGCGTATACAAAGGAATCCTCCCATAAAAGCCCATTGTTGCAGGAATAGGAATGTCATGGAGGTCCCGCCTCAAGTAGAGGGAGGGACATCGGCGGCATAAAGCCCCGCACATGTGCCCAAGTAAATGTACCGTCCCGAAATTTCTAACAATTTTGCATGCACTAACCTAATTGGCGCGCCTGTGCCAAACGAAATTTTTGGTACAGCTCAGCATATTAGAATTCGCGGGCATCGGCGAGAAAAATAAATGGTATACGGATGTTAACGCGCACGAGCCTAGAAACAGCGAGAATAAGTGCGTCTCGCAAACTAATCGGTGACAGTTGACCACGGTCCGGAGGTGAAATTTCGATGAGCAGTGCTGAGGGCCATGACATAAAAATAAAATTAAATTAAATTAAATAAAATAAAATAAATTAAATGTAAATGCTGTTCATAGGGTAGACCAAAAAAAATCGTGTGTGTACTTTGGCAAGTGTTTGTAGTAGGGCGGACTGGCCTGAATAAGTGTTGGCGGCTGCCAGTATCTTCTCACACTCTGGGCGGTGGATCGCGGTAACGAAGACAGCGCGATTTTTGGTGGGTGAGCGGTAATAAAACTTTATTGAAAATGGAGGCGCAGCCTTTTGGCGCGTTACAAGCAAGTCGAAGCACAAAAAGTATATCAAAAAGTAATGGCGATCTGCATAGAAGTGCCGGTCACCCATTCCAGTGTGCCCGCCTTCTGCCACCATAAAAACCTCAGCTGTTGGTTCCCCCTGATCACCCTGTGGTGTGAACATGCCGCCCCCCTTGCAACAAGTTGCAATTGCCACACTGGCCATATGGTAGGATAGGGAACGGCAGCGTTCTGGAGCACTTAGACGCCGCAGGAGCCGGAAATTACCCAACCGAACAGCGTGCTTTGGGCGGCGGGTGTGCCGTGGTGGGCAGGCACACAACCCGGTTGGATGACCTCAGGATAGAGGTCTGCACCCAGAACCACGGAGATAGACCCAGGCCGGTAGAAGGTCGGATCCGCCAAGACGAGTGTGGAGAACTTCCCTCGCACCGTCTCGGGAGCTTCGCGGTTAGGCGTGCGGAGGCACAGATCGGGCTCCACCTTGAGCATGAGCGCCTTCCGAAGAGCCGAGTCGCTCTTGGACTCAATTACAGCTGAGCAAGCTTTGTCGTCCCCGACCCGAGTGACAGCCAGTCCGAGCGCCTTGGCAAACGAGCCATTGATTAGGCTCACAGGGGCGCAAGCGTTCAGCAGCGCTCGGGTCTCAAATTGTTTCGTCCCGTCACCGATCCGGATCAACGCGGTGGGCATCAGCGTCGTCGTCCTGGATTGGAGGAGCGACGCTAGTGTGGGCGCCTGCGATGCTGTGCGATCGGAGGATTCGACCGATCGCCGCCTAGGAGATCTGGGACGGCGGTGATCACAGTGGGGAACTGGCGATCCGCGCCGAGAAGGTCGATCCGCCATGTGGAGAAGTGTGTGGTGGGAAGTGCCCGGGGCTCAATGCTAAGAGGTCCGTTGGATCCTCACTCATAGGGGAGATGGGACGAGAGTTGAGGCATGCTTCTATTCGACAGAGCAGAGTGGACAATTCCTCGAACGTGTACTTGATGGTAGACGTGGCCTTGTAGAATAAGGCCTTAAAGCTCTTGACTCCCGCCTCCCATAACCCGCCCATGTGGGGAGCGCTGGGGGGAATGAAATGCCAAGACAGGATATGCTGCGGAAAGGTCTGCACGACGCATTGCTTGGTAGCAGCTAGAAAGTCTCTTTCTAGAGCCTTTGATGCTCCAACGAATGTTTTTCCGTTATCGGAATAGATGCGCTGTGGGCATCGTCTTCTGGCAACAAACCGTGAGAAAGCCGCCAGAAACTTCTCCGTAGTGAGATCGGATGTCGCCTCCAAGTGAATCGCTCTGGTGCTGAAACACACGAAGACGCAGACGTACCCCTTGGTGATGAGACAAGCTCGCCCGGTATAGTTTTTGATTTCGAAAGGTCCTGCGAAATCGATCCCGGTGTGCGTAAAGGGCCTGGAAAATGTGATTCGCTCTCGAGGAAGGTCTCCCATCATTTGCGTCTGTTGACGGCGCCGGAAAATGACGCAAGTCTTGCATCCCTGCAAATGGGCTTTGATCAAGTCCTTGATCCTCGGAATCCAGAACTTCGTACGCAAATAGCGCACCATCAGCTGGCTGCCACCGTGCAGTGTGATGCGATGGGCGAATTGGACCAGCAAACGCGTGAAATGGGCGTCGTATGGGAGTAGGATGGGGTGACGTTCGTCGTAGCTCAGGGACTCTGCCGCTCGCAGCCGCCCGCATGAGCGAAGGATGCCGTATTGATCGAGATAGGGGTTTAAGTTTAACAAGGAGCTTGAAGGCGGAATAGTCCGTTTTTCGGAGAGTGCTCGGATTTCAGCAGCGTACTTCTGCTTCTGAGCGAGCCGTACAAGAATCTGTTCTGAGGAAAGCAACTCGTCCTTGCTGAGTTGCACCGTGGAAGGCCTCGCAGCCTTTGGGGCGACGAGCCGCCGGACATATGCGGTGACCCTTAATGCTCGCCCGTAGTCTGAAAACCGACCGCTGTAGTCGTCTTTAGGCGTGGATGTGACGGTGTGACAGTGGACCCGCTGCTCCAGTTGCGTGTCCGGGACATCGCAGAGAGAAGCTGGCCAACATTCGGGAGTTTGCCGGAGCCAATCCGGTCCATGCCACCATAACGTACTGACCGCCAAGTCATCAGCGGAGACGCCTCGGCTCGCAAGATCCGATGGATTATCCTCGGACCTAACATGAGACCAACTGTGGCCGCTGGTACTCTGGGAGATGCTGGACACGCGGTTTGCCACGAACGTAGCCCAGCTACATGGAGGTTTATTAAGCCAGGCCAACACGATGGTGGAATCAGTCCAGAATTGGGAAGATGTCGGCTGTATTGGGAGCTCCGGAATCACTGCCGCATACAAGTCGGCTAACAACACCGCGCCGCAGAGCTCCAGTCGTGGCAACGAAACAGTTTTGACTGGAGCCACTCTCGTTTTAGCGGTCAAGAGATGGACACTCACATGATCCTTATGCTGGACTCGCGCGTAGAGAGCTGCTCCGTAGGCTTTCTGAGAAGCATCGCAAAAGCCATGTAGGTCCCATTTTAGGTAAGTTCGGATCTCTAACCATCTGGGGATGCGTAGCCGGCTAAGACCCGGATAATCCTGTAGAAAATCATGCCACTGAAGTAATAGGGACGGGGTAAGGGCGTCGTCCCATCCAAGTTCCGTTAGCCAGATTTGCTGCATGAACACCTTAGCCCGAATCACGAAGGGAGCCAGCCACCCTGCTGGATCGAAGAGCTTCGCTATATGGGACAGGACCTCTCTCTTGGAGACCGGATACTTTGGTTGTGGGTCGGCAATGGAGAAGAAGAAGCTGTCTCTCGTGGCTTGCCAGCGGATGCCCAATGTCTTGGCCGTACTAGCATCTTCTAGCTCGAGGAAGTCCTCATGCAGCAAATGCTCTCTTGGAAGAGCATGGAGTATCTCCTTTTTATTAGAAGTCCATTTCCTCAGCGGGAAACCAGCCGAGAGTAGCGCAGCGTTGAGCTCCTGGATAGCGTCGTGGGCGTCCTCTTTGTTATGGGCGCCGGCGAGGACATCGTCTACGTACATGTAGTGACGAAGGATCTCACTTGCCTTTGGATGCAGGTGTTGCACGTCGTGTGCTAGCTGTAGCAGGACTCTTATGGCTAGAAAGGGTGCGCAGTTGACGCCGAAAGTGACCGTTTGAAGCTCGTAGTCCTGCAGATTTCCGCTGCGATCTCGGTAGAGAATACGCTGGAACGGGGTGTGCTTGGGATTAACAAGAATCTGTCGATACATCTGAGTAATGTCAGCGTTAAAGACGAATTGGAAGAATCGCCATTTGAGTATCTGCAATGTGAGGTCGGCTTGAAGAGTGGGGCCGGTATGCAAGACATCATTTAAGCTGACTCCTTTAGTGGAAGGACTAGAGGCGTTAAAGACGACGCGGACTTTGGTGGTAGTGCTGTCAGGTTTGAAGACAGCGTGATGAGGGAGGTAGAAATGATTCCCGTCCGTGGGTGGGGCCACCCGAATCATGTGGCCCAAATCGACATACTCCTGCAACACAGCGTCATAACGGGCTTTTAAAGGCGGGTTCCTCTGCAGCCGTGCCTCATTCCTCAGGAATTGAGCTAAAGCGATCGGTCTGGAGTGAGTCAAGTCTACACTATTCGGATCTTTGAATGGTAGAGAAACTACATATCGACCATCCTTTCTCCTTCTGGTCGTCTCCTGGAAAACTTCTTCACAAAGGACGTCTGTTCCTTTTTCGGCTTTGCCGGAAGATCTTCCACCTCCCAAAACTTGGTGAACAGCGCATCAAGTTTCACCTCAGGACCTCCCGATCGAGCAATGAGTGCTTGGCGAGGCCTTGATGAATCGGCTAGTATTGGCCCGCACAACACCCAACCAAAAATGGTCTCTAGACCGACGAACTCGCCACCCATGTCCTTTTTGATCCGTTCCCCAAGAATATGCGGGAAGAGATCCACCCCAATCACCATCTCAATTGGAGCTGGCCTATTGTAGTGCGGATCAGCCAGTGGACGATCTAAGCACTGGTATTGCACCTTGTCTGGGAAAGGACACGCTGGGATCGCCCCTGTCAGCTTGGGGACGACTAAGGCCAGAGCCTCCACCTGAATTTTCCTGTTACCAGGGGGGGACAGTTTCAGAAGACACTCCTTTTTTACACTACCCCCGTCGCTTTGTCCCATGCCAGAAACTGCTGCGTTGGTATGACGGAACGGAGGTTGGACCAAATTGAAAACCCTCTCGGACAGGAAGGTGGAGTCGGCTCCGGAATCGATCGATGCTCGGACATGAAATTCTTCACCCCGATGGTTGAGCGTTACGATCGCGGTGCCTAGGAGACCCCGACCTGGAGGGGCCGCAAGGTAGCTTTGCGCATTCGAGGGTGGGTTAGACGTCGATGAACGTTCGTGCGAGTTGGATGGCTGCGACATTGAATTTAAGGTGGCGGACTCGTTGCCGGAGTGCAACAGGGTGTGATGGCGCTCCTTGCAGATATGGCAATTATGCGCACTGGAGCAGTCCCGAGCTTGATGACCCCGAGCGAAGAAGTTCAAGCATAAACTCTGAAGCCTTATTATCTCGGCTCTCTTTGTGACGGACATGTCCAGAAAATTGGGGCAGACACGGATCGGATGATTCTCTTTGTTACAAAGCCTACAGGATGCCGTTTTAACATAAGTCTTCGTTGGGTATGCCTGGACTCTCACGGTGGCGGCGGGCTTTCGGGACACAGACGGTACGACTTGAGCACCTGGAATCGACTTATGATCCTCAGTTGCCTCAAGCACGCGATAGCGATCCGTCAGAAAACGATTCAGGTCATCCCAGGATGAAACTGCAGTCTTATTCGGGACGGATTGCTCCCACAACAGGATAGTTGATTTGGGTAGCTTGCTCGTACAGATTGCTATAAGAAGAATATCCCAATTCTCTGTACTAGCCCCCGAGCGCTCTAAGGCAGTCAAGCTTCCTTGAAAAGCCGTCTGCAACTCGCGCAAGGACTTGCCTGATTCCTGCGCAACTATGGGAATTTGGAGCAGTTGTTTGGCTTGCGTCATGATCAACAGTCGATCATTTTCGTACCGCGCAGTGAGATTGTCCCACGCGGACTGAAAGCCCTCATTCGTTAATGGGGACTTTGAGACGATAGTTCTGGCTTCCCCGCGGGTTTTGGTGTTAAGGTGGTAGAGTTTCTCAACTTCTGCCAGACACGGATTGTGAATGTATATCGCAGAGAACAAATCGCGGAATGTTGGCCACGCAAGGCTGTCGCCTTCGAAAATCTCGACCTCACATGGAGGCAGTCGATGGCCTTGGGAAGTCGGAGGCCTAGCTGGCGTGGGAACCGTCTGAGCCGATATCTGCTCGATGCGTTCCCCGAAAAGAGTTCCGCATCGCACGTATATCATATAGCAGTATTCGTGCTTGGCCTTGATAGTGCTTAACATCATCTGACTCTCTTCCCCTATATTCCGATTCCACATTCGCCCAAAGCGACTTCAGCTGCTCTAAGTGCATTTTTATAGAATATAGGGGACTCTCGTCATTTAGAGCCTCACTTTCGCGAGCCTCGAACATCGTCAAGGCGTCGCATGTCGCAATAAAGTCGGAAAGTGACATATTGGAACGTTCTCTGAGCTGTTGAGAAGAGGACCGAGTGAGTATGGGAAAACCCGGCTCAGTCACGACTACCGTCGGAGTCGGAGAGATGCTCTTGCGAGGATTAGATACGGAGGAAGTGAGAGGACGAGAAGTTGGAGACC
Source organism: Drosophila paranaensis (assembly GCA_035047545.1). Classification (NCBI taxonomy): domain Eukaryota; kingdom Metazoa; phylum Arthropoda; class Insecta; order Diptera; family Drosophilidae; genus Drosophila; species Drosophila paranaensis. The sequence goes on along the minus strand of JAWNPL010000244.1, from coordinate 226,520 downwards.
CGCTGTGGCTACGAGAGGTCGCTGTAGAGGCACGAATGGGAGTGCGCATGGTTAGCACTGGACGAGGCTTCGACGGAGTTTCGGACGAAGTGTCTGTGGGACTTGGAACCGTAAGGCTAGCGGACTTCTTGTCAACCTTGGATGGTTCAGTGGATATTATAGAGTGAGCGATGGGGGAGAAAGGCTATTATCGGACCAAACCGGTGGAAACAAGAAAACGCAACGTCAGGTAGAGGACTGTATACGGATTAGTTATATGATAAATTTGTCCAGATTGTAGGTATATGGAACTATATATAATTTTTTTTTTTATTTATTTATTTTATTTTTTTTTTTTTTTTTATAATAACAATTTATAATTTTAATATTTCAGAAATATATATTGCCAAATACATACACACATACGTACGCATGCATCGATAAACATACATATGTACATATGTATACACGTGCGTACGTAAAAGCCGCCGTGGCTGCCAAAATTTAATTAATTTATTTGTTTATTTGTTGGTGAGTGGCAAAAGACAACAATGTTCACGGAGGAAGACTTATGGAAATGGAAGGCACACTGGACGAACATAAAGAACTTATACCGTGGAACCTTGAGGCAGGTCAGGTATGTATGTATGTACACTTGTGCTAAAGATGCGCAGGTCGCTATGGAAGAGCGGGAAACCTCGCACCTTTACGTGTGTGTGTAACTTATAAGAGAGTGAGAATATCTATACTTATCGGGTTCTTTCCACCGATGCAAGCTGGAGGAGCGGAAGGAGATCCGGCTCGAAGGACCAATGTTTGTAGTAGGGCGGACTGGCCTGAATAAGTGTTGGCGGCTGCCAGTATCTTCTCACACTCTGGGTGGTGGATCGCGGTAACGAAGACAAAGCGCGATTTTTGGTGGGTGAGCGGTAATAAAACTTTATTGAAAATGGAGGCGCAGCCTTTTGGCGCGTTACAAGCAAGTCGAAGCACAAAAAGTATATCAAAAAGTAATGGCGATCTGCATAGAAGTGCCGGTCACCCATTCCAGTGTGCCCGCCTTCTGCCACCATAAAAACCTCAGCTGTTGGTTCCCCCTGATCACCCTGTGGTGTGAACAGCAAGAATCCGACGGTTATTTTAAATATGGAAAGGTTGCCGGGGTCGTTGATGTTTACCCAGCACGAGTGGACGACCGTGTTCGTCCGTCGCCACCCTACGTCGAGGAACGCCTCTTCCCACCGAAAATATTATGCATTATGGAAGGAGAGCAGATACAGCCAGGCGACGAGGGTCCGCAAAGGCAGGCGTCCCCTGTCCTGGATCGATCGACAAACCTCGTGGGTCAACCTTGGCGTCGCTGCGCAGCCAGGACCCAATAAGGCTTTGATGAAGGAGACCTCAAATTCCTGTGAGGCATAGCCGATATGAGCCTCACGGCGGATCGAGACCAGAGGTTCCCACGGGTCATCATCCGCTACCGTCGAGGGGTGGTAGAGAAGACTGGCGCGATCGCGCATCGCAGAGCCCAGCACGTCGAAGCGCGGAGAGTGCTCTGGCCGCAATCCGACACCAGACTTCTTCATTCCAAAGAGGGGAACGGCCACGACAGACTCGAGGACGTAGCTCAGATGCCGATCGGCCGAATTGGGCGTGTGGTCGCCGTCGATGTAGGCGCGACGAGATAATGAACGCGGTCGAACCTGTTCCCGCGAAGTGGTGGAGGTGCTCGGGCGGGAGAAGAGGTTCCGGCGGACGCGTTTCCGGATCGAAGCAGAGGAGAAAGAGGGAGGTGTAAAGCTGCAATGAAATAAATCGGCTCGATGACAGCGGAAGCAAAAACTATTAATGAATTAGTATCAAGTTTCCCTTTAGAGACTAATATTTCCCAAAAATGACGAATAAGGCAAGCGAAGTAGTGCTATACGAATTGAACTGTCTGTATTTCAATATTTGTTCTCTGCTGCTGAGGAAGTCAGCAGAGAGAATGAGAGAGTTGCGGCATGTATGTAAACGGTTGTCGTTGAATGTATGTATATATGTATGCCAATGGTGCATACTTATGGTTATGTGCAGGCTTTGGTATTGCATACAACATGCTACACCTCCCTTTTTTTTTAAATAACGTAATATAATGTAGTTATTTAATATAAAAATAGTTATTAATTTTATTTTATTTTTATAAAATTAAATAGTAGTGCTGCACTCGCAAAGCATAAATCGATTAAAACGGTACTTTTTCTGAAGCAAAATTAAAGGATGAGCACTTTTTATTTAGAGTATAGTCTAAAGAAGACAATTAGAAAAAAATCCCGTTACTTTCTGTCAAAATTAGTTTATTTTTGACGTTTGCATCGAAAATCGGCTGTTCATAAAAATAGTAGTGCCGGATGTAAAAAATTTAAAAAAATGTATAACAATACCAAATTAAAACAGAAATGTATTTACATGAAGTGTGATTAATTGTCTTCTATTTGAGGAACTGAAATTATTTGGAAGTGCAATATTTTTTTATTTTAGTGGGAGGGGGAAGCATTTCTCGACTGAATGAATTTCTCGACTGAATGAAATCAGGGAAAAACTTATACAAAAAACTTAAAATATTGTTGTATACAATACTTCAATGGTATTTAGCTCCATTCACTATAACAAGAAGCCTGAAAAACCAGGTGGCACATTCGAAACTAACTTGGTAGTGGATCCACCAATTGTGTGTTACGGTAGGATTAGTCCGTTAGCTACAGAAAAAAACTAAAAACGAATAAAATTAAAACAATTTGGGATCTCATAGTTCGTTATCGCCCTAAGCAATATAATTAATCTGTCAGAAGTCCTTAAAAAAGACTCAGGTGGGCTATAAAAAGTGGCTATAAAAAGTTAGGAATTTATAACGAACTCTTCGATCATAAAATATGTGTAAAACATAATATATTAAATTAAACTTATCTTAAACAGCTGTTTTAATTTTTTTTATGGGCCACTACTATTTTAGTGAACAGCCAATTTTTGAAAATTTTTCGTTCGAAAGCCCTAAAATACAAATGTCCCAAATTTCTAACAAAAAAAAACCTTTCAATTAGTAAGAATAGAGTCTAAACTTAATACTCATATCAACTTGCTTTAAAAAAATTGGGTTTTTAACTTATTTTTGCTGTCCAACATTTGGTGCTCAGTCGCACTACTATTTTTCTGACCGCAGCTGTATATACTTATTTTCTTTGTTTTTTTTACTTATTTATCTTTTTTAACCTATCTTTATGAACTTTTTGCTCTGATTTGCTGATTTGCTGATATATGAACGAATGTACTCATTGAATGTCCTATGACTTCTTTCAATGGTACCTAATGTCTGGTGGTGGTGTGTTGTAGATGTTATGTTATCTATTTTTAAATATTTGCACAAGTCAGTAATGATGGAATTTTTATATTCTGTTCCCATGTCCGTAATGAACGTTTTCATTGGACCATACTTCAGAATAAAAGATTCGAATATGGCTTTTGCGACAGTTGTTGCTTATTTGGAATAGGAATTGCTACTAAATACTTAGTCAAATCACATATTAAAGTGATTGCATATTCATTCCCATTTTCCGAACGTGGTAGTGGACCAATTGTGTCTACTATCACTCTGTCAAAAGCATATTGTGGAGTCTCGGTTATTATAATAGCTGATCTTGTATGTTTCGTCGTTTTCGACGTCAGGCATTTTGGACATTTATTAATGTACTCTTTTACATGTTTAGTCATGTTTTTCCTTTAATATTGTCTCTTTATTTTCGAAATTGTTTTATAAATGCCTGTATGATCCCCTTGAACTGGATTGTCATGGAATGTAGACAGTATAGCTTCTTTTTCTTCATCAACTTGGATGAGGGTCACCGGCTTGAGTAGCGCTACTCTTAATGATTTTAAATTATTATTGCCCATATTTTTTAAAGTATCTATTGAAATTGATTCAAAGATCTTTTCGCTCGGTGCCACTTTTAGTTGGCTGATTTTAAATACACCGGCTTGCCATTCAAGCCTTTGGAAAAACTGACCTAAATCGAGAATTCCATTGGAGTACAAATCGCTAACATAAATTCTTGCAATAATTTTTCTTCCATGTTTCAATAAACATGTGAAATGTTATTCGCAAGGTCACTAATTTACGTACCTCGTCATTTGTGATGACTTCGGTTTGTGTTGGTGTCAACGGTGCTTATACCGACATACATACGTACGCTGTTGTTGTTATAGTTGGTTGATCGCATCGTTTTGTCTGCCTATACCTAGATAAGCACTAGCAATATACATACATACACATGCGTATGCTAATTAACTGCAAGCCTTTTTAGTTGTTGTTGGTAAATTCGCTTTGGTGCGTGCGTGTTGTTGTTTATCAACTGTTAATTTGTGCCTGCGCTTGCATTTGGTGTAGCTGGTATTTCAACTATTTGAAGGGTCTGCGTAGTCAGTTTTTTGTTGTTTTTGCTGGTCATCTGACTATTGACAGTACACTTATGTGCAGTTGAATAGGTCCGAATTTGTCAAAAGCATATTGTGGAGTCTCGGTTATTATAATAGCTGATCTTGTATGTTTCGTCGTTTTCGACGTCAGGCATTTTGGACATTTATTAATGTACTCTTTTACATGTTTAGTCATGTTTTTCCAATAATATTGTCTCTTTATTTTCGAAATTGTTTTATAAATGCCTGTATGATCCCCTTGAACTGGATTGTCATGGAATGTAGACAGTATAGCTTCTTTTTCTTCATCAACTTGGATGAGGGTGACCGGCTTGAGTAGCGCTACTCTTAATGATTTTAAATTATTATTGCCCATATTTTTGAAAGTATCTATTGAAATTGATTCAAAGATCTTTTCGCTCGGTGCCAATTTTAGTTGGCTGATTTTAAATACACCGGCTTGCCATTCAAGCCTTTGGAAAAACTGACCTAAATCGAGAATTCCATTGGAGTACAAATCGCTAACATAAATTCTTGCAATAATTTTTCTTCCATGTTTCAATAAACATGTGAAATGTTATTCGCAAGGTCACTAATTTACGTACCTCGTCATTTGTGATGACTTCGGTTTGTGTTGGTGTCAACGGTGCTTATACCGACATACATACGTACGCTGTTGTTATAGTTGGTTGATCGCATCGTTTTGTCTGCCTATACCTAGATAAGCACTAGCAACATACATACATACACATGCGTATGCTAATTAACTGCAAGCCTTTTTAGTTGTTGTTGGTAAATTCGCTTTGGTGCGTGCGTGTTGTTGTTTATCAACTGTTAATTTGTGCCTGCGCTTGCATTTGGTGTAGCTGGTATTTCAACTATTTGAAGGGTCTGCGTAGTCAGTTTTTTGTTGTTTTTGCTGGTCATCTGACTATTGACAGTACACTTATGTGCAGTTGAATAGGTCCGAATTTAAAATTTAAAAAATAAATTTAATATGGCGCAAAAAAGAGATCTTAATGAAATCGACCTGATTGACGCAGGAGCTTGCTTTAGTGATCGTTTAAGTCAACTATTCGTTAAATTGGAAAAAGTAAAGAGCGATATCGAGAGACAACGGAGTTCACTCATAAATAAAATGGTGACTCCAAGTAAATTTGAAATTCAATGCCGGCTAGATATCCTCAACTCATACATTTCGAAGGCTATGGATCTTCAGTCAGAGATCGATTCGATAGATCCTGACAATACTAGCCGCGCAACGCTTGAGGAAACGTGCATTTTGGCTCGATCGTCATATATGTCTGCCCTTAGTGCGTACCAGGCTTCTGAATCCGTGCCTCCACTTTCTCACCACTCTCACCTACCCAAACTTAAGTTGCCCAAGTTCACTGGTAAGCACTCGGAATATAGACAATTTATTGGTCTGTTCAATAGTTTAGTAGACTCCGATCGCTCGCTATCAAATATTGAGAAATTCAATCATTTGATTTCGTGCTTATCGGATGAGGCGTTGGGGACCATCAGAGCCTTCCAGGTCTCTGATGCTAATTACCCAAAGGCATTAGAGAGTCTGAGTCGAGTATACGACAACAAATGTCTGATTTTCTTTGACACTCTTGCCCAGTTGTTCGACATTGAGCCGATGTTAAAACCAACGGCATTCGGAATTAGAACAATGGTTGACTCGGTATCGGCAATTTTCGATTCGATCCGCTTGCCAAAATGGGCCGATTGCGTTATGGCTTTGAACAGGCGATATCAGCACTTATCTGCTGAAGAAAGTTCAAAGTCCAGAATGAAGCAGAAATCCGACGAAATATGCAAAAAAGTCGTCATTTGCATGCACGAATGTCGAGAAAGAAATGGAACCCAAATGCAACTTTTGCAGTGCCAACCATTTGATTGGAAACTGCCAGGGGTTCGCAGCATTGCCAGTTGACGAAAGATTCAATTTCGTGAAATCCAGTCAACTCTGTATTAATTGTTTGTACTCGGGACACAGAGTTTCCAGCTGCACTGCGTCAAAGTGTAGGGTATGTTCTCGCCCACATAATACTCTCCTGCATAAATACGCAGCCGCAGAGCAGCAAGTATCCGCTCATCCTGCCCAAGTAAATCACGTGGTTAGCGAAGTCGATCAGGTGCTCCTGGCAACGGCACTTGTAACTGTGAAAGACAGATTTGGTCAGAGTCAAAGCGCTCGAGCGCTGTTGGACTCCGGTTCTCAGGTAAATTTTTGCGACAGAAAGTCTGGCTCAAGCCTTGCGGCACCAACGCAAGAGCAAGTCCTTGACCGTAACATCGGTGGGACAGTCGAGTCTGGTAGCGAAAAGCGAAGTATCGAAAGTAGTGTCATCGCGGGTATCGGCTCATCATTTTAGCGCCGATTTCTGGGTGCTGAGGTCGATTTCGAGCAGACAACCTGACTATGATCTTCCCATTCGTCGGTGGAAGATTCCGTCAAACATAGAGTTGGATGACCCGGAATTCCATAAACCCCAGCGAATTGATCTGCTGCTGGGAGCTGACTCATTTTTCGACCTATTGTGCGCTGGACAAATTCGATTGGCAGAAAACGGTCCATTGCTGCAAAAGACACTGTTCGGTTGGGTAGCGTCCGGGCGATGCAAGAAGATGCATACCCAAAGCCCTGTTTGCTGCGCCGTGATGAATCCTACGAACGATGATAGGCTGGAAGCTCTGGTAGATAGATTCTGGGAGCTGGAAGCTATCCCAGAGATAAATGAATTGACAAGGTGTTCTGCAGAGCACCTTGCGTGTGAGAAAAAATTTAAAGACAGTGTTCATCAACTCTCGACAGGACGGTTTGAGGTCAGCTTGCCTTTTAAGGCTGATCCGCAAGTGTTGGGCTCCTCCTTTGAAACAGCAAGAAGACGGTTTCTCGCATTAGAGCGTAGAGTTTCCAAGGATTTGGAACTTAAAGAAATGTACATGAGTTTTATGAACGAGTATCTCGACCTGTGTCACATGTCTCTGTTAGGTACAACAGTTCCAAAAGGACCACACAACGTCATTCCATACCAGTGCGTCCTGAGACCTGAAAGTAGTTCCATTAAGCTTCGAGTACCATAGAAAATAAATATGTTAAGGGTCTGTGATCTGTTTTAATTGTAAAATGTTTGCCATATATATATATATGGTCTAAAATGTGTTATTGCCCAATGTATTGCTGCTAATTCTTGTTCTGTAGTACTCGTATTGCTTTCACCTTTAGTGAATGCTCTTGACGCAAATGCTAATTACTTTGTTGAATCACACCTTAATTTAGTTTAAGAGTAGAAGCAAATTAGTTAAGAGACTTAAAATGAAGTATTAGAGTTAAACATGTATTCTCTTATAATGTAAGATAGCATGCAAGCGCACAATTGCATTCGGCAGTGCAGCTCACGCGAGGGACAAACGAGTTACAGAATTTCGATCGTATACACCGCACGCACGCTGCCAGCCTCTCCGCGCCGAACTGTCCAATAAATAATAAGTTGTTGAACACACTAGTGTTTTTACACCCTGAACCCATTGAAAATGGGAAAAGAGGGTATAGTACGATTCGATCGAGTTTGTTTCAAATATTCGATAACTAAAATCGTTTTAATGTTATCTATTAAAAACCGATATCTTCATTTAGTTATAAAATTCTATTTAATTCATCTTTATTGTTAGTCTTCAAATTTAGCATTTAGTGTTATTTGAGCCTTCTGCAATTTCGGTTTTTGTTAAATTTTGGATGCCACGCCCTCAAACTGCTCCTTCGCCTCAAATTGTTAAATCACGTATTTCAAGTACTAGAGACTTGTTCATATGTGATATACAGGAACCTACATAAAAAATTTCAAGTCTCTAGCTCTTATAGGTTCTGAGAACGACGCGTTCATACATACGGACAGACGGACGGACAGACGGACAGGGCCAAATCGACTCGGCTTGTCTCCCTGATCAAGAATATATGTACTTTATGGGGTCTGCCACGCCTCCTTCTCCCTGTTACATACATTTCAACAAAAACATTATACCCTGATTTTCCCATTTTCAATGGGTTCAGGGTATAAAAAATAAATTTAATATGGCTGTCCTGACAAAAGGGCTTGGTGTATATAACACATGAAACAACAACAATTCGTGGATCTTCAACATCCAGCTGGCCGACAACGAAGTCTTTTTGATACTGCTTTAATTCAACTTCAAACTTAAGCTAGTGGGCAGAGAGCTAGCACAGAGACCCGAACATCTAGCGAGAGCACTCCATCCCGCTCTCGTCGCTCTCGTGCTGCTCTTTACAGTGCCCTAATTAATTTCATGCACCTTACAGCCTAAAGCCTAACATTATGCCCAGTCAAATGACTGAACATCGGCCGCGTTGAAAGGCCACAGGGCTTCAACTTCACTTAATACTTAAACTAAACTATCTAATAGGCAAGGGTGCAATGCGATGAATTGGGCGTTTGTATGTTCTCGATTTGGTCTTTATGACCACCAATCTACATACCGTCGTTTGGGTTGCTGCTGGGAGCGATGATCGGCCGCGAATTGAGAATGGCCTCCACCTCGACGAGTACCGTTGCCAACTCGTCTTGGCGCAGCACTGCGCTGCCAATTGCCTTGAGCAACAGGCCTTTCGCCCACTTCACCGCCGCTTCCCACAGGCCGCCGAAATGCGGCGCTCGTGGGGGAATGAAAACAAACTCCATTCCCCGTTCCGCAGCATATGTTTGAATCGCAGCTGAATTGGCGCTGAAATTGGCCGCAAAGTCTGCCAGCGTGCGAGCTGCACCCACGAAATTGGTGGCATTGTCGCAGTACAGCTTCTTGACAAGGCCACGTCGACCAATACTCCTAGATAAATACATCAGAAAAGTGGTAGAGGTTAGATCGGTTACAAGCTCTATATGTACAGCCTTAGAAGTGAAGCAGACGAATATGGCAATATACATCTTAACGGGCGCTTTGCCCCGAATCCTCAACGAAACTAAAATTGGACCACAAAAGTCCACTCCACTGATCTCAAAGGGTCTGTTCGCGTGTAAACGATCAGCGGGAAGGTTGCCCATTATTTGCGACAAAAGCTTCGGCTTATATCGAAAGAAATGCACGCATATTCTCACCACTGCACTGCACACCTCTCGACCATTGATCACCCAGATCTATTGCCGAAGTAATCCCATCAGGACCATTGGATTGGCATGACAGTGCGTGTGATGCAAATGCTCTAAATAGAGTGTGACAAATCGACACTTTTTAGGCAGCAGCAAGGGGAACTTGGCATTATTCGCTAATGGCGCTTTCATCAAACGACCTCCTACCCGCACCAACCGCAAGACACGCTTGCCATGTTGGTGAGAATGCAGGAATCGTGCCAGTTTTTGAAGAGCCGGTTGCACTTTTTTAATTTTTCAATTTCTTGAGCGAATTCTGTATGCTGAATCACAGATACTGCTGCAAGAAAGGCGAAACTTAATTCAGAAGCTGAAGGAATCAAAGATACATGTTTCTCGCTCCTTCCATTGATGAAGCGGAACATGTAAGCTATTATGCGGATCAGCCTTGGAAATGAAGATATAGCTTCTATTAATGACGTGATGGAATTCACGATCTCCTCAACCGCAACCGTAGTAAAAGCAGCTCTCCGCCTCTCTAACGACTCCAATTCCTTCGACAGCTTAATATGTGGGTTTGCTGGCCACAATTCTTCTGAATGTTGTAAAAATGACGGTCCGCCAAACCAGATTGAAGATCGAAGTTCTTCAACTGAACATCCCCGAGACACTATGTCCGCCGGGTTGTCTTTTGTTGGGACATGACGCCAGGAGACATTGGCTGTCAACTCCTGAATGGTTGCTACTCGATTGGCAACAAATGTGTTCAAATTTGATGAGTGCATTTGCAGCCAATGAAGAACAACTTCGGAGTCTGACCAAAAAACAACTTTGTCTAATGGACAGTCGAGTAAGTTCTTTACCGCGTCCGACACGGTAGCTAATAACTCCGCAGCACACAGTTCAAGCCGCGGCACTGATTTCGTTTTCAGTGGGGCTACTTTGGGCTTGGCGATTAGTAACCTGATAGTGATACCCTCAACTGTTTGCACTCGTACGTATAGACAACAGCCGTAGGCTCTTGTTGACGCATCAGCAAAGCCATGGACTTGACAGCCTCTTGCTTTAAGCGTGCCTACGTAACGAGGTATGCACAAAGCATTTAATTCTGAAAAACAGTTGGTCACTGCTTCCAACTCTTGTATCATTTTGGCAGGTAGTTGGTCATCCCATCCAAGCTTATTCAACCACATTTCCTGTATCAGGACCTTTGCACGAGTTACAATCGGACTTAGCAAACCTAAGGGATCGTATAATCGTGCCACAAACGATAGAACGGACCGCTTGGTAGGAATCGAATCTCTTGTAGATTCCATTGTATATCTGAACACGTCAGCCTTCGGATTCCAAATTAATCCCAAGGTCTTTGTGTCATCGTGATGACCAATGACAATGTTGTCCTCTGCTGATTGAGCTGCAAGTTTCTTACAGTTGGTCGACCATTTTGTAAGATGGAAGCCAAACCCTTGAAGAATTGCGATTAAATCGCGATGCAACAAGCATAACTCCTCAGCGCTGTCTGATCCTGTCAACAAATCATCGACATAAAAGTCGTGAGTTAAGGACCGAGCTGCAGCTGGGTGAGTGGAAGCATGTAATTCGCTCAGATACTTTAGGCATCGAACTGCCAAAAATGGCGCAGCAGCTGTCCCATACGTTACTGTATTTAAGCGAAAAATTTGTAACGGGTCAGTCAGCTTTTCTCTCCACACAACAAGTTGAAAGTTGCGCTGGGACTCGTCTAATTCTATTTGACGGTACATTTTTGCTATGTCTGCGGTTGCAGCCCAAGGGCGAAGTCGAAAACGTAGCAACGTTTCCCATAACTGAGGCTGAATGGTCGGACCCACCATGAGTAGATCATTCAGCGACAACTGAGAAAACGATTTGCTAGAGGCAACGAACACTACCCGGAGCTTCGTTGACGAGCTGTGCGGTCTGAACAGCCGAACTTCACAACAGCGGACAACAAGAGCTGGTGAGTGCCGAGCATGCACTCATACAAGTTTGATGCGCACAACGAGAGCGCAACGGGGAGCGCAAATGCACAGCCGAACTTCACAACAGCGGACAACAAGAGCTGGTGAGTGCCGAGCATGCACTCATACAAGTTTGATGCGCACAACGAGAGCGCAACGGGGAGCGCAAATGCACAGCCGAACTTCACAACAGCGGACAACAAGAGCTGGTGAGTGCCGAGCATGCACTCATACAAGTTTAATGCGCACAACGAGAGCGCAACGGGGAGCGCAAATGCACAGCCGAACTCCACAACAGCGGACAACAAGAGCTGGTGAGTGCTAAGCATGCACTCATACAAGTTTGAAGCGCACAACGAGAGCGCAACGGGGAGTGCAACGACGACGAAGAGCGGATAGCAACAACAATGTATCAGCGCTCTATCTTCGCAGCCGAGAGCGCACACAACAACGATTGTGCGACCAATAATAGGCAACTAGCGAAGAGTTTAAGAGATCGATTTGAGCACAAAAGGCGGCAAAGCTGTGTGAAACGGTTTTTTACTTTACACAGAGGCTGAACTCTCTGGCTCCGTTTTGACTCTATGTTCGTCAAATTCGAGGGCAGACAGAGGTCAATGTCTAATTATTTTGACAATATATGTATATGTATGTACAAATAACCAAGTTAAGCAATTAATGAAAGGCATATACACATGTACTGTAACGAACCTTCGGTTTGCCCCGAGTTTAAGCCGGGCCGCACTCAGCCGACTGTGTGTTCGTGCCAACAAATTTATATGTTGGGCGCCTGCCGATAAATAATAAGTCCTGCTTTTAGATTTAATAATATAATCTGGTTTATTTCACGTTGATATATAACTATTTTAGTACAGCAAAGTGATTTCTTCGGCTATAGCTGTACACGGCTAAGCCCGCAGGATTCGTAGGTGCCGTGAGGAGCACTTCGGCTAACGAGCGGTTAGCCTCTGAGCCGTCTAGAGGTTGCAGAACACTCCAGAGTACGCCAGGATACGCGCTGTGATCTCTAGCGGTTCGCCGAGAGTATCACAGGCACTCCTACTGCTGGATTCGCTCGCTGGCACTCTAGACCGCGCCTCAAAGACGTGCGCTCTTCCGCACGACTACTCTCACGTACCTCTTACTCCTGGTTGTAGGGCACGCCACTCCTTGTAACGCTTTCCGAGCACACCTTAGAGCTGGCTGGGCTAGCGCACGCTGATCTCCACAGGATCGTAGTTCTGCCGTGAGAAGCACTACGGCTAGCGATCGATTAGCCTCTGAGCCGTCTAGAGGTTGCAGAGCACTCTAGGGTACGCCAGGATACGCGCTGTATACTCCAGCGGTTCGCTTGGATCACCACACGCACTCCTACAACTGGATGTACTCGCTGGCACGCTAGACTGCGTCTCAGAAGGCTTACGTTGCTTTCGCACGGCTACCCTCACTAACCTTACTCTCCTGTTCAGGTTACGCTGCTCTAGCACCAGCTGCCGGCCGTACCTCTGTCCTCAAGGATACGGTTTGGTATGCGTCCAGGATATTCCTCAGAATATCCTTGTATGTATCCCACGATGTCCTTTATGTCCCTCGTTGTCCTTCGTTGTCCTTCGTTGCACTTCGTTTCACTTTATACCTTTCACTCCGTTGACGCTCGGCACTTTCACTTTTCACTGGAATCGACAGACCCAGTGCCGAGCCGTGGGCGCCTTTTTATAGCAGCGCCGCAGGCCCTGCTTCGGCTCTGGAGCGGAGCCTGCCTCGGCTCTCTGTAGCGGGGCCTGTCTCCTCTTCGTTTCTGCCTTAACGGCAACATCGCCTGATTTTGTGCGACGCCAAATACGCGTGATCGCGTGGCAGCCTCTCATTGGCCGAAGCACCGTTACACGCCTGCGAGTGAAAGTAATAGCTACTTTCTCGCGGCTACGAACGGCACTTCGGCTAGCGGTGCACGATCAACGCAGAGAGTGCGACGCGAGTAAATCGCTGAATTGGTAAGAGCGAGCGAGACGACTCATCGCTCGCCTTTGACCCTTTCCAGTCGCGAGGGTCGCTCTTACCGTACTCGCGTCGCTGTGTGGAACATTTATATGCCTGCACGCCCACTCATATAAATGCACAGCAAATACATGCAAGTATACAGGTTGTGACGTGCCTGCATATATTGTTCCTCACAGTACATAGGTTTACCTGCAGTTAAAATCTGCATGTCTCGAGTGCACTTTATTGAATTTAAATACTCGGTCTATGTACGTATAACTCTATGTACTTCCCTGATTATTAGCGCAATCCATGTAATCCTCCTGTATGTAATCCACCGATGTCACCTGCTGAAGAGTCCACCCGGGGGCGCCAAAAATGTCCTGACAAAAGGGCTTGGTGTATATAACACATGAAACAACAACAATTCGTGGATCTTCAACATCCAGCTGGCCGACAACGAAGTCTTTTTGATACTGCTTTAATTCAGCACAGAGACCCGAACATCTAGCGAGAGCACTCCATCCCGCTCTCGTCGCTCTCGTGCTGCTCTTTACAGTGCCCTAATTAATTTCATGCACCTTACAGCCTAAAGCCTAACATTATGCCCAGTCAAATGACTGAAAAAAAAGATGGCGCAAAAAAGAGATTTTAATGAAACCGACCTGGTTGACGCAGGAGCTTGTTTTGGTGATCGTTTAAGTCAACTATTCGTTAAATTGGAAAAAGTAGAGAGCAATATCGAGAGACAACGGAGTTCACTCATAAATAAAATGGTGACTCCAAGTAAATTTGAAATTCAATGCCGGCTAGATATCCTCAACTCATACATTTCGAAGGCTATGGATCTTCAGTCAGAGATCGATTCGATAGATCCTGACAATACTAGCCGCGCAACGCTTGAGGAAACGTGCATTTTGGCTCGATCGTCATATATGTCTGCCCTTAGTGCGTACCAGGCTTCTGAATCCGTGCCTCCACTTTCTCACCACTCTCACCTACCCAAACTTAAGTTGCCCAAGTTCACTGGTAAGCACTCGGAATATAGACAATTTATTGGTCTGTTCAATAGTTTAGTAGACTCCGATCGCTCGCTATCAAATATTGAGAAATTCAATCATTTGATTTCGTGCTTATCGGATGAGGCGTTGGGGACCATCAGAGCCTTCCAGGTCTCTGATGCTAATTACCCAAAGGCATTAGAGAGTCTGAGTCGAGTATACGACAACAAATGTCTGATTTTCTTTGACACTCTTGCCCAGTTGTTCGACATTGAGCCGATGTTAAAACCAACGGCATTCGGAATTAGAACAATGGTGGACTCGGTATCGGCAATTTTCGATTCGATCCGCTTGCCAAAATGGGCCGATTGCGTTATGGCTTTGAACAGGCGATATCAGCACTTATCTGCTGAAGAAAGTTCAAAGTCCAGAATGAAGCAGAAATCCGACGAAATATGCAAAAAAGTCGTCATTTGCATGCACGAATGTCGAGAAAGAAATGGAACCCAAATGCAACTTTTGCAGTGCCAACCATTTGATTGGAAACTGCCAGGGGTTCGCAGCATTGCCAGTTGACGAAAGATTCAATTTCGTGAAATCCAGTCAACTCTGTATTAATTGTTTGTACTCGGGACACAGAGTTTCCAGCTGCACTGCGTCAAAGTGTAGGGTATGTTCTCGCCCACATAATACTCTCCTGCATAAATACGCAGCCGCAGAGCAGCAAGTATCCGCTCATCCTGCCCAAGTAAATCACGTGGTTAGCGAAGTCGATCAGGTGCTCCTGGCAACGGCACTTGTAACTGTGAAAGACAGATTTGGTCAGAGTCAAAGCGCTCGAGCGCTGTTGGACTCCGGTTCTCAGGTAAATTTTTACGACAGAAAGTCTGGCTCAAGCCTTGCGGCACCAACGCAAGAGCAAGTCCTTGACCGTAACATCGGTGGGACAGTCGAGTCTGGTAGCGAAAAGCGAAGTATCGAAAGTAGTGTCATCGCGGGTATCGGCTCATCATTTTAGCGCCGATTTCTGGGTGCTGAGGTCGATTTCGAGCAGACAACCTGACTATGATCTTCCCATTCGTCGGTGGAAGATTCCGTCAAACATAGAGTTGGATGACCCGGAATTCCATAAACCCCAGCGAATTGATCTGCTGCTGGGAGCTGACTCATTTTTCGACCTATTGTGCGCTGGACAAATTCGATTGGCAGAAAACGGTCCATTGCTGCAAAAGACACTGTTCGGTTGGGTAGCGTCCGGGCGATGCAAGAAGATGCATACCCAAAGCCCTGTTTGCTGCGCCGTGATGAATCCTACGAACGATGATAGGCTGGAAGCTCTGGTAGATAGATTCTGGGAGCTGGAAGCTATCCCAGAGATAAATGAATTGACAAGGTGTTCTGCAGAGCACCTTGCGTGTGAGAAAAAATTTAAAGACAGTGTTCATCAACTCTCGACAGGACGGTTTGAGGTCAGCTTGCCTTTTAAGGCTGATCCGCAAGTGTTGGGCTCCTCCTTTGAAACAGCAAGAAGACGGTTTCTCGCATTAGAGCGTAGAGTTTCCAAGGATTTGGAACTTAAAGAAATGTACATGAGTTTTATGAACGAGTATCTCGACCTGTGTCACATGTCTCTGTTAGGTACAACAGTTCCAAAAGGACCACACAACGTCATTCCACACCAGTGCGTCCTGAGACCTGAAAGTAGTTCCATTAAGCTTCGAGTACCATAGAAAATAAATATGTTAAGGGTCTGTGATCTGTTTTAATTGTAAAATGTTTGCCATATATATATATGGTCTAAAATGTGTTATTGCCCAATGTATTGCTGCTAATTCTTGTTCTGTAGTACTCGTATTGCTTTCACCTTTAGTGAATGCTCTTGACGCAAATGCTAATTACTTTGTTGAATCACACCTTAATTTAGTTTAAGAGTAGAAGCAAATTAGTTAAGAGACTTAAAATGAAGTATTAGAGTTAAACATGTATTCTCTTATAATGTAAGCTAGCATGCAAGCGCACAATTGCATTCGGCAGTGCAGCTCTCGCGAGGGACAAACGAGTTACAGAATTTCGATCGTATACACCGCACGCACGCTGCCAGCCTCTCCGCGCCGAACTGTCCAATAAATAATAAGTTGTTGAACACACTAGTGTTTTTACACCCTGAACCCATTGAAAATGGGAAAAGAGGGTATAGTACGATTCGATCGAGTTTGTTTCAAATATTCGATAACTAAAATCGTTTTAATGTTATCTATTAAAAACCGATATCTTCATTTAGTTATAAAATTCTATTTAATTCATCTTTATTGTTAGTCTTCAAATTTAGCATTTAGTGTTATTTGAGCCTTCTGCAATTTCGGTTTTTGTTAAATTTTGGATGCCACGCCCTCAAACTGCTCCTTCGCCTCAAATTGTTAAATCACGTATTTCAAGTACTAGAGACTTGTTCATATGTGATATACAGGAACCTACATAAAAAATTTCAAGTCTCTAGCTCTTATAGGTTCTGAGAACGACGCGTTCATACATACGGACAGACGGACGGACAGACGGACAGGGCCAAATCGACTCGGCTTGTCTCCCTGATCAAGAATATATGTACTTTATGGGGTCTGCCACGCCTCCTTCTCCCTGTTACATACATTTCAACAAAAACATTATACCCTGATTTTCCCATTTTCAATGGGTTCAGGGTATAAAAAATAAATTTAATATGGCTGTCCTGACAAAAGGGCTTGGTGTATATAACACATGAAACAACAACAATTCGTGGATCTTCAACATCCAGCTGGCCGACAACGAAGTCTTTTTGATACTGCTTTAATTCAACTTCAAACTTAAGCTAGTGGGCAGAGAGCTAGCACAGAGACCCGAACATCTAGCGAGAGCACTCCATCCCGCTCTCGTCGCTCTCGTGCTGCTCTTTACAGTGCCCTAATTAATTTCATGCACCTTACAGCCTAAAGCCTAACATTATGCCCAGTCAAATGACTGAACATCGGCCGCGTTGAAAGGCCACAGGGCTTCAACTTCACTTAATACTTAAACTAAACTATCTAATAGGCAAGGGTGCAATGCGATGAATTGGGCGTTTGTATGTTCCCGATTTGGTCTTTATGACCACCAATCTACATACCGTCGTTTGGGTTGCTGCTGGGAGCGATGATCGGCCGCGAATTGAGAATGGCCTCCACCTCGACGAGTACCGTTGCCAACTCGTCTTGGCGCAGCACTGCGCTGCCAATTGCCTTGAGCAACAGGCCTTTCGCCCACTTCACCGCCGCTTCCCACAGGCCGCCGAAATGCGGCGCTCGTGGGGGAATGAAAACAAACTCCATTCCCCGTTCCGCAGCATATGTTTGAATCGCAGCTGAATTGGCGCTGAAATTGGCCGCAAAGTCTGCCAGCGTGCGAGCTGCACCCACGAAATTGGTGGCATTGTCGCAGTACAGCTTCTTGACAAGGCCACGTCGACCAATACTCCTAGATAAATACATCAGAAAAGTGGTAGAGGTTAGATCGGTTACAAGCTCTATATGTACAGCCTTAGAAGTGAAGCAGACGAATATGGCAATATACATCTTAACGGGCGCTTTGCCCCGAATCCTCAACGAAACTAAAATTGGACCACAAAAGTCCACTCCGCTGATCTCAAAGGGTCTGTTCGCGTGTAAACGATCAGCGGGAAGGTTGCCCATTATTTGCGACAAAAGCTTCGGCTTATATCGAAAGAAATGCACGCATATTCTCACCACTGCACTGCACACCTCTCGACCATTGATCACCCAGATCTATTGCCGAAGTAATCCCATCAGGACCATTGGATTGGCATGACAGTGCGTGTGATGCAAATGCTCTAAATAGAGTGTGACAAATCGACACTTTTTAGGCAGCAGCAAGGGGAACTTGGCATTATTCGCTAATGGCGCTTTCATCAAACGACCTCCTACCCGCACCAACCGCAAGACACGCTTGCCATGTTGGTGAGAATGCAGGAATCGTGCCAGTTTTTGAAGAGCCGGTTGCACTTTTTTAATTTTTCAATTTCTTGAGCGAATTCTGTATGCTGAATCACAGATACTGCTGCAAGAAAGGCGAAACTTAATTCAGAAGCTGAAGGAATCAAAGATACATGTTTCTCGCTCCTTCCATTGATGAAGCGGAACATGTAAGCTATTATGCGGATCAGCCTTGGAAATGAAGATATAGCTTCTATTAATGACGTGATGGAATTCACGATCTCCTCAACCGCAACCGTAGTAAAAGCAGCTCTACGCCTCTCTAACGACTCCAATTCCTTCGACAGCTTAATATGTGGGTTTGCTGGCCACAATTCTTCTGAATGTTGTAAAAATGACGGTCCGCCAAACCAGATTGAAGATCGAAGTTCTTCAACTGAACATCCCCGAGACACTATGTCCGCCGGGTTGTCTTTTGTTGGGACATGACGCCAGGAGACATTGGCTGTCAACTCCTGAATGGTTGCTACTCGATTGGCAACAAATGTGTTCAAATTTGATGAGTGCATTTGCAGCCAATGAAGAACAACTTCGGAGTCTGACCAAAAAACAACTTTGTCTAATGGACAGTCGAGTAAGTTCTTTACCGCGTCCCACACGGTAGCTAATAACTCCGCAGTACACAGTTCAAGCCGCGGCACTGATTTCGTTTTCAGTGGGGCTACTTTGGGCTTGGCGGTTAGTAACCTGATAGTGATACCCTCAACTGTTTGCACTCGTACGTATAGACAACAGCCGTAGGCTCTTGTTGACGCATCAGCAAAGCCATGGACTTGACAGCCTCTTGCTTTAAGCGTGCCTACGTAACGAGGTATGCACAAAGCATTTAATTCTGAAAAACAGTTGGTCACTGCTTCCAACTCTTGTATCATTTTGGCAGGTAGTTGGTCATCCCATCCAAGCTTATTCAACCACATTTCCTGTATCAGGACCTTTGCACGAGTTACAATCGGACTTAGCAAACCTAAGGGATCGTATAATCGTGCCACAAACGATAGAACGGACCGCTTGGTAGGAATCGAATCTCTTGTAGATTCCATTGTATATCTGAACACGTCAGCCTTCGGATTCCAAATTAATCCTAAGGTCTTTGTGTCTTCGTGATGACCAATGACAATGTTGTCCTCTGCTGATTGAGCTGCAAGTTTCGTACAGTTGGACGACCATTTTGTAAGATGGAAGCCAAACCCTTGAAGAATTGCGATTAAATCGCGATGCAACAAGCATAACTCCTCAGCGCTGTCTGATCCTGTCAACAAATCATCGACATAAAAGTCGTGAGTTAAGGACCGAGCTGCAGCTGGGTGAGTGGAAGCATGTAATTCGCTCAGATACTTTAGGCATCGAACTGCCAAAAATGGCGCAGCAGCTGTCCCATACGTTACTGTATTTAAGCGAAAAATTTGTAACGGGTCAGTCAGCTTTTCTCTCCACACAACAAGTTGAAAGTTGCGCTGGGACTCGTCTAATTCTATTTGACGGTACATTTTTGCTATGTCTGCGGTTGCAGCCCAAGGGCGAAGTCGAAAACGTAGCAACGTTTCCCATAACTGAGGCTGAATGGTCGGACCCACCATGAGTAGATCATTCAGCGACAACTGAGAAAACGATTTGCTAGAGGCAACGAACACTACCCGGAGCTTCGTTGACGAGCTGTGCGGTCTTAGCACGCATTGGTACGGAATGAAGTAATGCGGCTCTCTCGGAATCTGATTATCTGTCGGACTCATATGACCCAAGGCCAAGTACTCCTTCATGAAGTCAATGTACATGGGCCGAATGTCATCTTCTTTGCACATTCTTCTCTCCAGAGCCATGAACCGTCGTTTGGCTATGTCATATGACATACCTAGACTGTGCGGACTAGATTTAAATGGCAACGACACTCTGAGCCGACCCGAGGTGGTTTGGCGAATAGTCTCTATAAAGGACTTCTCGCACAGCTGTTGTTCTGGGGTATACAAATTTGAATTAATTGTATTAGGTTTGTCTTCTAACTCCCAGAACTTTCGAACGATCAAGTCTACATAGATCTCGTCCTTCACAACGCTCATTAAAGTTGAGGAACGGGCGGCTATTTCCTTCGTTCGACAACGACCAGACACTATCCAACCAAAGGCTGTAAGTTGGAGTGTTGGACTGTTGCTAGTTCCCTTTATTCGGCCTTCTCTTAATACATCAAAAATGATATCGGCGCCGAGAAGCATGTCAATGCGTTGTGGCTTGTGCGTGCAGTTAGCTGATCCTCATCAGGCACAGTGATCTTCTCAGTAAGTTTCTCAGGTTGATAGGACGATATGGACCGGAGGATAACAAAATCAGTCATGATGTGTGTCGTCCGTTCGTGAGGCTATCGATGTCTGAACACTGTGACTAACGATTGACTGACAGTTAGCAATACCCAATAAGTGAATACCCCTTTTTTTGCCTCTTCAATTGTAGCTGCTTAGCTAACTCCTCAGTGATGAAGTTTACCTGAGAGCCGGAGTCTAAGAGGGCTCTAGCTAACTGATACGATCCTGATTGATCTTTTACTCTGACGACAGCAGTTGCCAGGAGAACTGTCAGAGGCGCTACTTGCGTGGTTCACAGCCGAAAGCTGTGTCGCAATGGGCCTCGGAGCTACTGGGATAGCCGTTGAGGCAGTCTGAGGAGTCTCCGAAGTGTATCTGTGTAGCATTTAATGATGGGGCTTAGAACAAACACGACAGTGAGCTGATTTACACGCGGCTACCGAATGTCCTATTCGCAAGCAGTTTATGCAAAGAGGAAAACTCATTGCGAATTGAAATCGATTCTGGCAGGGTATTGCTGCGAATGATGAACAAGACTGGACATAGTGATCATCAGATTTGCAAAAAAACACACTTATTGACTTGGAGCTGACTTGGAAGAGCAACGGCCAATGACGTTTTTCCATCCCTTTTTCCACTGTCATGTGGTGTCTTACGACCTACGCCGCATGCAGAAGAGACTTCTTCAGCAGTCAAATGCTGATAGCGTCTATTTAAGGCAACCGCACAGTGCCAGTGTCTACCTTGCTCATTACTAAATGTATTAACATGGCATTGGAAATATGTTTATCAGAGCCTAGCGATAACAGCGATTCATAAATGGCACGCACCGAATCAATCATCTTGCGCAAAGATGCTGCTGACATACTGGGTAGTTCGAACAGCTTGGAGATTCTATTAAAAAATATGAGACATTGGTTGTCATACACTGTTTTTAAAGCCATTAAAGCTTTCGGGTAATTATCGTCTGTTACCTGATAAGCCTTGACAGTACCCAGTGCTTCTCGATCTAGGCACGACAACAAATGATTAAACTTCTCTATGTTCGACAGAGTTGGGTCATTGTCAACTAAGTTCTCGAATAGACCTATAAAGTTTTTGTATTCGGAATACTCTCCACTAAATTTTGGTAATTTAATGTGAGGTAGATTTCTAGTATGTGACACGGAGCTAATCATGGTCGAATTGGCATGACTTTCCGGGTTTGGTTGACTGACACTGCCTCGTTTCATTAGTAGGGCCTTGGTTGTGACACACAACTCCTCTAATGATGATCGAGCCACCAAGTCTGAATTAATGTCGTCCAGTTCTTGCTGTATTTTAAACGCGTTTTCTATATATCGGTTTAATATTTCTAATCGACATTCGATTTCAAAGGGCTCTACCGATATTGTGAAGTCTTTTAACGATTTGTT
This sequence comes from Drosophila paranaensis, assembly GCA_035047545.1. NCBI lineage: Eukaryota > Metazoa > Arthropoda > Insecta > Diptera > Drosophilidae > Drosophila > Drosophila paranaensis. Next base: position 204,287 of record JAWNPL010000244.1, on the reverse strand, counting down.
GATACGCGTTATATCGTTTGTCACGTTTTTATAAGCATTCAGTAGGCTTTCAATCCGCGCTGATGATGACTCGTCCATAGACCGATTCTTTCCTTGCTTGCCAGTCATGATTCTCAAAATGTTATTCAATTGAAACCAATTTCAATTAAACCCGAATTATAATGCAAGCTAAGGGATTGCAGAATAATATCCACTGCGTTCGGTCGATGCTCTATGTGTTATACGTTAGCTAGTTGTATATGGGCTGCTAACGATTGTAACATATACCTGTAAGTTATTCAGCTAATACAACCACCCACTGTTTGATCGTGAGTGCCGAACCTGCACTCATACACGTTCGATGCGCACAACGAATCACGCAAGTTGAAGCACAGATGCAAGGCCGAACTTCACAACAGCGGACAACAAGAGCTGGTGAGTGCCGAGCATGCACCCATACAAGTTTGATGCGCACAACGAGAGCGCAACGGGGAGCGCAAATGCACAGCGAACTTCACAACAGCGGACAACAAGAGCTGGTGAGTGCCGAGCATGCACTCATACAAGTTTGATGCGCACAACGAGAGCGCAACGGGGAGCGCAAATGCACAGCCGAACTTCACAACAGCGGACAACAAGAGCTGGTGAGTGCCGAGCATGCACTCATACAAGCTTAATGCGCACAACGAGAGCGCAACGGGGAGCGCAAATGCACAGCCGAACTTCACAACAGCGGACAACAAGAGCTGGTGAGTGCCGAGCATGCACTCATACAAGTTTGATGCGCACAACGAGAGCGCAACGGGGAGCGCAAATGCACAGCCGAACTTCACAACAGCGGACAACAAGAGCTGGTGAGTGCCGAGCATGCACTCATACAAGTTTGATGCGCACAACGAGGGCGCAACGGGGAGCGCAAATGAACAGCCGAACTTCACAACAGCGGACAACAAGAGCTGGTGAGTGCCGAGCATGCACTCATACAAGTTTGATGCGCACAACGAGAGCGCAACGGGGAGCGCAAATGCACAGCCGAACTTCACAACAGCGGACAACAAGAGCTGGTGAGTGCCGAGCATGCACTCATACAAGTTTGATGCGCACAACGAGAACGCAACGGGGAGCGCAAATGCACAGCCGAACTTCACAACAGCGGACAACAAGAGCTGGTGAGTGCCGAGCATGCACTCATACAAGTTTAATGCGCACAACGAGAGCGCAACGGGGAGCGCAAATGCACAGCCGAACTCCACAACAGCGGACAACAAGAGCTGGTGAGTGCTAAGCATGCACTCATACAAGTTTGAAGCGCACAACGAGAGCGCAACGGGGAGTGCAACGACGACGAAGAGCGGATAGCAACAACAATGTATCAGCGCTCTATCTTCGCAGCCGAGAGCGCACACAACAACGATTGTGCGACCAATAATAGGCAACTAGCACAAAAGGCGGCAAAGCTGTGTGAAACGGTTTTTTACTTTACACAGAGGCTGAACTCTCTGGCTCCGTTTTGACTCTATGTTCGTCAAATTCGAGGGCAGACAGAGGTCAATGTCTAATTATTTTGACAATATATGTATATGTATGTACAAATAACCAAGTTAAGCAATTAATGAAAGGCATATACACATGTACTGTAACGAACCTTCGGTTTGCCCCGAGTTTAAGCCGGGCCGCACTCAGCCGACTGTGTGTTCGTGCCAACAAATTTATATGTTGGGCGCCTGCCGATAAATAATAAGTCCTGCTTTTAGATTTAATAATATAATCTGGTTTATTTCACGTTGATATATAACTATTTTAGTACAGCAAAGTGATTTCTTCGGCTATAGCTGTACACGGCTAAGCCCGCAGGATTCGTAGGTGCCGTGAGGAGCACTTCGGCTAACGAGCGGTTAGCCTCTGAGCCGTCTAGAGGTTGCATAACACTCCAGAGTACGCCAGGATACGCGCTGTGATCTCTAGCGGTTCGCCGAGAGTATCACAGGCACTCCTACTGCTAAATTCGCTCGCTGGCACTCTAGACCGCGCCTCAAAGACGTGCGCTCTTCCGCACGACTACTCTCACGTACCTCTTACTCCTGGTTGTAGGGCACGCCACTCCTTGTAACGCTTTCCGAGCACACCTTAGAGCTGGCTGGGCTAGCGCACGCTGATCTCCACAGGATCGTAGTTCTGCCGTGAGAAGCACTACGGCTAGCGATCGATTAGCCTCTGAGCCGTCTAGAGGTTGCAGAGCACTCTAGGGTACGCCAGGATACGCGCTGTATACTCCAGCGGTTCGCTTGGATCACCACACGCACTCCTACAACTGGATGTACTCGCTGGCACGCTAGACTGCGTCTCAGAAGGCTTACGTTGCTTTCGCACGGCTACCCTCACTAACCTTACTCTCCTGTTCAGGTTACGCTGCTCTAGCACCAGCTGCCGGCCGTACCTCTGTCCTCAAGGATACGGTTTGGTATGCGTCCAGGATATTCCTCAGAATATCCTTGTATGTATCCCACGATGTCCTTTATGTCCCTCGTTGTCCTTCGTTGTCCTTCGTTGCACTTCGTTTCACTTTATACCTTTCACTCCGTTGACGCTCGGCACTTTCACTTTTCACTGGAATCGACTGACCCAGTGCCGAGCCGTGGGCGCCTTTTTATAGCAGCGCCGCAGGCCCTGCTTCGGCTCTGGAGCGGGGCCTGCCTCGGCTCTCTGTAGCGGGGCCTGTCTCCTCTTCGTTTCTGCCTTAACGGCAACATCGCCTGATTTTGTGCGACGCCAAATACGCGTGATCGCGTGGCAGCCTCTCATTGGCCGAAGCACCGTTACACGCCTGCGATAGCTACTTTCTCGCGGCTACGAACGGCACTTCGGCTAGCGGTGCACGATCAACGCAGAGAGTGCGACGCGAGTAAATCGCTGAATTGGTAAGAGCGAGCGAGACGACTCATCGCTCGCCTTTGACCCTTTCCAGTCGCGAGGGTCGCTCTTACCGTACTCGCGTCGCTGTGTGGAACATTTATATGCCTGCACGACCACCCATATAAATGCACAGCAAATACATGCAAGTATACAGGTTGTGACGTGCCTGCATATATTGTTCCTCACACGATGTCCTTTATGTCCCTCGTTGTCCTTCGTTGTCCTTCGTTGCACTTCGTTTCACTTTATACCTTTCACTCCGTTGACGCTCGGCACTTTCACTTTTCACTGGAATCGACTGACCCAGTGCCGAGCCGTGGGCGCCTTTTTACAGCAGCGCCGCAGGCCCTGCTTCGGCTCTGGAGCGGGGCCTGCCTCGGCTCTCTGTAGCGGGGCCTGTCTCCTCTTCGTTTCTGCCTTAACGGCAACATCGCCTGATTTTGTGCGACGCCAAATACGCGTGATCGCGTGGCAGCCTCTCATTGGCCGAAGCACCGTTACACGCCTGCGAGTGAAAGTAATAGCTACTTTCTCGCGGCTACGAACGGCACTTCGGCTAGCGGTGCACGATCAACGCAGAGAGTGCGACGCGAGTAAATCGCTGAATTGGTAAGAGCGAGCGAGACGACTCATCGCTCGCCTTTGACCCTTTCCAGTCGCGAGGGTCGCTCTTACCGTACTCGCGTCGCTGTGTGGAACATTTATATGCCTGCACGCCCACCCATATAAATGCACAGCAAATACATGCAAGTATACAGGTTGTGACGTGCCTGCACATATTGTTCCTCACACTCCCCTCTTTCTTCGGTAAACACGAAACTTTCGTGTTTTAAATTTGTCCGAAGTATTTTTAAATTTGGCGCCACTCAAAACGTTCTGCTCCTCTTTGTTTTGCTCCACCGCATTGCTCAGTGTTGCCACCTGGCACGCGATGTCGATCCACCCAGTGGCAGCGCCGTACTCACTGCTGATCGACACCCTGCTGGCAACACTGTCACAACAAACAGGTAAGCAAAACAAAGTGTTTTATTAAAATATTTACCAAATTCTAATAAAACTTCCTCGGTGTTTAGGCAGCTTCACTCCTTGATGCCCCTTTGGCCATGCTTCGTCCGCCGCTGCAGTAGATGACCCTGTTTCCTGTTACACGCGCCGCCAGTGTGCGGCCACTTCTAGGCGAGCTTTGCCAGCTTCAGACCCTGGCGACTGGCTCCTCTCACCCTCGGGGACCCACTAATGGGGATTCCGGGCTCCGCGGGAAATTTCGGTGCACCAGACGACGTTCGTGAACTGGCTGTGGGGTGTCGCCACGCTGGCACCGGGCAGACGGTTTGGCATACTCCTCATTCGTGCACAGCTCCAGCAGATTCGTCGCTGGCCAGTGCGCGAGGATCGGCCTCATCTATTCTGCCGATGCCCTAGCTTCACTACCCAGACCCTCCAGCTACGTAGCAGAAGTCTGGCGCTGAAATCTCCTGCGAGCCCATTCCCTTGAGTCTGCCAACACTCCAGACGTGCTTCTCTCCCACGTCGATGTCACTCCCACGTCGCTATCACCTTCCACGTTGCTGTCACTCTGGACTGCCACCAACACGCCCTTTTATAGCCTCTGCCGCCGCTCTGCTGGCCGTGCGGGCGGCAGCACTTAACGGATCCTGTGCCCTCTACTGCTCCCTTTCTAGCGCGGGGTGCACTCTTCTAACCACCCATCCTTAGCGCTGACTTCCAGGTCCCTATCTTTGTCGCCTAATTCGCGCCTTTGCCCTTTTTTGCCCTTGACGGTCGCATATGGTTGCCCGCTTTACATGTTTGGGCTATGTTTGCCGATTCCAGCTGTTTTGTTGTTGCCCGTTTTGCATATTAGGGCTATGCTCGTGCGATGCGCGCTTGTTATTGTTGTAGCCGCCCTTTTTCTCAGCACAGCTGCAGGCGTTCGCTTGCTCTCGCGACCCCAGCTTCGGCTCGCCTCGGGCGTAGCGATCGCCGCTCAGCTGCCCGAGCTCATTGGCCTCTGTGCCCGGCCGCATTGTTGTTTTTACTCTCTCTCTCTCTCTCCACTGTTCCAATGCTCTCGCCGTGGCTTGAGCGTGCATGTGCATTTGCAAGTGCGTGGGCGTACGCAAATCTGAGTGTGTGGTGGTGTCCGTTTCGCATTTGCTTTTTCGCTCGTCTTCATGAGCCGCGCTGTGCAGCCGAGGTTGTTGTTGTTTGTGACGGCGCTCTCTCGCATCACAGTTACAGCTGACACTGTTGTTGTTTGTTGGCGCGGGCTCCCTACAGTTACAGCTGATACTGTTGTTGTTTGCCCTAAAGAGGGCTCGCCTCAGTTACAGCTGACACTGTTGTTGTTTGCGGGAATACTATTCCAGCTGCGATTGTTGTTGTTTTCGGCGTCATTTCGTGCGCGCGCTGATATTCTTAAGGCTCTTGCGCTGTTGCCGATTTTATGAGTTTTTGTTTTGAAATCAATATATAAATATTGCAAAATTTTTAACAAAAATTTTCTAATAAACTCGGATGGCAATAACAACAACAATACACACAGCTATGTGTATTCACCCCTTTTTTTTTTTTTTTTAAATAATGTGCTCAGGCCTCCGCCTGATATGGCTTCAGATCGGACACATGAGCTGTCCGGCTGTGCTTATCAGTCTCCGCCTTGATCCGGCATATGACCGGCGAGATGAAACTGACCACTGTATACGGTCCTCCGTATCGTGGAGCCAGTTTTGCCGCAAATCCTTCAGCGGCATTGGACAGGTGGCGCTCTTTCGCCCACACCCTGTCCCCTATGGCTGGTTTCCACTGTCGCCGCCTCAGATTGTAATGTCGCGCCTGATCCTGAGCCGCCTTTTCCAGATTTCGCCTTACAATCTGGTACACTTCGGCCAATTTGGTGGCTCTCTCCGTGGGTGCTTGTGTTGCCTGGCCTGTTCCCACAGTCTGTGCGTCAAACAAGGCCTTAGGCAACCTTGGCTCACGCCCTTGAGTGAGGAAGGCTGCGGAATACCCTGTAGAGGCCGAGACGCTGCTGTTGACGGCCAGTGTCAACTCTGGTAGCGCCTCGTCCTAACAACGTTGATCGCTGCCCGCAAATTGAGTGATCATCGTCTTGACCGTGCGATTGGCCCTCTCCGTGGGATTCTCTTGAGGCGTGTATGGCGCCGTCAACTGATGATGCACTCCTAGCTCATCCAAGAATCCCTTGAAGGCACGGCTCGTGAATTGAGTGCCATTATCCGTGATGAGCACTTTCGGCACTCCAAATCTGGCCACGATCCGCTCCCTGAATGCCTTTTGAAGCACCGCTGTATTTGCGCTTCTCAACAGCACCATCTCCGTCCACTTGGAGAATCTGTCGATGAACACCAAGAGCATGGTGTTACCGTGCTTCGACCTGGGTAGCGGTCCGACAAAGTCGGCGCACACCGTCACCCATGGCTCCTCAGGGATCTGGGTCAGCATCTGTCCGGCCGCCTGGAGTTGACTGGCCTTGTAGCGCTGACATAGCTCGCAGCGCTGCACGTATGCTCGCACGTCTCGATACATACCGGGCCAGTAGTATCTTGCTGCCACTCGAGCAATCGTTTTCCGGCTTCCCAGGTGACAGGCGGTGGTCGCATCGTGGTTCTCTTCCAGAACCTGCTTGCGCTGCTCGCTCGGCACGCATAGCTTCCATGCAGCCACATCTTCATGGCCAGCTTGATGAGGAATGTGCCTGTATACATTCCCCGCCTCTTCCCGGTAGTCTGGCATCTTCTGTGCGTTTTGGTGGAGATCTCGGCGAAGCTTAGCCATCCAGCGACATCCCGTCCCAGCTGATTGGCTTTTGCTTGCGACCAAGCGGCAAACTTCTTCCTCCAGAGGCTGTCGCGACAGAGCATCGGCTACTACATTTTGCTTGCCCTTCCTGTACCGGATCTCGAAGTCAAATTGTTGTAGCTCCAATGCCCATCTGGCTATTTTGCCTGAAGGACTCTCAATGGAGTTGAGCCACTTCAGCGCCATGTGATCGGTCACCACCACGAAGTGATAGCCTTCCAAGTAAGGCCTCAACTTCCGGATGCCCCAGACGATCGCTAGGCATTCCTTCTCCGTTGCTGAATAGTTCCGCTCCGCGCTATTCAGTGTCCGACTGGCATAGGAGATGACCCTCTCTCCATCCTCTGACGTTTGCGTCAGAATTGCGCCGAGCCCATAGTTGCTCGCATCCGTCTGTTAGCAGAACGGCTTCGAAAAATCCGGGCATGCCAAGACTGGTGATTCCGTCAGCTTGGCCTTTACCGTGTCAAAAGCCCTCTGACGCTCCTCGGTCCACTCCCACTTGACTCCTTTCTTTAACAGCGCATTGAGTGGGTGTACTGTGGTCGCAAAGTCAGGCACAAAGCGGCGATACCCGGATGCCACGCCCACATATTGTCGCAACTCCTTCACGTTTGCGGGAGGCTTAAGTTCCGCAATCGCGGCAACCTTTTCTGGGTCCGTACGGATGCCATGTTCCGACACCTTGTGGCCCAGATATTTCAGCTCCTTTTTGAAGAAATCGCACTTGTCGATGTTGATCTTCAAATTGGCAGCTCTCAGCCGCCGGAACACCTCTCGCAGGTTGTTCATATGCTCCTGGCGGGTCCTCCCAATGACGATGATATCATCGAGGTACGCAAAAGCATGCGGCATCATCTCTGGGCCAATGACTTGATCCAGAGCCCTCTGGAAAGTCGCTGGTGCTGAATGAAGGCCGAACGGCATCACCTTCCACTGGAACAGCCCCTTTCCTGGAACTGTAATTGCCGTGAGTGGTCGGCTGGCCTCCTCCATGGGTATCTGCCAATACCCATCCTTCAAGTCCAGGCTCGTTATGTAGCGAGCCTCTCGAAGCTGGTCCAGAATGTGATGCACTCGAGGCAGCGGATATGCATCTTTTATAGATCGGCTGTTGAGCTGCCGCAGCCGCCACTTGCCGTTCTTCTTCCGCACCATCACTATGGGAGCGCTGTGTGGGCTCTTCGAGGGCTCTATGCATCCTTTAGCCAGGAGCTCATCTACCTGGCTGTTGATCTCCGTCTGCATCTTCGGGTTCTTCGGGAAATATCGCTGCTTTATTGGCCGCTTGTCGTGCATCGTGATCCGGTGCTCGGTGATGTCAGTGGTGCCCTTAATCTGCTGGAATTTGGCCAATTCCTGCCTCAGGAACGCGTCCACCTCCACATCCTCATGAAGTGGGTGTGCCGATCCTGGATTCGCTTCCATTCGGCTTCTGGGCTCCACCTCCGCACTGGCGACTGCCACCGACAACTTCGCCTCCACTAGCTCATTGGGCTGCGAATCTCTGGGCCCGATCCTCAGACTCAAGCCGCCGCATTCCAGCGTGCGGCCCATCCTGGCCAAGAAATCCCAGCCCAGTACCAGATCATCGATCACACCTGGTAATATGAGCAGTGGCATGACGACCTGCTGTGCCCCCAGCCTGATTTCCAACTCCAATGCTGCCTCCACTTGACAACAACTGCCGTCCGCCAACCGGATGCGCCTCCGTGTGGGGCGCAGCACACCAAATCCTCGGAGCCTGCCTGCCAGTTTCTCGCTCACGAAACTGCTGGTGGCTCCCGTGTCGATCGTAGCCTTATGCTCCTCTGCTCCGATGGCTACGATCGCCGAGATCTGTGTGCCTTCATCCACGAGCTGGCCTATCAGTGCCTGGGGCCGCCGCGACGCTGCTCCCGCTCGCCCCTGGATGGCGGGTGCCTCAGCCCGTTTCCCGACTGGCAACAGGCAATCGTTCTCACCCCAATGCGCCCACATTGCCAGCAAAACTTTAGCGCTTCATTGCGGCATTCCACGGCGAAGTGGCCCTCTTGGCCACACATACGGCACGCCCTGGCAGGATTCGGGATGTGCGTCCTTGGCCCTGCCACACCAGTTCTTGGTGCCGGCCGTGGACACGCTTCTTCGGCGGCCATGCTGCGGTGGTAGGGGGACTCACCTTCGCATTCAGCGTCGCCCATAGCCATCAATCTGGGCTTGCTCTGCCTGTGTTGCTGCCTCAGCTTCTCCCGATCCCTCTCCAAGTCCTCGAACTCGTCCGCCAGCATCATCAGCTCCGTCAGGCTCCGGAACTGGTAAGGCCGAGCATAAGCGCGCAGATCCGGCAAGCTGCCATTATATATCAGCTTCATCTCCCGATCCGCCGCATAGCGTAGTGGCCTCATCAGGGTCTGCATTTCCACCATATACAGGCCGTAGCGTATCACCTCCTCCTTCTTAAGGTTATATACCCACGCTCGCACCATATTTATATTTGTCTAAAAGCACTTAAATCGACTCTATTTATCGCAGGGCCCCACGTTGGGCGTCAGTTGTAACGAACCTTCGGTTTTCCCCGAGTTTAAGCCGGGCCGCACTCAGCCGTTTGTGTGTTCGTGCCAACAAATTTATATGTTGGGCGCCTGCCGATAAATAATAAGTCCTGCTTTTAGATTTAATAATATAATCTGGTTTATTTCACGTTGATATATAACTATTTTAGTACAGCAAAGTGATTTCTTCGGCTATAGCTGTACACGGCTAAGCCCGCAGGATTCGTAGGTGCCGTGAGGAGCACTTCGGCTAACGAGCGGTTAGCCTCTGAGCCGTCTAGAGGTTGCAGAACACTCCAGAGTACGCCAGGATACGCGCTGTGATCTCTAGCGGTTCGCCGAGAGTATCACAGGCACTCCTACTGCTGGATTCGCTCGCTGGCATTCTAGACCGCGCCTCAAAGACGTGCGCTCTTCCGCACGACTACTCTCACGTACCTCTTACTCCTGGTTGTAGGGCACGCCACTCCTTGTAACGCTTTCCGAGCACACCTTAGAGCTGGCTGGGCTAGCGCACGCTGATCTCCACAGGATCGTAGTTCTGCCGTGAGAAGCACTCCGGCTAGCGATCGATTAGCCTCTGAGCCGTCTAGAGGTTGCAGAGCACTCCAGGGTACGCCAGGATACGCGCTGTATACTCCAGCGGTTCGCTTGGATCACCACACGCACTCCTACAACTGGATGTACTCGCTGGCACTCTAGACTGCGTCTCAGAAGGCTTACGTTGCTTTCGCACGGCTACCCTCACTAACCTTATTCTCCTGTTCAGGTTAGGCTGCTCTAGCACCAGCTGCCGGCCGTACCTCTGTCCTCAAGGATACGGTTTGGTATGCGTCCAGGATATTCCTCAGAATATCCTTGTATGTATCCCACGATGTCCTTTATGTCCCTCGTTGTCCTTCGTTGTCCTTCGTTGCACTTCGTTTCATTTTATACCTTTCACTCCGTTGACGCTCGGCACTTTCACTTTTCACTGGAATCGACTGACCCAGTGCCGAGCCGTGGGCGCCTTTTTATAGCAGCGCCGCAGGCCCTGCTTCGGCTCTGGAGCGGAGCCTGCCTCGGCTCTCTGTAGCGGGGCCTGTCTCCTCTTCGTTTCTGCCTTAACGGCAACATCGCCTGATTTTGCGCGACGCCAAATACGCGTGATCGCGTGGCAGCCTCTCATTGGCCGAAGCACCGTTACACGCCTGCGAGTGAAAGTAATAGCTACTTTCTCGCGGCTACGAACGGCACTTCGGCTAGCGGTGCACGATCAACGCAGAGAGTGCGACGCGAGTAAATCGCTGAATTGTAAGAGCGAGCGAGACGACTCATTGCTCGCCTTTGACCCTTTCCAGTCGCGAGGGTCGCTCTTACCGTACTCGCGTCGCTGTGTGGAACATTTATATGCCTGCACGCCCACTCATATAAATGCACAGCAAATACATGCAAGTATACAGGTTGTGACGTGCCTGCATATATTGTTCCTCACAGTACATAGGTTTACCTGCAGTTAAAATCTGCATGTCTCGAGTGCACTTTATTGAATTTAAATACTCGGTCTATGTACGTATAACTCTATGTACTTCCCTGATTATTAGCGCAATCCATGTAATCCTCCTGTATGTAATCCACCGATGTCACCTGCTGAAGAGTCCACCCGGGGGCGCCAAAAATGTCCTGACAAAAGGGCTTGGTGTATATAACACATGAAACAACAACAATTCGTGGATCTTCAACATCCAGCTGGCCGACAACGAAGTCTTTTTGATACTGCTTTAATTCAGCACAGAGACCCGAACATCTAGCGAGAGCACTCCATCCCGCTCTCGTCGCTCTCGTGCTGCTCTTTACAGTGCCCTAATTAATTTCATGCACCTTACAGCCTAAAGCCTAACATTATGCCCAGTCAAATGACTGAAAAAAAAGATGGCGCAAAAAAGAGATTTTAATGAAACCTACCTGGTTGACGCAGGAGCTTGCTTTAGTGATCGTTTAAGTCAACTATTCGTTAAATTGGAAAAAGTAGAGAGCAATATCGAGAGACAACGGAGTTCACTCATAAATAAAATGGTGACTCCAAGTTAATTTGAAATTCAATGCCGGCTAGATATCCTCAACTCATACATTTCGAAGGCTATAAATCTCTGGTCAGAGATCTAGGGGTTACCCTGAACCCTACGAAGAGCCGCAATTCCAAGCAATCTCCGTTTCTTTAATATACATAAGAATATACAAATATGTTCATTACAAGCCAATCATACACACAAACGCCAGTCGCTGAGTCAGCTGTTCTTTGGCTGCTTTGCATGGCAATGCTATGGGAAATTAAATGTTTAATAACTTTTTTTCTAGAATAAGGATTTTGATCAAACTTGTTGGGCGTGATCATGTCATCGATATGTATGTATGTGTTAAAGCACAAGTCTCTAGTATTTTATATACGGGAGTTACAAATTGGAGGCGAAGGGGGCGTGGCATCCAAAATTTGACAAATGAAATTGCGTAAGATGGGCATTCCATACGCCCCCCTCAAAAATAACATTATAATGAAGTTAACAAACATAAAAACATAAAGTTCTTATTCTAACGTGGTTGGCGTGCATTCTGGGAAGTCTTATGTGATCCAGCATTCACTCTAAGGATATTTATTTGTTTTAGTCACCCTATTTTTAAAATTGACTTGTGTGCGTGTGTACCTGTTGTTGTTTCTTTTATTTTGCACAACTGCTTTCATCACCGTCTTACTCGTATCATTATTGTCGTTATTGAGTTTAACTTCGTGATCTAATAACCTATTTTTCACAAAAGCTAATGTAAGGTTATCCTCTGATAGCGTTTCTATAGCTGTGATCACTCCATTGTAAGATGACGGCAACGTAAGCAACAAATGCGACTTCTTCTAATTTTGCACCCGCAGCTAACAATTCACTGACTAACTCATCAAAGATGTTTAAGGTCAGCAGTGGCATCCCACTTGACAGTTTCAGCGACAGTAAACGTTTGCGCAACGTCAATTGCGATGCCAAACTTTTGCGCTCATAAATAGCGTTTAAGCTGTCAAAAATTTGACGCGTCGTTTTGTCGCTTGCAGCAAAATTAAGAAACGAATCACTTAAATGCTCTGTGAGCGTACTTTTAGCACATCGTTCTGCCTTTTCCCAAGAGTCATCGACTTCGTTGGGCATCACTTGATCAATAACTTTCAATACATTGATCTGCTGCTGGGAGCATACTCATTTTTCGACCTATTGAAAAAAAAAACCCCCCCCCCAAAACATCCCTGGCCCCCCCCCCGCCCCAAAACCCCCCCCACCCCCCTTTTTCCCCCCCGTATAAACCCCCCCAACCAAGAAAGGCTGGAAGCTCTGGTAGATAGATTCTGGGAGCTGGAAGCTATCCCAGAGATAAATGAATTGACAAGGTGTTCTGCAGAGCACCTTGCGTGTGAGAAAAAATTTAAAGACAGTGTTTATCAACTCTCGACAGGACGGTATGAGGTCAGCTTGCCTTTTAAGGCTGATCCTTCTTTTTTTTTACTCATTTATCTTTTTTAACCTTTCTTTATGAACTTTTTGCTCTTTATTTTTCTTATTCTTTATTATTATATTATTATTCTTTTCTATGCTAATTACTTCAAAGGGTCCTATATAAAATGATTCTAATTTATGACCTGATGGTGTTGTGTTAAAACAATACACGAAATACTATAACCATATGTCCCAATCAGTTTTATCTACTGATATATGTGAACGAATGTATTCATTGAATGTCCTATGACTTCTTTCAATGGTACCTAATGTCTGGTGGTGGTGTGCTGTAGATGTTATGTTATCTATTTTTAAATATTTGCACAAGTCAGTAATGATTGAATTTTTATATTCTGTTCCCATGTCCGTAATGAACGTTTTCATTGGACCGTACTTCAGAATAAAAGATTCGAATATGGCTTTTGCGACAGTTGTTGCGCTCTTATTTGGAATAGGAATTGCTACTAAATACTTAGTCAAATCACATATTAAAGTGATTGCATATTCATTCTCATTTTCCGAACGTGGTAGTGGACCAATTGTGTCTACTATCACTCTGTCAAAAGCATATTGGGGAGTCTCGGTTATTATCATAGGTGCTCTTGTATGTTTCGTCGTTTTCGACGTCAGGCATTTTTGATATTTATTAATGTATTCTTTTACATGTTTAGTCATGTTTTTCCAATAATATTGTCTCTTTATTTTCGCAATTGTTTTATTAATTCCTGTATGACCTCCTTGAATTGGATCGTCATGGAATGTAGACAGTATAGCTTCTTTTTCTTCATCAACTTGGATGAGGGTCACCGGCTTGAGTAGCGCTACTCTTAATGATTTTAAATAATTATTGCCCATATTTTTAAAAGTATCTATTGAAATTGATTTGCTCGGTGCCACTTTTAATTGGCTGATTTTAAATACACCGGCTTGCCATTCAAGCCTTTGGAAAAACTGACCTAAATCGAGAATTCCATTGGAGTACAAATCGCTAACATTAATTCTTGCAATAATTTTTCTTCCATGTTTCAATAAACATGTGGAATCTGTTATTCGCAAGGTCACTACTTTACGTACCTCGTCATTTGTGATGACTTCGTATACGTTGGGCTTAGAAGCTTTTCCAAGACTTTGCCTTGGCAATAGTTCTTGTTTATTTTCTGCGCAGAAATTATTTTGTCTACTTTGGTGCCTGGTAGTGACTTTCAGGACTTTTCTATTCAAATCAATTAGATCGGATATTGTTATCCTTGATAGATCATCTGCCACAAAATTGTCGTTACCTCTCAGATACTCAACCGTAAAATCATACTCTTCCAGTTCGAGTCGCATGCGTGTTAATTTAGAACTTGGGTTTACCATAGAAAATAAATATGTTAAGGGTCTGTGATCTGTTTTAAGTGTAAAGTGTTTGCCATATATATATGGTCGAAAATGTGTTATTGCCCAATGTATTGCTGCTAGTTCTTGTTCTGTAGTACTCTTATCGCTTTCACCTTTAGTGAATGCTCTTGATGCATATGCAACTGGGAGTTGGATTCCATTATAGTTTTGACTTAAAACTGCTCCACATGCTTGTTTGCTTGCAACCATTGCTTGTTAAAAAAGGCGTAATAATTCTTGACATTCAGTCAAATCATGAAAAATATTTAGCTCGACCCAATTGATCAAGAATATCATCAATTCTGGGGAGTGGAAATTTATCTGACAGCAATTTTTTGTTTATTTGACGATAGTCGATTACTAATCGCCATCTTTTATCTTTAGTGCCTGGAATGGCTTTCTTTGGAACTAATAAGAGTGGGCTTTTATAGGGTGATACAGGCGGTTCAACAATATTTTTTTCAATTAACTTTCCGACTTGATGCTGGATTTCTTCTATTTGGCTATGCGGACATCGATAATTTTTCACATATACTGTTTATAGAAATTGTTTTTAGCGATTGGTTCGGATTCAAGTCCGAACACATCTCTATACTGAGTGCATATTTCCTCGAGTAGTTTTTTGAATAGTGTTGGAAAATTTTTCCTTAACTTGTAACACGGTTTCTTTCTATTATTATGAGATTTTGAATATTCGTAGTTCGAAAGTGCTTCGAATTTTAAGTTATTTATGCATACAGTTTGGCATGTATCTGTAGTATTTAGGAATCGGACAAAAACTAAACGTTATTGTAATACAGATAGGATACGTTAAATTTTGTGGTCTAATTATAAACCAATCATATGTAATCTAATTGACAATTGTATTTTTTAATAAAATCTAATCCGATTATTCCATCGCAAGGAATTGGCAGTATATTTTTTTATTATTTAACCGTGTGTATCTGGATGAGTTTGGGAGTTTCTCGAATTATTTTGGGCGAGACGAACATTATTTATTTATTTATTTATTATCAAAATATAATTGACAAGTCGAGAGTCAACTTAAGTATAAACTAAACAACTTTGTTTAAAGCCTAAAACAAACAGATAAACAATTTCGAAATATCACCAACCCGTTGGGGGTATTTTATTTGCCAGTCCGGCCAGCTATGCATCAATTCACAGCCCGATGTGGTTAGTGATATTATTGAAATAAAGAAATTTAAGAAAGAGGCAATACAGGAAAATTAAGAGTAAAATTATAAATATATAATATAAATATGTAATAAAAAAATAAAATTTCCATCATCACGATCGAGTGATATCCCTAAGATAAGCTGAAAGCAAAGATTTGATTAGAGGAAGAGAGAGTTCAGAGGAAAAAACGTGATAAAATTTATTATAATTCACGCATAATACGTGAAAAGCACTGTGCAACGAGTAATCCGATGTGAGCAGATGTAAATGCAAAGGGCGAAAGTGTCTAGTTGTTCTTGAAGGGACCGAAAAATGAAGTTTCATTAACAAGAAGGGCGAATCAATATTACCTTCAATTAAATTATGAAGAAAAGTAATCCCAAGGATTGTTCTACGGTTTTTCAATGAAGGAAGATCCATAAGAAGGAGACGACTATGATAAGACGGTAGACGGAGATTCGGATCCCAGTTTAGATTTCTTAGAGCAAAGAGAAGAAACTGTTTTTGGACCGATTCAATACGATCCTGGTACACTTTATGCTGTGGAGACCATATAATTGAACAGTATTCTAAAATAGGTCGTACCAATGAAACATAAAGGAGCTTAGTTACTAAAGGATCATTGAACTCTTTCGCCCAACGTTTAATGAAGCCAAGAACACTTTTGGCTTCATTTATAATGGTTGAGATATGAGTAATGAAGCGAAGTTTTGAATCGAAGAGTACACCTAGATCTTTGACAGAAAAAATGCGTTGTAAAGAATCGCTATTAATTGAATAATTCGCAATGTATGGAGTAGTACGACAGAAGGTCATTGTCATACATTTAGAACAGTTTAAACGCAACCTATTGGCCAAGCACCAAAGTTGGAAGGAATTAAGATCATCTTGTAAGCATTGATGATTGATTGCGTTAGAATAAGAAAGGCAAAGTTTTACGTCATCAGCATACATGAAAATCTTTGAATAAGAAATACAAGCAGATTAGTAGAGGTTGATCGATTAAGAACAAAGCCATGTTGTAGTGGCGAAATAATTGATTTACACAAATGCTGTAAAGTGGAAGTTATTATTTTTTCAAATAACTTCGGAATAGCCGATAGTTTGGCAATACCCCTATAATTGGAAATGTCAGATCGCCCACCTTTCTTATATAGAGGGATAATAAAAGACTCTTTCCAAATAGACGGAAACATAGAGGTTTCCAGAGATAAGTTAAAAAGCTTTAGTAAAGGTAACTAAAGGGAATCACAGCATTCTTTTATAACACAACTAGGAATATTATCAGCTCCAGGTGAGAAAGACGATTTCATTGACCCAATGGCAGAAATCAGAATTTGAATTGACTGAAAATGTGAAATCACGGTATAATGTTTTTGTTGAAATGTATGTAACAGGCAGAAGGAGGCCTATAAAGTATATATATTCTTGATCAGGGTGACAAGCCGAGTCGATTTAGCCCTGTCCGTCTGTCCGTATGTATGAACGCGTCGTTCTCAGAACCTATAAGAGCTAGAGACTTGAAATTTTTTATTTAGGCTCCTGAATAGCACGAAAAGATCAAGTTTGTTAAAAAAAATGGATAACTGTTCCCGATTAAATGTTATCGATTAAAATCTTAATTTTAAGTTAGTTAATAAATTATATCTCCCACATCTTTAAAGGTAGAGTTCCCAAACTTTTTTGTTAGTTATAATATTTCATGTAGTGATACAGTATATTGGGTTTGTGCAATGTCCCTCGACAGATAGTGTAAAGATTATCCCGATACGCCCACTAGGGGCGTGGAAAATCGGAAAATGCATTTTCCTGTATCTTGACTTGAGACTTGGTATATATACTCGGGTTAACATCCCACAATCGAAAAGGGGCATGACATACCCTGTAATTTTCGCATTTTTCGAATGTATGCATCCAAACTTTACAGTTATATTCCTGAACGCCCACTCTATGCACATGCCAAAAATTATTTGTCAACTGCCACTGGGGGCGTGGCAAATAAAAACTGAAACATCTGCAGCTTCTGAGCCAATAACGCGCCACATAATGACTTTGTGACCTTTGATCTTGTCTTTTGATTTCCAAATTATGTATATGTGTTTGAAAAGAACTTAATCACATGACCGCACCGGGGTTCGAGCCCACACCTCTACGCTCGCCAACGAACTTATGTATATCACATTTTTTGAGTTGCCACCTCTCTCATTTTGAGAGTTGCCACCTCTCTTATTTTGAGAGATGCCACCTCTCTCGATTTAGGTGAGTGTTTTTGCTAAGGTAAGGGTTCTAAGCTTCGATTTAAGGTTAAATTTTAAAAAATATAATGTGATGGATGCCGCTGTGTGCTGCTGGGACGTGAAATAGTAGTTCGCTGTCGGTTGCGTCCGACAGTAACATTCTTACATCGTTGGACATATCTTGTGCGTCGTCGGTGCTCATAGGTCAGGTTGGGTGCCGGCAAGGGCGGCTGTGTGGCGGCTGCAGCCTCAGGTGAGTATTTGTGTTGATTTTTATACCCTGAACCCATTGAAAATGGGAAATCAGGGTATAATGTTTTTGTTGAAATGTATGTAACAGGCAGAAAAAGGCGTGTCAGACCCAATAAAGTATATATCTTTTTGATGACAAGCCGAGCTGATATATGCCATGTCCGTTTGTCCGTCCGTCCGTCCGTCCGTCCGTCCGTTCTCAGAACCTACAAGAGCTAGGGACTTGAAATTTTTTATGTAGGTTCCTGTATAGCACGAATCGATAACTATCATCGTTTTAATGTTATCGATTAAAAACCGATGTCTTCATTCAGTTAAAAATTTCTATTTAATTCATCTTTATAGTTAGAGTCATTTAAATTATGAATTTAGTTTTATGTGAGCCTTATACAATTTCGGTTTTTTGCTTAATTTTGGATGCCACGCCCCCTTCGCCTCATATTTGTAAGTCCCGTATATCAAATACTAGAGATTTGTGCTTTGTCACATACAGACATATGGATGACATGATCACGCCCAACAAGTTTGATCAATATCGTTGCTCTAGAAAAAAAGTATAATAACATTTAATTTTCCATAACATAAACATGCAAAGCTGCCAAAGAATAGCTGACGTAACGACTTGCGCTTGAGTGTGCGTGTTTTTTTTTTAACTTCATTTATTTGCTCTTAAAAAATAAATACATAAAAAATTTAGTATAATATAACGCTCGATGCTTGCGGGACTGCCGTGAAGCATTGCTTCGCAAGCGTTTTGCGCTATTTTAGACATTAGTAGCTAGTCATCGGCTTCGCTCAAAACTGCGAAGCTTTACCATAATTTGAGCAGCGAAGGAACTGATTTGGTTCCAAGCTGCCTCAGACTCCAGCATGAGCGCAACCAAGTTGTCCCGTCTAATAGAGCGGCCCACTGTTGCTTCGAGGGCACTCCTCTCCTCGTCGAAGCGTCCACACTCGAAGATTGCGTGGTTAGCGTCTTCCACTACTCCTTGTCCACACCAGTTACTCTCATCTGAGGCGTCGGGGCCAAACCGCTTCAAATAGCTGCGGAAGCATCCGTGTGCAGAAAGAATCTGTGAAAGATAGAAATTAACCTCGCCATGCTTACGATTGACCCATGGTTCAAGCTGCAGTATGAGCCACTGAGTCCATCGTCCTTTCGTCGAGTTGTCCCATTTCCTTTGCCATCGTGAAATGCTGTTCGCCCTGGATGCTTCACTTGGGCCGCGTACAGGTTCGTTTGTACTGCGCTCCACGACTTCGGCGACCAGATCCTCCAGTGGAAGCATTCCGGCTATGACAAGCGCAGCGTCATCTGAGACTGTTCGGAATGAACAGCTGACTCGTATTGCGCTTAATCTATAGGTGGCTCGAATACCTCTGCTGTAGCTGGGAGTGGCCATTGCTCTTGACCAGATTGGCGCTGCGTAAAGGATGATGGACCTCACGACGCCCATAAGAAGGCGTCGTTGTTGCTTTGGTCCCCGTGTGTTCAGCATGATTCGGGAGACTGCTCTACACGAATCGGCTGCTTTTTTATGCACGTATTCCAAGTGCTCACGGAAGGTCAACCTTGTGTCAATGACCCCAAGATTCTTAATCGCCCTCTTTGACGCAATACTGATGTTGCCAATCTTTATATGGGCCGTTTCCACTTTCTTACGACTGCTGACTAGGACGACCTAGGACGACCCCAGGCGCAGTACGCAGTCGTACATAGTATTCCATAGGAGAGGCCCCAGAACTGATCCTTGGGGGACTCCAGCTGACACTATGTGAGTTTGGACTCCCTCACTCGTATTGTACATAAGTGTCCTTCCTCTGAAGTAGCTCTTTATTAGGGATATTATATTGTGCCAGAGCATCTAGAATCATATCCCAGCTAGCTGTGTTGAATGCAATACTGCTTCGACCCGTGCTTCCATCTGGTACCTTGTATGGCGGTGGTTGAGAGGCCAACAACTTTGCTCAACGTATCCGTCGTTGACATGGCTTTCCGGAACCCAAATTGGTTTGGGGACAGGCCGCCAGCGCTTGCGATTGCGGCCTCCAGTCTGGAACAGACCAATTTTTCGAACACCTTTCCCAAGGTGTCCAAGAGACAAATTGGTCTGTAGGATGATGGCTCCGGTGGTTTTCCAGCCTTAGGTAGCAATACCAGGTTCTGTATCTTCCAGCTTGCAGGGAACGTTTCTTGGCTCGCCGATCGTGAATAGAAGCGCAGAGTGATCGCTGCCCGTATAGCTTTCGCTGATGCACCATGTTGCCTCTCGAAAGAGGGACGAAGCGACGAATGTAAGGTCGATTGTGGACCCATGTCCAGCCCTACTGAATGTGTACTCGTGGCCAGAGTTGAGCAGAGCCACGTCCAGCGTCGCGAAGATTTCCAATAGAGTGCGACCTCTGGCATTTGTTTCAAGGCTGCCCCATTCCATGGCCCATGCATTAAAGTCGACAGCTATGATGGCCTTCCGACCTCTTACGTCCTCGGCTAGCTCGTCGAGCACCTCCGTGAATTCATTAATCTGCATGCTGCACGAACCCGTTGCAAGACTTGACATCTGCAAGCGCTGTCGCTGAGTTGCCGCATTTTCACAACGCTGCTTTGCCACTGGTGTCTGTGGCCCATGACCTGGGGCAGCAGGTCATGCAGTAGTGGGGCTCGCTGAGGAAAGCTACCTCTATTAGTTTTTCTCTGGCTGTCTGCTGTAGCAGGTCTTGAGCAGCTATGCAGTGATTCAGGTTTAGCTGTGGAAATCTTAACATTTAATTTTTTGGACAGCTTCGTGATATGATGGGCACTTAAAGCTACCCGCCGCATGATCCGTCTGCTTTTCGCGTTTGCGGACGCAGAGACTGCATTTTGGTGGCTTTTCGCAGCTTTTAGCTGTGTGACCCATCAATCCGCACCTGAAGCAAGCACCTTTCAGGTCGCATTCGCTTTTGCAATTAGCCGCAATGTGCCCATAGTCCAGGCATTTGAAGCAGCGTTTTGGCTGCTCCACCGCTCGGATACGGCAGACGACCCATCCAACGCGTATTTTGGCGAGCTCAACCAGCGCTCTGGGAGCACGACTGTGGCTCTTTGCTGTCCTCCGAAAGCCGGACGTAGGGATTTGACGACGTCCATCGAGAGCGAGCTGTCTTTCAGCGCATTCCTAATTGCCTCGACTAGCTCCTCTTTGCTCGCTAGTTCGTCCAGATCGCGGATCTCGATTTGCGCGGACTCGGTAAGCGTTTTGACCACCGCGCGTTCGCCCAAGGCCTTGCCAACAGCCTCCTGGAGCACCTCAGCACTATGCTCGGGCTTCTTGCTCAGCTGCAGCAATAAATCGCCCTTTGCTGTCTTTCTTATTCCCTGGACATCCCCACTGAGATGCTTAAGGCTCGGGTCAGTTCTGACAACTTTCAGCATGTCAGCATAACTACAGCCCTCTACTCCAGAAACTGTAATTGCGTCTGTCCTTGGTCGTTTGTGGTGCTGTTTGCGCCCCTTAACCTCCGTCCAGTTCGCTGCTCTGGCCTGCTGCACTGCCTGGTTCGACCCTGCCGAGACTGTCTGCTTCTTTGCTCCCACTTCACTGTGCCCATTGGGCCTAGATTTTTTTGGGGGAGTCCTCCTTTGCTCAGGGGCAACGTCCCTCGACCGTTTAGGCGTATCGTTGCCTGGAGGGGCATTCGCTATGGCGACTTTAAAGTGCGGTGTTGTATGCACCTCGCAGTCTCTGATCCTGCGGTTGCAGAGCAACTCCGCCGCCTCGTGAAGCTTGATTATTCTAGCTAGCTCCTCTCTCATTGGCACAGTTATATGCCGCTGGCCCCCGAATAATGCCGTCAGGCCCTCAAGTGCTGCTCCTATCTGCTGGATAGTGCCCTTCAATGTAGTTGAAGCCTTCTGCTGTGGCCCTGTCTGCTGTTGCGGCGGTGATCGCTGCAATGCAGAGCGGCTTGCAAAGGCTTGCTGCTCTTCCTCCATTCTGCCCTCCATCGTGCTCCAACTACCAAGGCGAGAAGCCTGTAGTGGGCAACAACTGATTTTTGCTGCTTGGTAGCTTCAGTTAAGCTTAGACTTACATTAAAGAACTCAGCTCAAATACTCAGCGAGCCCGAAAGTATGCACTACTTTCAGTAGCTTCAACTGCATTCTAGCGTTTAGGTTGCTGTCTTTGCTAAGACTCAGCAGCTGATTGTCCGCTGCAGTTTCCAGCACTACTAACAACTGTTAGAGTGCACCTGATGCTATTTGTTTGCCTAAACGCTTCTAAACTTTTTTACAATTTTTCGCACCAAAATAGGAAAAAATTGAAGCTGACGCTACCAACACTACAGCACCACCAATACCTACTCCCCGCTCCAGAGCTATTGGCATCAACCGCCACTGAAATACTCCGCGTTTTGCCGCACAGTAAGTCAGTTGTGACCGCCGTTTGTTTTGCTAGGTGCGCCGCGCCCGCAGCGTACAATTTTATTAACACGACTTATTTTTTCGCAGTTAAAAAAGATTACATCGATGTTTCCGAGGAACACTTTAAATTAGCGGCCGTACTCCACGAAAACACAACTCTATGTGCGTGTGTGTGTGCGTGTGTCTGTGCGTGTGTGTGAGTGTGTTGGTTGTACTGTACGTACATATGCATGTGTATATAAAAGAAACGAGGAATGCTTGGAATGGCGGTTCTTCGCAGGGTTCAGGGTATACCCTACTTGAGCGGTCTCGACTAGAGTTTTCTTACTTGTTTAATATTGTTTCTAACCTATCTGCTCTGATTATATATTTTTTCTTTAAGCACTTGTTGTGCAACTTATATAATATCTTTAGTGTTTGCAAGTAATAATATAACTATAATTATAAGCATAATTGTTATGAATTTTAAATCTACTGAAACAGTTTCTACATTGTTAATAACATTCGCGGTTGAATCCAACATGATTACTGTTTCTTTTATATTATCCGGATTGCGGTCCTCCGCATCATCTGGTCGTCGCCGGTTGGCCACGCTGACGCTCCTTCGTCGGCGTAAAAGGCGGCCTGCCTTTCATGCTTGTCGCTCACGTTGACCCTCAATGTAGTTGTAGCATTATTCTTTGCAGTTCCATCGTTGGCGTAAAACACGGGTTGTCTTTCACGCTTGTTTGTTCCTTTCCTGTGTGCAAGTATACTCACACGTAACGCTTTCCAGTGGTCCATGGCAGTCCTTCGGGCACTCCTTTTTATACCCTGAACCCATTGAAAATGGGAATTCAGGGTATAATGTTTTTGATGGAAGGCGTATGTATGTAACAGGCAGAAGGAGGCGTGGCAGACCCCATAAAGTACATATATTCTTGATCAGGATGACAAGCCGAGTTGATATAGCCATGTCCGTCTGTCCGTCCGTCTGTCCGTCTGTCCGTATGTATGAACGCGTCGTTCTCAGAACCTACAATAGCTAGAGACTTGAAATTTTTTATGTAGGTTCCTGTATATCACGAAAAGATCGAGTTTGTTTCAGAAATTCGATAACGGTTATAGTTTTATTGTTATCGATTAAAAACGAAAATCTAAATTAAGCTATAAAATTCTATCTAATTAATCTTTCTAGCTAGAGTCTTTTAATTGTGCAGTTAGTGTTATTCGCGCCGTCCCCTTTGCCTCGAATTTGTAACTCCCGTATATCAAATACTAAAAACTTGTGCTTTGGCACATACATATATATGGATGACATGATCACGCCAAACAAGTTTGATCAATATCGTTGCTCTAGATTCTGCTATAAAATTGTGGTGGCATGTAGATTTGTCCGTTAATTTGTGCTGCGGCGACGTGTTTGTGCGTGTAGTGTAACGGCAAACGCTGTGTGTATGTGTGTGTTTTTGTACATACTGTGAGGGACATATGTAGGCACGTCTCAACCTACATGTATTTGCTGTGCATTTATATGGGTGGGCGTGCAGGCATATAAATGTTCCACACAGCGACGCGAGTACGGTAAGAGCGACCCTCGCGACTGGAAAGGGTCAAAGGCGAACGATTCAGTGATTTACTCGCGTCGCACTCTCTGTGTTGATCGTGCACCGCTAGCCGAAGTGCCGTTCGTAGCCGCGAGAAAGTAGCTATTACTTTCACTCGCAGGCGTGTAACGGTGCTTCGGCCAATGAGCGGCTGCCACGCGAGCAGACTGCTTAAGTTTTGAGGACAAAGCCCGTCTGGTTAGAGCCGATCCTGTCACTTGGACGGAGCTTTTAGTTATACTTTCTAGAAATGTAGATAATGTAGAAATTTCTGAAGAAGCAGCAGGCTGCTTAAGTTTTGAGAACAAAGCCCGTCTGATTAGAGTCGATCCTGTCACTTGGGCTAGGTATTTTGATTTTCGATATAGGCAGGTTTTAAAACTAATGAAGGATATCGGTGTTTTTGGTAGTCATTATGTTGTTAGGTTTTATTTGCGAGTTGAGTTCCAGCAAAGAGGCTCTCCTCATATTCATGGCATGTTTTGGCTGGAAGATGCCCCTAGGCTTGACTCGACTGATGGGTAAAGCATTGTTAGAGTGAAGTCTTTTATTGATCAGTTTATCACAGCTGACACTGATTGTCCGGATGTGGCTCCATATTTGGAGTATCAAATCCACAATCACGGCCACTCATGTAGGCGAGACGTTAGGGCACAAAAAATTTGTAGATTTGGTATTCCCTACCCTCCTATGCCCCAAACAGAAATTTTGTTTCCTTTTGAAGAGAATGCTCAAAATATAGATGAGTAGAAATTTTCAAAAAATTCAAGGCTTCTTGGAAACAACGTTTGATCGTAAAACCATAGACTCGCTTAGTGAATTTAATAGCTTTTTGTCCAACGATCAACTTAACCTTAGTTATGAGTTTTATATTGTATTTTTTGTGTTATTGTATTTTTTTTTTTTTTCAATCCGAAGTAAGGTCTAAAATTAAGGGTTTTTTTAAAACCCCAAATAGACCCCAAAAAAAAAATCGTGAACAAAAATTAGTATTTTATCTTAAAAGACAACAAATCTAACTAACTAACTGCATACTTTACTTTTGTTTAAATATAATCGAATAATTTACAGAATTTTCCAAAAACATAACAAGTTTACTGTTCGAAAAGTCGAACAGTGGTTCAAAATGGGTTAATGCTCTTAGATCGAGCACCAAGAAGCCCAAGATATTTTTAAAGCGATCATTCGCAGCAATAAAGCTTACCGCTTATAATAAGCATCTTCTCCAACTGCAGCGAGCTAATATAGATATTCAGTTCATATTAGACCCCTACGCTTGTTGCAATTATGTCGTTAATTATATTAACAAGTCTCAGAGAGGGATTTCTAAATTAATGCACATAGGGCACAAATTTATTTCGGGCACTGAAATATCTGCCCAAGAAGCCGTTTACTGCTGTTTAGGTATGCACTTGTCCGAAAGCAGTAACGCAGAGGTATATATAAATAATTCATTGTTCGGAGCATCGGGTTAGGATGCTTAAGAGTAGACAACAGTTAGAAAATGTACCCGATGGCTCTACAGATATATTTTTATTAGGGCTCTTAGAGCATAATGTTCAGCGTCCTGACGCTTTAGATAGTTTATGCCTGGCTGATTTGGCTGCTTTTTATAGTTATAGCAAACAGCATGGTGGAGCTCGCCAAAGCAATAGAAGAACACAATGACCCAGAAGCACCAAATTCAGATTCTTTAGTGTTTGCACTTAGCCATAATAGTGGTTTCGTTAGGAAAAGACGCTCTCCCAGTATTATTAGGTATAAAAGATTTAATATTAATACTGAGAGAAGCCAATACTTTCGGGAATTAGTTATGTTATATGTCCCATGGAGAGACGAGGAGGCAGAATTAGTGAATAGAGACTGCGAATTGTTTTGTATTCAGAATCAGGATTTATTTAAGACAACCCGTAGGAAGTACAATAGCTTAGATGATAGTGAGCTTCAGAATGCTCTTAACAACGTAATACAGGATGAGAATGAGGGCAATATTGAGAATAGAGAGGTAATTGACGATAGGTTTAGAGTGTTAGGGTTGCCAGAAATAGACCCTAGATTAAATTCGTTGGAGGTGGTGCTGGTGTCGGAAAGAGCCGACTGTCCCCTCCATTTTTCAAGCATTATCCCATATATTTAGCAGTAGACCTGGGACTAATGATTCAGCAAAAATTTTACTCTGTGCCTCAACAGGTAAAGCTGCTTTCGGAATTAATGGTTCCACCTAGATTGAATGTCTTAAACAATAATGGAAATGATGAGAATCAGGAAGAGAATACCACTGTCCGAGTATCCCATATATTTAACAGTAGACCTAGGACTAATGATTCAACAAAAATTTTACTCTGTGCCTCAACAGGTAAAGCTGCTTTCTGAATTAATGGTTCCACACTACATTCCATGTTCTCTCTACCAGTTAACTAATCTGGTTCTGATTTGAGAGCTTTAAGTAATGACTTAGTCAATGGTTTGCACTCAAGGTTAATAGACCTTAAATTAACTATTATAGATGAAATATCTATGGGAGGTTCTAAAATGTTTTCTCAGTTTGGACTCCCGTCTAAAACAAATTTTCAAAAATACTTCTCCATTTGGTGGTATTTCTGTCATAGTATAGTATCACCAGTAGGCGATCGTTGGATTTTCGAATCCAACTCTCACGATCCCTACAGTGCAATATACGCTTCTTCGCTCTGGGACCTTTTTTAACTATTTTGAGCACACAGAAATAATGCGACAGCGGGAGGACCAAACGTTTGCTTCTGCTTTAAATAATATGGCAACAGATAACTACAACAATATAAAACTTCACGCTATTTCAACGGATCCATTTACTTCGTTAGCAGAAGATTTTATAAAAGCTACTCATTTAAATGCAGCGAATAAGGAATGAATTTTAGAAGTCGTGAGTAGCTTTAGGTCGTCCGAAAATCAGGGATAGCGTACAGAATCTTCGTGGAACCCCATTAAAAAAATAGATCGAAATTTCCAATGTAGGAAAAATAAGCAAGTTTCCATTGACCGTACGCAGTTTCCTGTTGTGCCTGCAGAAGGTATAACTATTCACAAAAGCCAGGGAGCTACGTATAGCAAAGTGGTGGTCCACACTTGCTCCCGAATGCAGCGAGCTGCATTATACGTAGCTTGTAGTAGAGCAACAACTGCTTCGGGGTTGTTCATAATAGGAGATTTTCTTCCACCTAAGCCTCCCAAAAATTATGATAAGGTCCAAACCCAAATAGTCCGATTGCGCACTGAAAAGTTACTTCGATCACATTATGATCACCTGCTTGACAGTTCCGCTCTAGATATTTTCTACCATACCACACAAAGCATTAACTGTCATATTGAAGATATTAAATCTGACAGATTAATGCTTCAATCGTCCATTCTATGTTTCGTTAAAGCGTCTACTTACGCTAACGAAAATGTAAATATTCCTGGGTTTAGCATTGTTGTCCGTCTTGATTGCGAGGTAATACCTAACGCAAGTCGACCAAATAGGGGGATCATCATTTATATTAGGTATATTATTTTAAATAATATATCAAGCTGCTTAAATGTTAAACAAGTAAGAACGTTGCTGTCGGACGCAACCGACAGCGAAATACTATTTCACGTCCCAGCAGCACACAGGGGCATCTATCACTTTATATTTTTTTAAATTTCACCCTAAATCCCCACTGTCGCCGCTTAAATTAGCTGCAGATTAAAACTTTTCATTGGAGGTGGCCAGACAGTTTCAATTAGGATCGAAACTTAGAACCCTTACCTTAGCAAAAACACGCAAATCAAAAGACAAGGTCAAAGGTCACAAAGTCATTATGTGGCGCGTTATTGGCTCAGAAGCTGCAGATGTTTCAGTTTTGATCTGTCACGCCCCCAGTGGCAGTAGACAAATAGTTTTTGGCATGTGCATAGAGTGGGCGTTTAAGAATATAACTGTAAAGTTTGGATGCTTACATTCGAAAAATGCGAAAATTACAGGGTATTTTTTGTATGGCATGCCTCTTTTGGGGCGTAACAATAATGTTTGGGGAATCGATAGAAGAGGCCCACAGTAACTTAGCATTTAATTTTGAAGCTTCTAGCACTAAAACTGTGGAAGATATAAGCTGATAAAAGTGTCGACGGGCGATAAAGTTTGGCCCGATTGCCACGCCCCCAATTGGCGTATACACATAATTTTTGGCATGCTTATAGAGTGGGCGTTCAGGAATATAAAAGTAAGGTTTGGATGATTACACTCGAAAAATGCGAAAATTACAGGGTATTTTTTGTACGGCATGTCCCTTTTGGGGCGTAACAATCATCTTTGGGAAATCGATAGAGGAGGCCCCCAGTAACTTAGCATTTAATTTTGAAGCTTCTAGCACTAA
Source organism: Drosophila paranaensis (assembly GCA_035047545.1). Taxonomy (NCBI): domain Eukaryota; kingdom Metazoa; phylum Arthropoda; class Insecta; order Diptera; family Drosophilidae; genus Drosophila; species Drosophila paranaensis. The sequence continues at coordinate 176,112 of JAWNPL010000244.1, read as the reverse complement.
AACTGTGGAAGATATAAGCTGATAAAAGTGTCGACGGGCGATAAAGTTTGGCCCGATTGCCACGCCCCCAATGGGCGTATACACATAATTTTTGGCATGCTTATAGAGTGGGCGTTCAGGAATATAACTGTAAGGTTTGGATGATTACACTCGAAAAATGCGAAAATTACAGGGTATTTTTTGTACGGCATGTCCCTTTTGGGGCGTAACAATCATCTTTGGGAAATCGATAGAGGAGGCCCCCAGTAACTTAGCATTCAATTTTGAAGCTTCTAGAAGAGATATAAGCTGATATTAGTTGCCACGCCCCCTGAGGGCGTAGATACATCAGCCATAGCTTTTTAGTTGTGTGAAGTTAATCCGAGTATATATACAAAGTCTCAAGTCTCTAGCATCAATGGTGCTCAAAATATAACAGAATTAGTAAAATCACTATATTTTCAGAACCGATTTGCCGCGCCCCTAGTGGGCGTGGCCATAAATTTTTTTAGTCGATCTTTACAGGATCATAATAGTAATCCACGTGTTAAATTTGAGCGTTATAGCTTGAAGACTTTATGAGATACAGTTTGACCCGATTTGCCACGCCCCCAATGGGCGTAGATATATCCGCCATAGCTTTTTGATTTTGGGGTGTCGACATGAATGTACAGTTAAAATCTCAACTCTCGAGCCCTTCTAGAAGTAGTGTTTATGGGCTACAGGAAGATTCATTTTCCGATTTGCCACGCCCCTAGTGGGCGTATCGGGAAAATCTTGACACTTTATCAAACGAGGGTATACACGAGTATATGTTTCAAATTTCAAGTCTCTAGCTTCAATAGCGTGGAAATGGTTTGCGTTCATACGGACAGACGGACAAACGGATTTTGCACAAAACCAATATACTATATCACTACGTGAAATAGTATAAAAAGTAAATGGATCGTCAGTGTTTGAATATGCTGTATTTAGGTATAAATCGTTAAGCTTTGTAGTTGTTATAAAAGTGCATCGTATCTAGTCCGATTGTTTATTACCGAATTTGAGGATCTATTTCAGCAATATCCATTTTTGACAGAGAATTGTCTTATTTTAGGGGATTTTAATTTGTGTTTGAGCAAGTTTGACTCGACTAGGGCTTTATATAGCGAGTTAGTTAGGAGAAGCTTTAGAAGCCTTTTAGATTTGAAAACGCCGATAACCAATTGTGATTCGCACATTGATTAGGCGTTTTCAAATCTATCCACAGAATGTATCAGTGCTAGGACTTTTGAAAGTTTGGTTTATTCACGTTGATATATAACTATTTTAGTACAGCAAAGTGGTTTCTTAGGCTATAGCTGCACACGGCTAAGCCCGCAGGATTCGTAGTTGCCGTGAGGAGCACTTCGGCTAACGAGCGGTTAGCCTCTGAGCCGTCTAGAGGTTGCAGAACACTCCAGAGTACGCCAGGATACGCGCTGTGATCTCTAGCGGTTCGCCGAGAGTATCACAGGCACTCCCACTGCTTGATTCGCTCGCTGGCACTCTAGACCGCGCCTCAAAGACGTGCGCACGACTACTCTCACGTACCTTTTACTCCTGGTTGTAGGGCACGCCACTCCTTGTAACGCTTTCCGAGCACACCTCAGAGCTGGCTGAGATAGCGCACACCGTTCTCCACAGGATCGTAGTTCTGCCGTGAGAAGCACTCCGACCAGCGACCGATCAGCCTCTGAGCCGTCTAGAGGTTGCAGAGCACTCCAGGGTACGCCAGGATACGCGCTGTATACTCCAGCGGTTCGCTTGGATCACCACACGCACTCCTACAACTGGATGTACTCGCTGGCACTCTAGACTGCGTCTCAGAAGGCTTGCGTTCTTTAGCACGGCTACCCTCACTAACCTCACTCTCCTGTTCAGGTTGTAATGTTTTCATGCTTGGTGTGCATTTTGGAGGGCGCCAAAAAAAAATCGGGTGGCGATCAACTCTCCTCGTTAGATATCGCATGGCGGACGGAATCCTCTGGGGCCTCTAGCTCTTCGGCGGTGGGGTGGCCTTGCCATACTACTTCCAACTTACATAAAATTAATTTTTTTAGGATCCCTGACACTAAACGAGACGGACAGAATACAGACAGATTACAGAAAGGAAATAAAGGTAAAAAAAAAATTAACGAAAACACGAACAGCTATCTAAACGCGGAGGCGTTAAAGGCCTCGCGCTGTCTATACCCTTACCCAACCATGATCATCCTAGTAAAATTTGGTGGATGATCCCCGAAAAAATTTCCCGACCCTCTCCTACATTTCCAGATTTAAAAAATTATATTAATACAACATTTTGTTTATTCACATATTTCTAAAAAACTAAGGGTATTTATAAAGTTCATCTTTGCACGTTATAAATTATGAATAAAATTTCATAATACAGACAAATTGTATGTGCAGCTTAAATTAAATCTTATCTAAGGTACATTCAAAAAATTTCTTCATTCCAACAATAAGAATGAAAGGAATAAAAGCAGTAATTTGCTTGCGTGCTTTCAAATTTAATTATCTAATTATTTTTCTACATATGTATATGAAATTTAATTTGAATTTAATTTAATTAATAATTTGTTTATTTTTATTTTATATATTTTTTTCCATATATATATTTATTTTATTTATTTATTTATGTTAAGGAATTTTTTTTTTCATTGTTTTTTTTTTCTTTAAATATTTTTTTCAGTGTATCGAAATTTAGGTTAAACTTGAAACTAGCCTGAGCAAAAAAACTTTTTTTTTCATTTTTTCAATATATTTTTTTCTTTTATATATATAAATTTTTCTTGTTGATTACACAAAATCGGTTTTCAAAAATTTAAGGAACGGTGGAAAGGGAAAAAGAAGACTTACAGTTTTTATCATAGGTTCAATCCAGCGATGAAAGGCCTTTCCTCGTGGTGTAGCGCTGTGCTTGGGTTAAGGGGGGGTTAAATTAAAAAAACTTATATATATATATATATGTAGGTAACTTTATTATTGATATAAAAAAATTTGGTTACCAAAAAAAATATTTTTTCTTCTCTTTCTCTTTCTCTTTTTTTTTTTTTTTTTTAAATTTATTTATTTATATATATATATTTTTTTTTTATTATTTTTTTTTCTGTTATATTATGTATTTTTATATTATTTTATTATTCCATTATTTCATACATCGAAATGTTCACTTCTCTTTTTTTTTTTTTTTTACTAACATGTTGTAGGTATTAATACATTGTATTTATTAAAATTTTGTCTTTAAAAAAAATAGGGTCTTGAAAGACACTGTGGTTCAACAAGTTATTTTTTCACTGGAAAAATCACATTTTTTTTTTTTTGTGAAGTGTTTTTTTTTTTTTTCACTTTTACTGTTTATTAAATATCACTGCAAGCCGCTGCTGGCTCTCCCACGATGAGATCGGTGTTGCGGTGTTTTCGTCGAAATGATGGTACTTTTGAGGCCGACATCGCAATCCGCAGCATCCCTCGGAGCAAATCGGCAAAGTGGCCAACAATAGTTGGTTCAAATATTGTTTTTTTATATATAAACTTTTTTAGAGCCCTTTTTTTTTCTTGGGCCGAACCACAGAAACTTTTTCTTATATCAGCCACAACAATGAGCAAGACAAGAGAAGAGAAGAGAGACCAATTTCGCTCTCCCGCTTCTTTTATACCCCCTCTATTCTTAAAAGCTCGGAACCTCTTCAAGTTGGCCGCGCTTACGCACGCGGTTAACCTACAAGGGCACAGCTGGCGACGAAAGCTTCAAGGGCACAGCTGGCGACGAAAGCTTTAAGGGATCAGCTGGCGACGCAAGCCTCAAGGGCACAGCTGGCGACGAAAGCTTTAAGGGATCAGCTGGCGACGCAAGCCTCGCTTAAGCCCATTAAAAAGCTTTCACAGCTGTTGCTGTGCGCGCGCAACTTAAAGATATCGAATTACTATTTGAATGGTCGGGCTGCGACCATTACACCACCCGATAATCTGATTCGATAGAGGGAAGATTAGCGGGAATCAGCTTCGAATGTCCTTAGCATGGTAGGTCCCTACTTCCAATCCTTGTAAATTCTCTAAGAGATAAAAGCTATTGCCAAGTTTCTTTTTAATGCGGCATTTTAAAAATTGTGGTGCCAATTTAGCATTGAAATTCTGAGAGAATTTACTCAGACTGAAGTTTCTTCTAAAAACCTCTTGACCTTCCTTAAAGGACACTGGCTTGGATCTCAAATTATACTGCGCTGCATTGCGCTCATATGCGGCGCGAATATTCTTTTGCAAGTCCTTTCGCAACAGGGCGAGTTTATCTGTTCTTTCAATTGCCAACTGTGGCTCTTCCAACAAAGAAACGGCCTTTAAGAGACGATAATCGGCCCCATGAGTTATCATTTCTAACCCAAAGAGAGCTTTGTAAGGCGAACAACCTAAAAACTGATGGGATGCAGATCTTAGCGCACATGAGATGGCCGTTAAATTTATATCCCATTCTGTCTGATCTTCCTTAAGATACGCTCGGATTGCAGCTAAGATTGACCTATTAACTCGTTCTGCCGCATTACTCTGGGGAGAATACAAAGCAGTATATGTGTGTCTGACGCCCAATTCAGTGAGGAAGGCATTAAATTCATTTGCACGAAACTGAGCGCCGTTATCACTCACTAGAACTTCAGGAACTCCAAAACAGTGAAAGATATTTTTAAGCAAGAATTCCTGAATTGAAGCCGAAGTAAATTTCTTCAGAGGACAAAGCCAATGATATTTACTAAAATGGTCTAAGACTATAAGCAAGCCTATATTACCACCTTTAGTTCTCGGGTACGGTCCTAAAATATCGACATACAGCCTTTCAAATGGTCTACATGTGGGTGACTGTAACCCCATTGGTGGTCTAAGGGTATAATTAGGTGCTTTTGTTTCCTTGCAAGTGTCACAGTCGCGAATGTAAGATCGTACATCGCTAGCTAAACCAGGCCAAAACAAATTCCTCCGAAGTTTCTCTATAGTTTTCTGCATACCACAGTGGGACGACACTACACTGTCATGTGCCTGCCTAAGTACATCCGATCTAAGTCGTTTGGGAACCCATAACTTCCACATACTCCTATCAGGGTCTTCTCTACCTTTAGAGTGTTCACTTCGGATATAAATATACTGATCACAGAGCTTAATGTCTGGAAATTTGGACTGTTGCAGAGTAAACTTATTCTTAAGCTCCTGATACTCAGGGTCAAAGAAAGCATTCGAGTCCAAATCTACGATTGGACCAATATCAAGAGCTGCAACTTCCTCTTCACAAATTCGTGACAGAACTATATGATCTTTTCCTTTCCGGTGTGAAATTGTGAACTTGTATGGCTGCAAGCGGAAAATCCACCGAGCCAGTCTACCAGAAGCGTTTTGCTGACGCATAAGCCATAGAAGGCTTGAATGGTCAGTCACAACTTCAAATGGCTGCAATTCCAAATAACATCGAAATTTTTCTATAGCCAAAACGACAGCTAAACATTCTCGTTCAGTTACGCTGTAATTTCGCTGCGCACGACTCAACTTTTTGGACATAAAAGCAATCGGCATTTCATCATTTTCTGATGATAACTGCACTAATACAGCTTCTATACCATAGTCGCTGGCATCGCAGTGCAAGTAAAACTTTTTCTCAAAATCCGGGTTCTGTAACACCGGAGCAGAAGTAAGAATTGTTTTCAGCTTGTTCATTGCTTCCTGTGCCTCTTCAGACCAAGCAAACTTATTTTTCTTGGTTAAGGCATCGGTTATAGGGCACGTGAGATCGGCATAGTTTTTAATAAACCTTCTATACCAACCACATACGCCTAAAAATCCACGAACCTGTTTCAGATTCTTTGGTGGTGGCCAATTTCTAATGCAATCAATTTTAGTGGGATCTGTACAGATACCACCACTACCTATGATATGTCCCAAATAATTAACGCTTTTTACACAGAAATGATTTTTCAATATCAGCGTTAAATTGTTTCGGAATTCCACCCTACATCCAGGCTAAACCTCAACACCAACCTTAACACAAACGGGATTCGTCCACCATCGCCAATAGAACAACTCCACAGTGAAAGATATTTTTAAGCAAGAATTCCTGAATTGAAGCCGAAGTAAATTTCTTCAGAGGACAAAGCCAATGATATTTACTAAAATGGTCTAAGACTATAAGCAAGCCTATATTACCACCTTTAGTTCTCGGGTACGGTCCTAAAATATCTACATACAGCCTTTCAAATGGTCTACATGTGGGTGACTTAACCCCATTGGTGGTCTAAGGGTATAATTAGGTGCTTTTGTTTCCTTGCAAGTGTCACAGTCGCGAATGTAAGATCGTACATCGCTAGCTAAACCAGGCCAAAACAAATTCCTCCGAAGTTTCTCTATAGTTTTCTGCATACCACAGTGGGACGACACTACACTGTCATGTGCCTGCCTAAGTACATCCGATCTAAGTCGTTTGGGAACCCATAACTTCCACATACTCCTATCAGGGTCTTCTCTACCTTTAGAGTGTTCATTCGGATATAAATATACTGATCACAGAGCTTAATGTCTGGAAATTTGACTGTTGCAGAGTAAACTTATTCTTAAGCTCCTGATACTCAGGGTCAAAGAAAGCATTCGAGTCCAAATCTACGATTGGACCAATATCAAGCGCTGCAACTTCCTCTTCACAAATTCGTGACAGAGCATCTGGAACTATATGATCTTTTCCTTTCCGGTGTGAAATTGTGAACTTGTATGGCTGCAAGCGGAAAATCCACCGAGCCAGTCTACCAGAAGCGTTTTGCTGACGCATAAGCCATAGAAGGCTTGAATGGTCAGTCACAACTTCAAATGGCTGCAATTCCAAATAACATCGAAATTTTTCTATAGCCAAAACGACAGCTAAACATTCTCGTTCAGTTACGCTGTAATTTCGCTGCGCACGACTCAACTTTTTGGACATAAAAGCAATCGGCATTTCATCATTTTCTGATGATAACTGCACTAATACAGCTCCTATACCATAGTCGCTGGCATCGCAGTGCAAGTAAAACTTTTTCTCAAAATCCGGGTTCTGTAACACCGGAGCGGAAGTAAGAATTGTTTTCAGTTTATTCATTGCTTCCTGTGCCTCTTCAGACCAAGCAAACTTATTTTTCTTGGTTAAGGCATCTGTTATAGGGCACGTGAGATCGGCATAGTTTTTAATAAACCTTCTATACCAACCACATACGCCTAAAAATCCACGAACCTGTTTCAGATTCTTTGGTGGTGGCCAATTTCTAATGCAATCAATTTTAGTGGAATCTGTACAGATACCACCACTACCTATGATATGTCCCAAATAATTAACGCTTTTTACACAGAAATGACTTTTTTCAATATTCAGCGTTAAATTGGCTTTGCGGAATTGCTCTGCGAGGCGCACTAACACTGCCAAGTGGGCTGAGAAACTCTCAGAAACTACGCATACATCATCTAAATAACCAAATACGCAATAGCGTAAATCGGGGGGTATTATTTCGTCCATAAGACGACACATCGTGGCCGGAGCATTGCATAAGCCGAATGGCATAACTTTAAATTGATAGAGGGGTCGACCTGGAATAGTAAAAGCTGTTAATGGCCTTGCCTCTTTGGTGAGTTCGATTTGCCAAAAAGCATCTTTTAAATCCAATTTGGAAATAATGTTTGCTTTTGGCATTCGCGAAAAGATGCCTTCAATACCTGGCAAAGGGTAAGCATCCTTTTTAGTTGCTTCGTTTAATTTACGAGCATCTAGACAAAGACGAATTTTGTTCGGTTTCACGACAAGACGCATAGGAGAACTCCAAGCGCTGATCGATGGTTCTATCACATCGAGCTTTAACATTCTGTCAATTTCAGCGTACAGAAGAGTTTCCACTGCCGGGCTAACTGGATAGAAACGCTGTTTAACCGGGCGTGCGTCTCCTACGTCGATATGGTGCTGGATTAGACGGGTACGACCTAGTCCTTCTTGACAATTTGGGAATAGTGATTTGACGACTTCCAACTGTCGCACTTGCGTTTCTGTCAAGGGAAATGAATTATTTTCTTTAACTTCGCAAGTTACGGAGCGCGGATCCGCCTCCTCAGAGATGGGCTGCACAGCACCGATCACGTGCGGAGCTAGTGCGAATTCTCTCCAAAAATCTATACCCAGAATTAATCTTTGCTTTATTGAGGGAATAATGTAAAGCTGTAAGGGCTTTGTTATTCCCTTATACGTGATTGGGGCGTGAAGTACACCGACAACGCCATGGGCTTTTCCGTCTGCTGTGTGAACCTGAGACTTGATAGACTTAAACTCACTATAGTCTGAAAAATTCTCTAACGCCAATTCAGATCCAATACAACTAACACTGGCGCCGGTATCTAATAAACCCAATTCAGTAAATCTACAAAATTTGACATCAGCGTAACAACGCGAATCATTTTTATTGCAGATAACTGCAGAAACTAGTAATTTCTTAAATTTTCTTATTTTCTTATAATAAGTCTTACAGCGCAAAGCACTTCTAGTTCTTAAACGACTTATTTCGCTAAAGATCTTGTGTTTAATTTCTAAATAATTTCTAAGTCGTTCGTGATAAGGACGCAAATACATGGGCGTGCTATTTTCATCCTGAACTGGTTCCAAATTTAATACGGGACGATATGATTGAGCATTACAATCTTTAATTGCATCCGTATCAATTAATTTCTCGTTGAAGGGAGCACCCTGGTGTTGTTGGACGCACCCTTTGGTCGGTTTTCCGACAAGCGCTGTATGCAGGCCTTACATTGTGGCTTATATACATTGAGAGCACCACACCCATAACAAAATATACGACGCTCTGCTAGACAGTTTTCCCAAACATGTCCTGGCGTATCGCAATTCCAACAGGTTATGTTTGCTTTTTGAAGAGCGGCAATCTCAGATTCAGTATTGTCAATCGGACCACTTTCTGCGATTAGCTCGTCAACTGCATAAATCTGTCGCCGTTGCAAAGGCTGTTTGGCCCTAAAAGAACTTTCTCCACAGCTACTGGTCTCCGCAACTAAATTTTCATGCATTTGAACCAGTTTGCGCAACTGACCTACAGAATGCACCGGTTGATAGAGTAACTGGCGACGTGCTTCAGGAAGGAGATTATTTTTAAGGATTTCAATCAACTCTTCCTCCTCTATTCTCACTGACGATTTGTCAATAAGGGAAACGACACCCTCATAGAAATTGGTGAAAGACTCTCCCTTTTTCTGCTTTCGAGAGCGAATCGATAATCCGTATACTGCTGGCGTAGCGAAAAACAAAAGTCAGACCAAGTAATTCGGTCTACCTTTTTATGGTATCTCCAATACCAATCCCGTGCTCTGCCTACAAAAAGTATGTGCATATGCTTGCACAAAGCATCTAAGTCTCCATCCAGCGTATCATCTGTTAGTACCTTTACGCGGTACATAACTTCGCCGACACTCAAACCTTCATCAGTTCCATCAAATTGTATATTCCATTTTTGCATTATTTGCGCAACTGGACTCGGATGTACTGACGTATGACTTGACGAAGACATCTGAACGGACGGACGCGGAAGGACATTAGGTGGAGATCGACTGCTCACATTCAAGGAAGACATGACTCGCGTGACGGTTTGCTCAATCATATTTTGTATGGTCGAATTATCAACCGGAACGTATTCTTCCCGACGAGTGTTTCCCGACTGATATGGACGACCTCTTCTCCTTACGTTTAGACTGCGTGAAGGGGGACGTTCATTAGGATTAGTACGATTGCTTATCTCTAACTCCACTAACGGCTCCTCACTCTCCTCTAACGTACGCTGGTCTTGTAAGGTTTTGGCCAAGTTACGAGTCACTGCTCGGGTACTTGGCCCTGGGAGTGAAGGATCTGCCTGCTTTGGTCGAGGCGAGCAATTTCCAATCACTAACTTTAAATCCGATAATTGTACCTCTGCGGCACAATTTGGACAGTTCTGATGATTTTTTAACCAATCTTCCAGACAAAGTTTATGATAAATATGACAGCAATTGGTGATATAACACGATTGCGTGTTTGTCAAAATTTGACAACAGATGCCGCAATTTTTCGCTTCATCCGCATCTGCGGGAGTAAGTTGTGGACTATGAGTAAGAGGCATAGTAATTTTTATTAAATAACGTTAAGTACTGGCAAAGTAAAAGAGAGGGTCGAGATATTCGTATAATTGTTCGTAGTTCGTTTATTTCTTTCTTTAGGACTATTGTAATTAAATCTAGATGGTGCCGATAAATTTTCCACTAGTGTGCATATAACTAAACTATCCGGCAAGGGAATGCCCATGCAGCATGTCACCGAGTTCCAGTCAAGCGTTAATCTACAGCACTACTAATAAAACCTAAGAACTCTCAACTAGCATTGCTTAATGGATTCATACCGATCAATTCTCATTTGCAGACATATAATCCTCCCAGGGATAATCGGTATTGGTATCCGTGCCGAATACACAACATTCCAGATTTATATGGAAGCTATAATTTACAAAAATCTACCTTGAGTTGTGGCTTCTTCCACAGCAACTAAAGAACGAGCAACAATTGTGAGAGATAGTTATTCTATAGCTGAAGCTATTTTGTTTTTATTGACGATAAACTATTCGAGGTTTCTCGGTTTGAGTTCCACGCTGAAAACTTCAAGCTTCGTAGACCCAATAGGCAGACCAAGTCAGTCTACTCTATTTCGACAATAGTGATACTGAGGTTGTCAAGTAGTATTCTCACAAAGAGGCGTGGTTTTTAATAATTATCAACATAACCTTATTAAACAAGTATATTGGTAACTATAAAAACTCTACAAAAAAAAAATGGTGCACTTAAAGCTAAGTACTTCCAGGGCCCCACGTTGGGCGCCAAAATTTATGTAATGTTTTCATGCTTGGTGTGCATTTTGGAGGGCGCCAAAAAAAAATCGGGTGGCGATCAACTCTCCTCGTTGGATATCGCATGGCGGACGGAATCCTCTGGGGCCTCTAGCTCTTCGGCGGTGGGGTGGGCTTGCCATACTACTTCCAACTTACATAAAATTAATTTTTTTAGGATCCCTGACACTAAACGAGACGGACAGAATACAGACAGATTACAGAAAGGAAATAAAGGTAACAAAAAAAAATTAACGAAAACACGAACAGCTATCTAAACGCGGAGGCGAAAGGTGTTAAGGGCCTCGCGCTGTCTATACCCTTACCCAACCATGATCATCCTAGTAAAATTTGGTGGATGATCCCCGAAAAAATTTCCCGACCCTCTCCTACATTGCCAGATTTAAAAAAATTATATTAATACAACATTTTGTTTATTCACATATTTCTAAAAAAACTAAGGGTATTTATAAAGTTCATCTTTGCACGTTATAAATTATGAATAAAATTTCATAATACAGACAAATTGTATGTGCAGCTTAAATTAAATCTTATCTAAGGTACATTCAAAAAATTTCTTCATTCCAACAATAAGAATGAAAGGAATAAAAGCAGTAATTTGCTTGCGTGCTTTCAAATTTAGTTATCTAATTATTTTTCTATATATGTATATGAAATTTAATTTGAATTTAATTTAATTAATAATTTGTTTATTTTTATTTTATATATTTTTTTTCATATATATATTTATTTTATTTATTTATTTATGTTAAGGAATTTTTTTTTCATTGTTTTTTTTTTCTTTAAATATTTTTTTCAGTGTATCGAAATTTAGGTTAAACTTTTAGGTTAAACTTGAAACTAGCCTGAGCAAAAAAACTTTTTTTTTTCATTTTTTCAATATATTTTTTTCTTTTATATATATAAATTTTTCTTGTTGATTACACAAAATCGGTTTTCAAAAATTTAAGGAACGGTGGAAAGGGAAAAAAAACTTACATTTTTTATCACAGGTTCAATCCAGCGATGAAAGGCCTTTCCTCGTGGTGTAGCGCTGTGCTTGGGTTAAGGGGGGGTTAAATTAAAAAAAAAACTTATATATATATGTAGGTAACGTTATTATTGATAAAAAAAATTAGGTTACCAAAAAAATATTTTTTCTTCTCTTTCTCTTTCTCTTTTTTTTTTTTTTTTTTTTTTTATTTTATTTATATATATAGATATATATATATATATTTTTTTTATTATTTTTTTTTTTGTTATATTATGTATTTTTATATTATTTTATTATTCCATTATTCCATACATCGAAATGTTCACTTCTCTTTTTTTTTTGTTTTTACTAACATGTTGTAGGTATTAATACATTGTATTTATTAAAATTTTGTCTTTAAAAAAAATAGGGTCTTGAAAGACACTGTGGTTCAACAAGTTATTTTTTCACTGGAAAAATCACATTTTTTTTTTTTTTTTTGTGAAGTGTTGTGATTTTTTTCTTTTTTTCTGTTCTTGTTGTTTTTTTTTCACTTTTACTGTTTATTAAATATCACTGCAAGCCGCTGCTGGCTCTCCCACGATGAGATCGGTGTTGCGGTGTTTTCGTCGAAATGATGGTACTTTTGAGGCCGACATCGCAATCCGCAGCATCCCTCGGAGCAAATCGGCAAAGTGGCCAACAATAGTTGGTTCAAATATTGATTTTTATTTATTAACTTTTTTAGAGCCCTTTTTTTTTCTTGGGCCGAACCACAGAAACTTTTTCTTATATCAGCCACAACAATGAGCAAGAGAAGAGAAGAGACCAATTTCGCTCTCCCGCTTCTTTTATACCCCCTCTATTCTTAAAAGCTCGGAACCTCTTCAAGTTGGCCGCGCTTGCGCACGCGGTTAACCTACAAGGGCACAGCTGGCGACGAAAGCTTCAAGGGCACAGCTGGCGACGAAAGCTTTAAGGGATCAGCTGGCGACGCAAGCCTCGCTTAAGCCCATTAAAAAGCTTTCACAGCTGTTGCTGTGCGCGCGCAACTTAAAGATAACGAATTACTATTTGAATGGTCGGGCTGCAACCAAGGTTACGCTGCTCCAGCACCAGCTGCCGGCCGTACCTCTGTCCTCAAGAATACGGTTTGGTATGCGTCCAGAATATTCCACTGAATATCCTTGTATAATTCCCACGATGTCCTTTATGTCCCTCGTTGTCCTTCGTTGTCCTTCGTTTCACTTTACACTTTTCACTCCGTTGACACTCGGCACGTTCACTTTTCACTGGAATCGACTGACCCAGTGCCGAGCCGTGGGCGCCTTTTTATAGCAGCGCAGCAGGCCCTGCTTCGGCTCTGGAGCGGGGCCTGCCTCGGCTCTCTGTAACGGCAACATCGCCTGATTTTGTGCGACGCCAAATACGCGTGATCGCGTGGCAGCTTCTCATTGGCCGAAGCACCGTTATACGCCTGCGAGTGAAAGTAATAGCTACTTTCTCGCGGCTACGAACGGCACTTCGGCTAGCGGTGCACGATCAACGCAGAGAGTGCGACGCGAGTAAATCGCTGAATCGGTAAGAGCGAGCGAGACGTCCCATCGCTTGCCTTTGACCCTTTCCAGTCGCGAGGGTCGCTCTTACCGTACTCGCGTCGCTGTGTGAAACATTTATGTGCCTGCACGCCCACCCATATAAATGCACAGCAAATACATGCAATTATACAGGTTGTGACGTGCCTGCATATAATGTTCCTCACAATATATATGTCGAAGCAAACTATGTTGCTGCATACTGTATGTGATTGTTCTTGCGTATTGCACGTACGCACTGTGTGTGTCTGTGATACTGTGTATGGATATTCTGGTTTACACCAGAATCCTACATATGTCAAAGCGAACTGTATGCACGAACTGTGTGTGTGTTGTTGTGTATTGAAATTCTGATTTTCACTAGAATTCCTAATTTCATAATACTAAGAAATATTGCATCAGCCGCTAATTGCGCTCGGATTGGTCCTTTGCATTTTGTCGCTTTAAGAAGTTCCGTTATAGCGCGACGACAGCGCTACAACGCTTTCGTCAAGTGTGGTTCGATGCGGGGCAGAGAAACGAAAAGGCAGTTAGTTCAGTTTTGGATCATGAAGCCTGCGCATCGAAACTCGCTGCGCTATTAGTTAAAGCCATGGAGAAGAATAACGACGCTCCGACATCAGAAGTGGGATCGGCACTACCTACTATATTTTCGACCGAGCAGTGGCGTGCAATTATCGAATTCCCAAAGCAAAATTGAATGCAATCGTCGACATTTGGCCATCAAAACAGTGATGTCGGTTTGCCAAAGTTTACCGCTGACGTGGCAGGTGCATATGATCGAAAATGGTGTGCAATCGCTAACATTATATTGTCGGATCATACTGTGTGTACATTGTGTGGAATATTACTGCTCACTGTGTGTGTCTGTGCGTTTCTGTGTATTTCACCATAATTTCATCATAATGATAATGTTGCATCAGCCGTTAATTGTGTCGTTGTCGCCAAGTGTGGTTCGTGTCTATGCTAAGAAGAAGTAATTGCGCGTAAGAGTAGAATAAAAGACACGTGGAAGCAAGCATAAGCTACGAAATTCGCCCCGCTTAGTAAATCACTATGAATAGAATTAACGTTACCATATAACCCACATTCACTGAAGATCAGTGGCGCATAATTTTGTTAATGCGAAATCGAAATTGGTTGGAGCTTGTAAAGACAATGCAAACTTCAACATCGTAACAAGAACAAAACCGAGAATTCACCTTGCTGTAGTGTACGACATCATTTTTATTGAACGGCCGCTAGAAAGAGCAAGTTGATTATGGCACTGCTTAATGTGCTATGAAGGCCAATGCATCACAATGGTTAATGCCGCTTGGTATCATCGTTAACTACGGCCTGGAAAAACAACAACAATGAGGATATCGGCGCTTTAGTCGTGTTGTCGCATGTGGAAAATATGAACCGCCGTATGCAACGAATTGTCTTCACTTCAAAGGTGCGAACAGAAGTGATCTGCAATCAGAGTTGACAATAAAAGGAGGAAAATGTCATCTATGCTGCACCATTTCTGTGAAAAAGCCGGACACAAAGTAGCAGAATGCCGAAGCAAACCGCGACAAGAGGGCGAAACGAAATCCCAACGAGAGAAGGACCGTTTTACTAGCTTCAAATGACGTCTCAATAAAATGAAGGAGTGTAAACGAATGCGTTGTGGCTAAGCCAACAGGGAAGATGATTCAACGAGGTGAGATCTATCCAATTTACTTTGATTCTGGTGTTGAATGTTCTTTAGTAACAGAACGAATTGGTAAGAGAGAGAGAAACTCTCAGGCAAACGTAATCATGTTAAAAGGTTTATGTAATGCAGCTCTATATAGTACGCTGCAGATACTAGCCAATGTCACTAAAAACGAAAATGAAATAGAAATTTTATTTTTTTCTTTACGTAGTACATGATGACAATTTGACAGAGCTATAATGTTATTGTGACAACAAACACATTCGACATTGTGAATTCTAAGTCTGTAAATAGTTGTTCCGTAACTGAACAAGCAATTAGCATGAAAGATTTTAATACCGAATTAGTTAACAATGATAAGGGATGATGTTTTTCAAGTTTTCGATTTTCTGAATGGTCAAGTTGAACGAGTCATGGATACACTCAGAAATCTGTCGAATCGAGCCACAGATCCTGAAAAGATGCACTTGCCGAGGTTCAGCTTGCATTAAATTGCACAATTAGTCATGCAACTGAAGTGAGCCCCTTGGAAATGCTAAAGGAAAAGAGGCTCGATCGATAGGTTTAATTCCATGTGTGGACATAGAAATAGAGGTTGATCTAAACATGCTTATGATAAGCAACGTTTTGATAAAAGTGGCATGTACGAAAAATGTCGAGTAAACAATAGCAAGGCAATGGTTGAAAAGCTTAAGGTGGACGATTTTGTGTTATTAAAATGTGAGGAGCGAGGAGCTTCAGACAAAACTAAATCCGAAATTCAAGGGGCCATTCGTGGTAATTGAATTGCTGTGAGCGATATCTTTTGATTTCATTGACGAGTAAAAGGACATTGAAGAGTAAAAAGAATGCCAAAGGAATCTGAAATGATTGAAGCAGATGATTACGGTGAAAAAGACGTAGATCATCAGTCGATCTCTACCACCTAGGGTGGAGAGAACATCATGCATGGGGACTAGATCCATGCAGCAATTGTCATGTCAGCAATGAATGAAATTGGCTGTAAGGGATGTTTGATCTGGTGATAGATCAAGGCACATGAGGTGCATAGCGTCGCAGAATGGCAGCAAGATCCCGAGAACTGTGTGCTGATAAAAGTGAGAGCCAAATGGTCGGGTTTGCGCAGAAGAGTACGAGCTACTAAGTAACAAAGTTTTAATATCCTGCCAAACTGACATTTGATGACTTAAGATGATGAGTTATCCGTCCAGGAGGGACGATGGTTATCCGTCTTTGAGAGACTATGAGTTATCCGTCTTTGAGAGACGATGAGTTATCCGTCTTTGAGAGACGATGAGTTATCCGTCTTTGAGAGACTATGAGTTATCCGTCTTTGAGAGACGATGAGTTATCCGTCTTTGGGAGACGATGGTTATCCGTCTTTGAGAGACGATGAGTTATCCGTCTTTGAGAGACGATGGTTATCCGTCTTTGAGAGACGATGAGTTATCCGTAATGTGTGGCAATGTGTTATCCGTCTAAGAGGGACGGCAAGGAGGTCGATAAACGCCTAGAAATAGAACTCGGGCAGAAGAGAACTAAAACGAGACAGTCATGGCCTGAGTGTAAACAAAAACAACATAGCACGGGAGTTCGTTAAAGGGGACATCGAAGTATTAATTGTAGTTCAAGGCAAAACCAACGACGTCCCGACACACTGTCCATATGGACATTACTGGCAAATTAAGTGGTAAAAGTGATTTAAAGGAATATATCATTGTTCAAATTGACAGCTTCACAAAATTCGTACACCTTTACCACACTCTCAAAATAGATACGGAGAGTTGTATCAGGGCCATAAAGTCTTCAACTTCCTTATTTGGTGCATCAACACGCATTATAGCTGATCAGGGTAGATGTTTTTCTAGCGCGCAGTTTGCAGAATTTTGCTGTTCAAAAACCACAAAACTTCATTTAATCGCGACTGGGGCAAGTCGTGCTAATGGACAAGTTGAGTGCGTTATGAGCACGCTCAAGAACCTATTAACTGCAGTCGAATTAAGCCAAAGGTCCTGGCAAGATGCTCTCGGCGAGGTGCAGCTAGCTTTAAACTGCACAACAAATCGGGCAACTGAGGCCAGTCCCTTAGAAATGTTAATAGGGAAAGAAGGTCGACCTCTTGGATTAGTTCCTCCATTGGACACAGAATTGGAAGTAGACTTAGACTCCACACGGGCTCGAGCAAGTAGCAGTATGAAATCTTTAGCCTTTTACAACAAAAATCGATTTGATAAGTCCAAGGCCGCCGTTGTAAGACACAGTGTCGGTGACTATGTCCTTCTCAAGAACGAGGAGAGAAACCATACAAAACTAGACCCAAAATTCAAAGGTCCATTTTTGGTAGTTACAGTCCTAGACGGTGACAGATACATGTTAAAGTCGTTATCGAGTAAACGATTATATAAATACTGTCACGAGGACACAAGAAAACGTCCAGAGGGAAATGTGCCCCATGAGCAGGACATTGATGATGAAGATCCAGGCCCGTCAAATGGTCCGATAGAAGCTGAGAGTGAACCGTCCAAGTGAGACGATGGTGAGCCGTCCAAGTGAGACGAAGGTTATCCGTCCAAGTGAGACGATGATTGTTTCTTTTTGAATTAAATTTGGAATTTTAGTTAAAGAAAATATAAAATCGACAAATTTGGCAAAATATTATGTAATGAAAACAAGCATCATGTTTTATTTTTGTAACCTGCATAGGTGAAGTTATTGAATTGAATTGAAAGAAATATGTTTTTAAATGTTTTAATTAAGAATAAATGTTAAAAGTTTGTACGAAGAAATGTTGAACTGAATATTTTATCAGATGGTTATCCTTCAGCTTATATCTCCCACAGTTTTTGGATGTTAAGTTACTGGGGTCTCCTCTACCGATTCCCGAAAAATTATTGTTACGCCATAAAAGGGGCATGACATACAGAAAAATACCCTGTACTTTTCGCATTTTTCGAATGTATGCATCCAAACTTTACAGTTATATTCTTGAACGCCCACTCTATGCACATGCCAAAAATTATTTGTCTACGGCCACTGGGGCGTGGCAAATCAAAACTGAAACATCTGCAGCTTCTGAGCCAATAACGCGCTACTTAATGACTTAGTGACCTTTGACCTTGTCTTCTGACTTGTCAAATTATATATATATGTTTGAAAAGAATATTTTATTAATACAAAATAACTAAATAAAGAAAATATAACAAAAATATCAATATGACCGCACCGGGGTTCGAGCCCACACCTCTACGCTCGCCAACGAACTTAAATCACATTTTGTGAGTTGCCACCTCTCTCATTTTGAGAGTTGCCACCTCTCCCCTTGACGGCCTCTCAGTTGGTACCACCTTCAATACCTTTGTCTCCAAATTTATTAGCGCCTTCTACACCTTGTTCAGACTCTCTTGCGATTCCACCCTCTGGTAGTGCGTCAGGGACACCAGTAGTGGATATCCCAAAGTCTTTACTGATTCCAACCCCATTGACTCCATCTGTTGCTCATACTACGAACAACTCTCTGGCTACTTATCTGTCGTCTCTCCCCGAAAGCATGTGTTCTTATCAAAAGCTAAAGTCTCTACATCGAAGATCAATTTTGCAACTCCTCGTGAAATTGCTTCTTTTAAAATCTGAATTCTTCACAATGATTTGTGACGCCAAGTTTTGGCCTCCTCATGTAGTTGTGCATGAATTTAAGCATAAGAGTCGAACTAGGCTGTCTCCGGTTTTGCTAAACCCTTCCTCGGTACAATCTTCATCCAATATTGTGCCAAAAAACTAAACACAATTCAACCTTCTTCACAGATTTCCTTAATATATCAAAACGTTCGTGGTCTGAATTCTAAGCTCAGAAGTCTTTTTTGAGTAGTTTCAGTGTTCGTTTTGACATTATCGCCCTGACGGAAACGTGGTTAAGCTCGAATGTTTATAATAGTGAGATTCTCTCGAATGATTTCACTATTTACAGACATGATCGACGGGCTCGTAGAGGTGGAGGTGTCTTATTAGGTGTTTAATCTAATATTCTCTCCGAACCATTCATTTTTTCAGCATCTCAGGATGTCGAGAAAGTTTCTGTTAAACTATCCCTTAAATCTTGCTCCCTTTGTATTGCTTGTTCTTATATTCCCCCTCTTCTGATGTTCAAGTTTATGCGCAACATATGGCTTGCAGTAAAGAAATATATGGACATGTAAAGGATAATGATTTCTTTCTGGTGTTGGGTGACTTTAATATACCGAACACTTCTTGGATTTCTAACCCTAGTTCAAGTTCCCTTATTCCTACAATTGATCATTTTTTCTTTGATGAATTACTTTCTATTTCTATGTCTCAGATGAATTCAATCTCAAATCATCAGTATCGATGGCATGACCTGGTTTTTATTAAATTAAATGGGAAATCAGGGTATATTGTTTTTGTTCAAAAACCATAAAACTTCATTTAATCGCGACTGGGGCAAGTCGTGCTAATGGACAAGTTGAGCGCGTTATGAGCACGCTCAAGGACCTATTAACTGAGTAAACGATTATATAAATACTGTCACGACGACACAAGAAAACTTCCAGAGGGAAATGTGCCCCATGAGCAGGACATTGATGATGAAGATCCAGGCCCGTCAAATGGTCTGATAGAAGCTGAGAGTGAACCGTCCAAGTGAGACGATGGTGAGCCGTCCAAGTGAGACGAAGGTTATCCGTCCAAGTGAGACGATGATTGTTTCTTTTTGAATTAAATTTGGAATTTTAGTTAAAGAAAATATAAAATCGACAATTTGGCAAAATATTATGTAATGAAAACAAGCATCATGTTTTATTTTTGTAACCTGCATAGGTGAAGTTATTGAATTGAATTGAAAGAAATATGTTTTCAAATGTTTTAATTAAGAATAAATGTTAAAAGTTTGTACGAAGAAATGTTGAACTGAATATTTCATCAGATAGTTATCCGTCTAAAAGAGACGGTGAATTAAGTTTGAAATCTATTACAAAGACATTTTTGAAGTTAATGTTTGGCATATTACACGAGGACGTGTCAAGGTCAGGATGGCCGTGTCGAAGCAAACTATGTTGCTGCATACTGTATGTGATTGTTCTTGCGCATTGCACGTACGCACTGTGTGTGTCTGTGATACTGTGTATGGATATTCTGGTTTGCACCAGAATCCTACATATGTCAAAGCGAACTGTATGCACGAACTGTGTGTGTGTTGTTGTGTATTGAAATTCTGATTTTCAATTCCTAATTTCATAATACTAAGAAATATTGCATCAGCCGCTAATTGCGCTCTGATTGGTCCTTTGCATTTTGTCGCTTTAAGAAGTTCTGTTATAGCGCGACGACAGCGCTACAACGCTGTCGTCAAGTGTGGTTCGGTGCGGGGCAGAGAAACGAAAAGGCAGTTAGTTCAGTTTTGGATCGTGAAGCCTGCGCATCGAAACTCGCTGCGCTATTAGTTAAAGCCATGGAGAAGAATAACGACGCTCCGACATATATATATATTATATATATATTTAATTTGTTTACATTTTTATAAATATATTAATAAGTTTTATATTAAGTGATTGTTTTGTTAAGTATATATTTTATTTACACATATTTTAATTTTTTTTTTTAACATAACGAAAAAGTTTTTTATTCAGGGTAGTTTCTAGTCGGGTACTCTCGACGAGAGTTTTCTTACTTGTTGTTTTGGTGTTGTCATTCGTTTCCTTTTCCATTTTTGCTTATGTTGTTTTTAGCTACTTTTTGTTATATTCAATTTATTTATGCTTCTTTTTATATCATTCAGTTGCATTTTGTATTTCTCTTTTACATTTTATACGCATGGTGTTTTTTTTTTCACAAGTCTAATTGTCATTATGATTTAGCAAGTTTGTGACACGCGTCACGGTCGCCATGTTATACGAATATTCTTACTCAACAATCATAAGACATATATGTTGGGTTTGGTGGTTCAAAACGAACTGAACTGTCTATATTTCAATATTTCTTCTTAGACTTAATACATTTGATCTTATACATAAGCTCTGCTGTTGAGGAAGTCCTCAGAGAGAGAATGAGGGAGTTGCGGCATGTACATATGTAAACGGTTGTCGTTTTGTGTATGTATTTATGTATGCCAATGGTGCATACTTATGGTTATTTGCAGGCTTTGGTATGTACGGATGGTACATACTTGAAAAGTGTACGTTAGCGATCTCACGCTATGGTCAGTACACATAGGCGGGGGATCGTATTACTGCACTTATGATCGTATAAACACGGCAACAAAGTGTCGCTATGTTATTTTACTCTAAAAAACTAAATATTCATAATAGCGGTACTTAATTGGGTTCTGTGGAGCTAGTCGAGCGGATAGCAACGACAATGTATCAGCGCTTCCAGCTGTCCTTATGATGAATCAGTTGTTTCTGAAGGGGCTTCTGTTGATGCGAGTCCTGTCGTCTCCAAGACGGCTCTTATTGCTGCCCCTGTTATTAATAATAGTTGAAACAAGAATCGACTAAAAGTTAAACCGAAATAGATAATACATGGCATTTAAAAATAAGCAGATGCACCCATAGGTAGGAAACAAATAACGCCATGTGGGCGTGTGCTTGTGCGTGCGTCTGTGTGAGTGTATGTATTTCTTGTTATATAAATACATATGTGCGTATAAAAAAAAAACAGAATGTTCGTAATAGCGTTACTTAACAGCGTTCAGTGGAGCTAGTCGAGCTGTCTCGAAAAAGACCGGATTGCAACGACAATGTACCAGAGCTTCCAGCTGTCCTCCTTATGATGAATCAATTGTTTCTGAAGGGGCTTCTGTTGATGCGAGTCATGTCGTCTCCGCCATGGCTCCTATTGCTGCCACTGTTGTTATAAAACTTTAATTCATCTTTGTAGCTAGAGCATTTGTTAGTTTATATTCAAATCGCCTCACTAATCCCACCCACAAAGCATAAAGTAAACATAATCCATTCTTAATATAACAATAACCATCAATACGCCTCTATCGAGTCCCTACACATTATTTTTAATGCCCTGTAATTTTTAGTTTTTTAATTTTTATACCCTGAACCCATTGAAAATTGGAAAATCAGGGTATAATGTTTTTGTTGAAATGTATGTAGCAGGGAGAAGGAGGCGTGGCAGACCCCATAAAGTATATATATTCTTGATCAGGGAGAGTAGCCGAGTCGATTTAGCCCTGTCCGTCTGTCCGTCCATCTGTCCGTCTGTCCGTCCGTCTGTCCGTATGTCCGTATGTATGAACGCGTCGTTCTCAGAACCTATGAGAGCTAGAGACTTGAAACCTATAAGAGCTAGAGACTTGTATAGCACGAAAAGATCGAGTTTGTCAAAAAAATAGATAACTGTCTTAATTTTAATGTTATCGATTAAAACCCGATATCTTCATTTAGTTATAAAATTCTATTTAATTCATCTTCAAATTTTGCATTTAGTGTTATGTAAGCCTTACGCAATTTCGGTTTTTGTTAAATTTTGCGTGCCACGCCCCCTTCGCCTCAAATTAGTAACTCCCGTATATCAAATACTAGAGACTTGTGCTTTGGTACATACATACATATGGATGACATGATCACGCCCAACAAATTTGATCTAAATCGTTCGACTAGAAAAAAGTTATTAAACATTTAATTTCCCATAGCATTGCCATGCAAAGCAGCCAAAGAACAGCTGACGCACCGACTGGCGTGTGTGTGTGCGTTCGCCTGTGTATGTGTGTATATGCTTTGCTTGCAATGGACGTACATATGCATGTGTACATAAAAGAAACAAATAATGCTTGAAATAGCGGTTCTTCGCAGGGTTCAGGGGATCTCTTTGTCGAGCGGTCTCGACTAGAGTTTTCTTACTTGTTTGAGATGATTGTGGTGAATCTCTTGCTGCATATTGCAGGAAGTGGAACTGAACGCGGGCGTGGGTATATCAGCTCAGTTCCTCTAAGTGATAAAGATTAAATATTTTTTATCTAGTCTGGTCTAGATGTTTTTTTACTATTGTCTCATTCAAACTAGCGTATGGATTTGACTATTAGACGTTTAACCCATTTATATATATTAAAGAAACAGATTTTTCTGTATAGCGGATCTTCACAGCTGTCCTTATGATTAAGATTATATATACTTTATGGGGTCATATGTGCCGCGCTGAGCACTGACATACACCTGAGAGTGGTGCTTGTCAACCGGTACTGACCAAACTGTTTAAGCCAATAATAAATGGTAGCGTCTAGTGTCAGCCACAAATTGTGTTAACGAAAGGGTAGGAAGGAGGAGTTATGAGAGTACCCGTTAGTAGTGAGACAAAGTCGGATCATCGTACGAAAGATCGCTGGACAGGAAATGGACGCTACAATTATCACAGGAGCCAGTCGTAGTTTCATAAGCGACGATTGCGTGCGGAGGAAGGCGATCTGAAGGATGTGAGGAGGCTGATAAAGGTCCAGGTAGATCTCGCCGGTAGGGCCGTACAGATGCCACTGCTCATCATGCTGGAAGAGGTCATCTTAGGGATGGATTTCCTGTGTACCATAGGGACGACGTTACGCTCTGGATGCTCTGAAATGAACATGAAACCGAGGCCTCGCCTGAACGCATTGAAAATGGGAAATCAGGGTATAATGTTTTTGTTGAAATGTGTATGTATGTAACAGGCAGAAGGGGGCGCGGCAGGTAACATAAAGTATATGTATTCTTGATCAGGATGACAAGCCGAGTTGATATAGCCATGTCCGTCCGTAATGGTTTTGTTGAAATGTATGTAATAGGCAGAAGGAGGCGTGGCAGACAACATAATGTATATATATTCTTGATCAGGGAGGCAAGCCGAGTCGATTTAGCCCTGTCCGTCTGCCCGTCTGTCCGTCTGTCCGTCCGCCCGTCTGTCCGTCTGTACGTCTGTACGTCTGTCCGTCTGTACGTATGTATGAACGCGTCGATCTCAGAACTTACAATAGCTAGAGACTTCAAATTTTTTGTAGGTCCCTGTACAGGGCGCGCATATCGAGTTTGCGTCAGAAATTAGATAACTGTTATTGTTTTATTGTTATCGATTAAAAACGAAAATCTAAATTCAGCTAAAAAATTCTTTCTAATTCATCTTTCTAGCTAGAGTCTTAGAATTTTGCATTTAGTTTTATGTAAGTTACACACATTCGGTTTTTGTTAAATTTTTGATGCCACGCCCCCTTCGCATCAAATTTGTAACTCCCGTATATCAAATACTAGAGACTTGTGCTTTTGCACATACATACACATGGATGACATGATCAGGCCCAACAAGTTTGATCAAAATCCTTGCTCTAGAAAAAAAGTTATTAAACATTTAATTTCCCATAACATTGCCATGCAAAACAGCCAAAAAGCAGCTGACGCAACGACTTGCGCTTGTGTGTGTGTATGTTTTGCTTGTAATGAACGTACATATGCATGTGTACAGAAAAGAAACGATGTTATGGTATTTCATTTATATCTTCGGAGATCGACGCGTTCAAACATACGGACAGACGGACAGACGGACAGACGGACAGGGCTCAATCGACTCGGCTTCTCTCCCTGATCAAGAATATATATACTTTGTGGGGTCTGCCACGCCTCCTTCTGCCTGTTACATACATTTTCACAAAACCATTATACCCTTTTTCCCCATTTTCAATGGGTTCAGGGTATAAAAACCGTAACGCCAGACTGACGACAGGACAGTCTGGAAACATTATGAAATTGAAATCATGAAGTCTAGCAACATTGTGAAATTGAAATCATGTAGTCTAGCAACATGACGAAATTTAGAAATAAGAAGAAACAAAAATGAATAAGGAGTCAGTTTGAGAACTGAGATGTAAGAGTGAAGTCAAACAAATGTGTTATTACTATCAAATGAAATTGGCGCAGCCGGTAGGATTCTTTTTTTAAAAGGATTCAGTGATAAATGCGAACTAAAAATAAGTCGATTAATTTATAAAAAGTCAAACTAAAAATAAGTTGACTAATATATAAAACGACCATTATAAAAAGTCAAACTAAAAATAAGTTGACTAATATATAAAACGATCATTATAAAAAGTCCAACTAAAAATAAGTTGACTAATTCGTAAATCGAACACAAAAATAAAAGTCAAACTAAAAATAAGTTTGCAAATCAATAAAATAACACGAAAAGTACATCTCAAGCTGGCAACCAGAAAACAAAGGAGAGCAGCTAACTACGACAAGAGCAGAATGGCACAAGCTAACCCACAAATATCACCGGAGGAGTTAATGGAGCAGTTGATCAACAAGGAGCACCGTAAAATTTATGAGTTACGAGTAGAAACAGTAAGCGAACTTGCGGTAGAAATAAAAAATATTAAATATAAATCAGACGAATTAACAGTGTACCATCAAAATGATAATTTTATAGATTTAAGTAATGTTGAAAGTTTATTAGTAAATGGAGCTAAAGAAATGACTCAAGGTACTTTACTTGATAAAATATATGAAGAAAGAAATTTAAATAATATTTTAAAAATAATGATGTTACGTAGATACGAAAATAGTTGTATTATATTCCAATATAAAAAAACTAAACCCAATAGGTATAACACTGAGGAAGAGTCCAGCAAGAAATATCATGACTTCAAAAACGAAAACAATTATCAACAAAATTATAACAACAACAAGCAGTCATATTATCAACCTCAAAATGGTCAAAATAATAATCAACAAAACAACCAACAACAAAATTACAGAAACAACTCAGGCCAGTACAGACAAAATAATAACCAACAAAACAACCAACAACAAAATTACAGAAACAACTCAGGTCAGTACAGACAAAATAATACTCAGAATTCAGGACAGAGCCGACTTAACCCGAACCATCAGCACACAATTTCACAACAGTCTAAACAGTATATGTCAGCGAATTGATCTGCTGCTGGGAGCTGACTCATTTTTCGACCTATTGTGCACTGGACAAATTCGATTGGCAGAAAACGGTCCATTGCTGCAAAAGACACTGTTCGGTTGGGTAGCGTCCGGGCGATGCAAGAAGATGCATACCCAAAGCCCTGTTTGCTGCGCCGTGATGAGTCCTACGAACGATGATAGGCTGGAAGCTCTGGTAGATAGATTCTGGGAGCTGGAAGCTATCCCAGAGATAAACAAATTGACAAGGTATTCTGCCGATATGCCCTCACGGCAGATATCAAAAAGATGTATCGTCAAGTGAGCATATCCCATGACGATCGACGATTTCAGCTAATTGTTTGGCGTGAAAATCCATCAGATGAGCTTCAAGTTTATCAATTAAACACGGTGACTTATGGAACTGCGTCCGTCTGCAGCAGCGAGGGAAGTGGCAGGAGGCGCACGACAACGTCACAGTTGGAGATCTCGTCCTGATCCACGAGGACAACATGCCTCCCCAGCGGTGGACAACAGACAGAGTCGTGGAGGTAACTCCAGGAGGCGACGGGCGAATCAGGGTCGTAGGCGTTAAGACCAGCATGGGCATTATGAAGCGCCCAATAGCGAAACTGGCCCGGCTACCAGTAGGTTGAAGGCGATCCCTTCAAGGTGGCCGGTGTTGAATCATAGCTTAAGTTAGTGTAAGAGTATAGCGAATATTAGTTAAGAGACTTAAAGTTAAGTATTAGAGTTAAGCATGAATTCTCTTATAATATAAGCTAACATGCAAGCGCACAATTGTATTCGGCAGTGCAGCTGTCGCGAGCGACAATTCAATTCGCATTCTTTCGTTCGTATGCACCGCACGCACGCTGCCAGCCTCTCCGCGCCGAACTGTCCAATAAATTAAATTTGCTGAACACACAAGTGTTTTTATTTAAATATTTGTTTTTCGATTTTTCACTTCTGTTTTGGAATTTGTTATTATTATTTGTGTTTTATATTTATTTACTATTTTTTCCTTTATTAGAAAATGGTCATGTAAATTTTCTTCTGCTGAATGTACTGTTGCTATTGAAAAGTTGTCTTCTATGTCTTCTATATTTGTTATTATGTTTATGTCGGATATGTTGTCATTGTTATCTTGGTGTGGGTCTTCTTTGTTGTTATTTTCACAATAGTT
Source organism: Drosophila paranaensis (assembly GCA_035047545.1). NCBI lineage: Eukaryota > Metazoa > Arthropoda > Insecta > Diptera > Drosophilidae > Drosophila > Drosophila paranaensis. The sequence continues at coordinate 148,881 of JAWNPL010000244.1, read as the reverse complement.
ATCTTTTAGTCTGCTTAAAAAATCGGCCACTCTGTTTTCTATTTCAAACTGACATTCTTTCTCCTAGCTTTAACAACCATCTTTGATGCCTTGGCGAAATATCTTTCCCTTTGTGCTTTGCATGTAAAAATTTTATTGCTTCGTGATCGGTTAATAATTTAAAATTTCCTCCGTAGAGATATGGTCTAAAATAGTTTACACTTTAAAGTATTGCTAAAAACTCTTTATCTGTGGCTGAATAATTTTTTTCATGGTTATTCAATGTTCTGGACGCAAAACAAATTGGATGTCCTTCTTGAGACAGAACCGATCCATTGGCGTAATTTGAAGCATCGGTTGTAAGCGCGAATGCTTTTTCAAAGTTAGGGTATCTTAATATAGGGTGTGAACAGATAAGACGCTTTAATTTTTCAAATGCTTCGATGAAAGTTTATTTATTTTAGTATTTTTCTTTAAATATTTTGTTATTGGTTGTGCTACTTTAGCGTAATCTTTAATAAATTTTCTATAAAAACCTGTTATGCCTAAAAAACTTTTTATCTGTTTTTCTGTTTTTGGTAAAAGTAACTTTTCTATAATGTCTATCTTTTTTGGGTTTGGCCTAATACCCTCTTTTGTTAAAATATGACCTAAAAATTCTGTCTCCTTTTTCATGAAGTTACATTTGTCAATTTGAATCTTCAAATTCTTATCTTCTAATATTTTAAAAATTTCGTTGATGGCTTCAACATGCTCTTGCAATGATGTACTAAAAATAAGTATATCGTCCAAATATACGACACATTTTTTGTTAATAAAATCTCTTAAGATTTCATTCATAAATCTTTGAAATGTGGCGGGGGCATTTTTCAACCCGAATGGCAAGAGTGTCGAAGAAAATCAGACATTTGTTGTCGTATACTCGACTCAGACTCTCTAATGCCTTTATGTAATTAGCATCAGAGACCTGGAAGGCTCTGATGGTCCCCAACGCCTCATCCGATAGGCACGAAATCAAATGATTGAATTTCTCAATATTTGATAGCGAGCGATCGGAGTCTACTAAACTATTGAACAGACCAATAAATTGTCTATATTCCGAGTGCTTACCAGTGAACTTGGGCAACTTAAGTTTGGGTAGGTGAGAGTGGTGAGAAAGTGGAGGCACGGTTTCAGAAGCCTGGTACGCACTAAGGGCAGACATATATGACGATCGAGCCAAAATGCACGTTTCCTCAAGCGTTGCGCGGCTAGTATTGTCAGGATCTCTCGAATCGATCTCTGACTGAAGATCCATAGCCTTCGAAATGTTTGAGTTGAGGATATCTAGCCGGCATTGAATTTCAAATTTACTTGGAGTCACCATTTTATTTATGAGTGAACTCCGTTGTCTCTCGATATCGCTCTCTACTTTTTCCAATTTAACGAATAGTTGACTTAAACGATCACTAAAGCAAGCTCCTGCGTCAACCAGGTCGGTTTCATTAAGATCTCTTTTTTGCGCCATATTAAATTTATTTATTTTTTTTGTTCTATTTGAATGTACAGAAGTGTACTATTTTTATTTTATTTTTTTTTAATTCTGACCTATTCGACTGCACGTAAGTGTACTGTCAATAGTCAGCTGACCAGCAAAAACAACAAGAAACTGACTACGCAGACCCTTCAAATAGTTGAAATACCAGCTACACCAAATGCAAGCGCAGGCACAAATTAACAGTTGATAAACAACAACACGCACGCACCAAAGCGAATTTACCAACAACAACTAAAAGGGCTTGCAGTTAATTAGCATACGCATGTGTATGTATGTATGTTGCTAGTGCTTATCTAGGTATAGGCAGACAAAACGATGCGATCAAGTTGTGTCGGTATAAGCACCGTTGACACCAACGCAAACCGAAATTCACAAGCTGTATATATGTCCAGCGACCCGCGCTTTTTCTTATGTGCCAATTTGGAAGAGAACGCGAGAGCAAAGGTAAAGAAAAAACCACCACCGAATAACCGTCGATCAAAGCGAATAGCAGAACGCAAGAGAACGGCAAGTGCACATATGTATGTATGTATGTATATATGTATGCGCGTTTATAAGCCACATCAAATTTTGCGAATTATTAAAAGGGCAGCTCCAAAAAGTTATGCTGCTTCAACCGAAACCAAAACACACGCACACCAAGCCTCGAAATGTCTAATAATTAGACCGACAACCGCGAAGAAAAGTCCCTGCTCGGGCGCGAATGAAAAATCGAAAAACAAATATTTAAATAAAAACACTTGTGTGTTCAGCAAATTTAATTTATTGGACAGTTCGGCGCGGAGAGGCTGGCAGCGTGCGTGCGGTGCATACGAACGAAAGAATGCGAATTGAATTGTCGCTCGCGACAGCTGCACTGCCGAATACAATTGTGCGCTTGCATGTTAGCTTATATTATAAGAGAATTCATGCTTAACTCTAATACTTCACTTTAAGTCTCTTAACTAATATTCGCTATACTCTTACACTAACTTAAGCTATGATTCAACACCGGCCACCTTGAAGGGATCGCCTTCAACCTACTGGTAGCCGGGCCAGTTTCGCTATTGGGCGCTTCATAATGCCCATGCTGGTCTTAACGCCTACGACCCTGATTCGCCCGTCGCCTCCTGGAGTTACCTCCACGACTCTGCCTGTTGTCCACCGCTGGGGAGGCATGTTGTCCTCGTGGATCAGGACGAGATCCCCAACTGTGACGTTGTCGTGCGCCTCCTGCCACTTTAAGTCTCTTAACTAATATTCGCTATACTCTTACACTAACTTAAGCTATGATTCAACAAGAAGAATATAAAACAATTCATGGAAAAAGAATAATTTTTATAGCAAAACATGACTTCCCAATGATGGAAGAAATTTTAAAAAAATACATCAGAAAAGGAAAAATAGTATATAGTATAATATAGTGCAAGAAAAATTAATTCAACTATACTCTAATGACAATCAAATAGAATTCACTAAATGCACACTTAGAGCTCAAGATATTGAAAATGAAACGGAAGCTTGTAAGGCGGCGATAAATCTGCCGCCTTACATTTAGTAGTAAGCTAGTCATAAGTTGATTTTGTATAGTTAATAAGTATAGTGAGTAAGAGATTTGATTAGGAGATGAACTATGAAGATTAGGTGTAGGCGCAATGGAGCGCAGAGGCGACCAATGGAGGGCCCGCCCTTATTAGGTTTAAGTTAGAAGGCGAACCCCCTTTATATGCGCGCCGATGATCGGCAATGTAGCTAGGCGCGCCGCGGCAAATTGAGAGCTTCGTGGTGAGAAGTTGCGGCCGCGACAAATTGCATTGCCGAGGTCGGCGCGCGATCGTCCGAAGGGCGAGTAGGGCAGTCAGAGTGTGACCGCGAAAAGGTGAGGGAGTCTGGAGTAAGTTGTGAGAAGGTGAGGGCGTATCGCCGCCAAGACGTGAAAGTGAAAAGTGAAAAAGTGAGGCAAGTGGAAGAAGACAAGGGAGGAGATACCAGAAAAGGAGACACGGGAGGAAGGTCGAGGAACCGTGAGTTAGATAAGTGAAATAAAGGAGAAACCGAAATCTTTGCGTTTTAATTTTGGAGAAACATTTGCATAAGTGCTAACGAACGCTAGATCCCCTACGTTCGTGCTTTGTCCGTCAGAGTGTAAGACCAGCGGGCAAGTTCGAACCTGCTGCCGCAGCCAAAGTTGACCGGCGCGGTGCAGCGATCGTTGTCGCGCTATTCCCAGGCGAGAGCAGCTCCGCCAGCGGCCGTGAGTTGCCGTATTTCCCGTCCCCTACCCTAGCGCGTCCCAGCATCCTATAAATTATCTTGTAGGTGACCCTGGGCCAGGCTGAGTCTGCCCCAGCTGGAAAAACGTACCTTTACAAGTGGCGCCCGAGCAGGGACCCTGGGACGTAGGGGAGTGTGGTACGCGGGCGGCATAAAGCCCCGCATCGTGTGCCCAAATAAATACGCGCATGATCGGCAGTGTTTGGGGATGGCGTCGTGGTACAGGCGTTTCGTACCTGACTTCGCATCCCTGGTGCAACCGATGACGTCACTCCTGAAGAAAGGCGTCAAGTGGAAGTGGGACCAAGGGCGGTACTACAATCTTCGCAGGCGCGAGTGGAGGCCCACGGTCGGGTCCCTAGTCCTGCTGCGTCAGCGCCAGCTGTCCAACGCAGCTGGACGCTTCGCAGCGAGATTGGCCCCGAAGTTTGACGGCCCATACCGGATCATCAGATTTGTTTCCCCCGATGTCGTGCGACTCGCGAGGGAGGGCGAGCGCAAGAGAAGGGTGGCCAGCGTGGCGCAGTTAAAGCCACTTTTCCAAGCCGGAAGTGAAGACGACGCGGGACTTACGGACGACGAGGGACAGGCGGAAGGCCCCACCGAGACGTGCTGCGTTGCTGGAGGAGGCGGGCATAGAAAGTTGCCCGAAGAAAGGGGGTGTAAGGCGGCGATAAATCTGCCGCCTTACATTTAGTAGTAAGCTAGTCATAAGTTGATTTTGTATAGTTAATAAGTATAGTGAGTAAGAGATTTGATTAGGAGATGAACTATGAAGATTAGGTGTAGGCGCAATGGAGCGCAGAGGCGACCAATGGAGGGCCCGCCCTTATTAGGTTTAAGTTAGAAGGCGAACCCCCTTTATATGCGCGCCAATGATCGGCAATGTAGCTAGGCGCGCCGCGGCAAATTGAGAGCTTCGTGGTGAGAAGTTGCGGCCGCGACAAATTGCATTGCCGAGGTCGGCGCGCGATCGTCCGAAGGGCGAGTAGGGCAGTCAGAGTGTGACCGCGAAAAGGTGAGGGAGTCTGGAGTAAGTTGTGAGAAGGTGAGGGCGTATCGCCGCCAAGACGTGAAAGTGAAAAGTGAAAAAGTGAGGCAAGTGGAAGAAGACAAGGGAGGAGATACCAGAAAAGGAGACACGGGAGGAAGGTCGAGGAACCGTGAGTTAGATAAGTGAAATAAAGGAGAAACCGAAATCTTTGCGTTTTAATTTTGGAGAAACATTTGCATAAGTGCTAACGAACGCTAGATCCCCTACGTTCGTGCTTTGTCCGTCAGAGTGTAAGACCAGCGGGCAAGTTCGAACCTGCTGCCGCAGCCAAAGTTGACCGGCGCGGTGCAGCGATCGTTGTCGCGCTATTACCAGGCGAGAGCAGCTCCGCCAGCGGCCGTGAGTTGCCGTATTTCCCGTCCCCTACCCTAGCGCGTCCCAGCATCCTATAAATTATCTTGTAGGTGACCCTGGGCCAGGCTGAGTCTGCCCCAGCTGGAAAAACGTACCTTTACAAGTGGCGCCCGAGCAGGGACCCTGGGACGTAGGGGAGTGTGGTACGCGGGCGGCATAAAGCCCCGCATCGTGTGCCCAAATAAATACGCGCATGATCGGCCCAGAACTCTAAGATTTCTGGCGTGCAGTTTGATCGAATTGGCGCGCCAATTGCAATTGTAGGCATAAGAGACGTAAGTAAAACGGGCGGGGGAAGAGGTGCCGAAAATTTCGGCAGCGAGCGTTCGAGCTAGCGCTCATAAGTCGAAAAGAAGAACAGTGGAATAGGAGGAGAAAGAAGAGACGGCCGACGCGTGTGAATGCACTCGAGCCCAGCAACGAAGGGCGAGCGCAAAGGGAAAGAGAGCGAGAGAGTGAAGCCGTGGCCAAGCGGGCGACGGCAGCCAGCCACACACACACACACAGAAGTGACGCGGCAAGCGAAGACACGCTTGTGATCGGCGTGCGAGGGAGAGCATTGTCGGTGCCGTTGGCTGATAGCGGTGCGTGTGTCGGAGAGCGAGAGGCTAACCGTGGGTCGAGACCACGCAAACAAGTGGGGAAATTTCGGTACGCGGTGGCTCGAAATTTGCACAGCGAGTGTGGGGAACAGTGGGCCGAGGGCCATGGTAAAGTGAGTGAAATAAAAATAAATAAAATAAAATCAAAATTTAAATAAACGAAAATTTAAATAAATAAAATTAAATAAAGATAAATGACAAATTAAATAAAACTTAAATAAATAAATAAATAAATAAAATTAAATAAAATAAATAAAAAAAAAAAAATAAAATAAATAAATAAATAAATAAATAAAATTAAATAAAAATTTAAGTAAATAAAAAAAATATATATATTTATATTTTTTTATTTTTTAAATAAAATTACATAAAGACAATTAAATAAAAATAAATAAAGTAAAAAAAAAAAAATAAATAAAATTTTTTTTTTAACAAATAAAAATTCTCACTAACACTACCATGGACCCGAGCGAATGTCAGAATCCGGGGGTGGGCGTCCGTTGGGTGTACCTAAGGCGGAAAGAGGAGTTGATGTCTGTGGCCCAAGAGTTCGGGCTAGAGAAAGACGGCCGGGTAGAGGAGCTGCGTAGACGCTTAGCTAGCTTCATCCAAGGCGGTGGCCATTCCGCAGAGGTCTGGGCCCGGCTAGCTGAGTTAGAATCCCTGGATGCCAAGGCGCTGGAGCCCAGTCTGGGAGGTGCCGTGTCGGGACTTGGGCATCAATCTTGCCGTAAGTCCGAACTCGACTTAAGGAAATCACAGCTGTATGGACATATCCCGGCCCCGACATTCGGTCCGAGGCCCCCGGGGGGCAACGATGTGCCCGAGATTCGGGTTAACGATGCGCGAGGGGAACCCAAGGTCGCGACCAACGACCGGGGGTTACGCGCGGACTCGGAGGTAGGTTCGCGAGTGCCGATGGCTTACGTGGAGCACGGAGGCCGGCCGCATAGGTGCGAAGCCGAACAGGTCCGGAGGTGGGGCATGTGCTACGACGGCCAGACGGATCCGTTGGGCTTCCTCGAGATTTTGGAGGAGAGAGCCATCACGTATGGCATCGAGCTCGATAACCTACCTAGGGTGGTAAGCGAGGTGCTGGTGGATAAGGCTGCGAAATGGTTCCTGACCAGCGGGTTGAGGAGTGCATCTTGGGGTAGATTCCGGACCGAATTTCTAGATTTCTTCATGCCCCCACAATATTTCGAGCGCCTCGAGGATCAGATTAGGGGGCGAAGGCAGCGGAGAGGCGAGGCCTTCAAGGACTACTTGGTGGAGATCAGGGTATTGATGCGCCACGCCAACTACAGTCCGGCTCAGGAGTTGTATCGAGTGTATGAGAATACGGCTCCTGAGTATCGGATGTATGTGCGGCGCCAAGATTTCTCGTCTCTGTCCCAGCTGACGCAATTGGCTGCGGAATATGAATGCGTAAGGGAGCAGAGGGCAGAATTCGGGGAAGAGACGCGAAGAGTGGGCCAGAAGTCAGGCTCAACTCGGGCAGGTGGTGATTGGGTCAATCCGCCGGAGACGCGACCGAACAACCCGTTCCGATCTCAGCCGATGGAGCAACGGTCAGGCGAGCCGAGGGTCGGGAATTCGATGTCGACCGGCGCGAGGCCGGCCGAAGCCATGCATCGGATGATGGCTCCAGAGAACCGCGCTGGTTCTGACGCGAGGCGAGTGTGTTTCCGGTGTTCTCAGCCAGGTCATTTTGCGCGAGAATGCCCTAACGAGCGGGTGGTCTTCTGCCAACGATGCGGGAAAGTAGGGGTCGGCACGCGAGACTGCTGTAGCTTGACAGACTCGGGAAACGGGCAGGGGCGTCCCCCTCAGGGAAGGGGCGACGCCAACCGATCGTAAGGGAGCTGCGCGAACGTCCGTTGATCGTGAAGGAAGGCCGGATCGTAGCGCGCGTTAGGATCGCCGGCCGCGAAATCAACGCCACGATCGACACAGGGGCTAGCCGCAGTTTCATGAGCGGAGACTGCGTGCGGAGGGAGGCGATCACGGGAAAGGTGGAGAGGGTGCACTCGCGCATCAGGTTGGCGGACGGGTCGTCGTTAGACGTGGGGAAGCGGATGAGCGTGCGAGTGGACCTCGCTGGCAGGGCCGTGCAGATGGCGCTGCTCATCATGCCGACCATGTTGGACCAGGTCATCCTAGGGATGGATTTCCTGGCCGCCGTGGGGACGACCGTGCGCTGTGGAGGCGCCGAGCTCCACGTGAGAACTGAGGCCACAATATCGGGGAAGGAGTTACCATCCATCTCCAAGGATACGTCGTTAGAGGGTGCCCCGGGCGGAAGACGGGAGACGCCTGCACGACGCCCAAGAGGGGGGAGCCGGAACCCAGGGTGGCGCCGCCGAAGAGCGAATGCAGTGGTGGGGAAATGGCCGATGAGGAGGAGATGGTAACGGGCCAGGTGATGAACGAGCGCTTGCCCGAGGCAGGAGAGATTGAGGGCGAGGGCGAGAACGAGGTGGAGCCGGACGTAGGGCATACGGAATGGCCGGCCGATCTAGAGAGTGGGATCAAGAGGTTCCTCGAGGACGAACTGGCACTGTTCGAACAACTCGAAGGGGTGTCCCACGTCGGCGAGCATAGCATCCGGATGAGGGATGATAGGCCTCTGAAGCAGAGGTATTATCCTAAGAATCCCGCCATGCAGAGGGTGATTGACGAGCAGGTTGAGGAGCTGCTTCGAATTGGAGCGATTGAGCCGTCCAGAAGCCCGCACAGCGCGCCGATAGTCTTGGTAAAGAAGGAGACAGGGGAACGGCGCATGTGCATCGACTATCGGCAGCTGAACGCTAATTCGATACCCGACGCTTATCCAGTCCCTCGGATCAATTACATCCTCGAGAGGTCGCGTCACGCGCGTGTCATCTCGACGCTAGATCCAAAGAACGGTTATTGCCAAATACCTATGGCGGCGGACAGTAGGGAATGCACGGCGTTCACTGTGCCGGGGCGGGGTTTGTTCCAATGGCGGGTGATGCCTTTCGGTTTGCACTCGGCCGGGGCAACGTTCCAGAGGGCGCTCGACAAGGTCATAGGGCCGGAGATGAAGCCGTACGCGTTTGCGTACCTAGATGATATCGTGGTGATAGGCGCCGATAAAGAGCAGCATATGGCGAACTTGAGGGAGGTGTTTCGGAGGTTGAGAGCAGCCAACCTCAAAGTCAATCGCAAGAAATGCAGTTTCTTCAGGGAGAAGTTAGTCTACCTGGGGCATGTAGTGACGGGGGAGGGAATTAGTACGGATCCGTTCAAGGTTGAGGCGTTCCGGAAACTCCCAGCTCCCTCGAATCACAAAGAGCTGCGGCAGTGTTTGGGGATGGCGTCGTGGTACAGGCGTTTCGTACCTGACTTCGCATCCCTGGTGCAACCGATGACGTCACTCCTGAAGAAAGGCGTCAAGTGGAAGTGGGACCAAGGGCGGTACTACAATCTTCGCAGGCGCGAGTGGAGGCCCACGGTCGGGTCCCTAGTCCTGCTGCGTCAGCGCCAGCTGTCCAACGCAGCTGGACGCTTCGCAGCGAGATTGGCCCCGAAGTTTGACGGCCCATACCGGATCATCAGATTTGTTTCCCCCGATGTCGTGCGACTCGCGAGGGAGGGCGAGCGCAAGAGAAGGGTGGCCAGCGTGGCGCAGTTAAAGCCACTTTTCCAAGCCGGAAGTGAAGACGACGCGGGACTTACGGACGACGAGGGACAGGCGGAAGGCCCCACCGAGACGTGCTGCGTTGCTGGAGGAGGCGGGCATAGAAAGTTGCCCGAAGAAAGGGGGGGGTGTAAGGCGGCGATAAATCTGCCGCCTTACATTTAGTAGTAAGCTAGTCATAAGTTGATTTTGTATAGTTAATAAGTATAGTGAGTAAGAGATTTGATTAGGAGATGAACTATGAAGATTAGGTGTAGGCGCAATGGAGCGCAGAGGCGACCAATGGAGGGCCCGCCCTTATTAGGTTTAAGTTAGAAGGCGAACCCCCTTTATATGCGCGCCGATGATCGGCAATGTAGCTAGGCGCGCCGCGGCAAATTGAGAGCTTCGTGGTGAGAAGTTGCGGCCGCGACAAATTGCATTGCCGAGGTCGGCGCGCGATCGTCCGAAGGGCGAGTAGGGCAGTCAGAGTGTGACCGCGAAAAGGTGAGGGAGTCTGGAGTAAGTTGTGAGAAGGTGAGGGCGTATCGCCGCCAAGACGTGAAAGTGAAAAGTGAAAAAGTGAGGCAAGTGGAAGAAGACAAGGGAGGAGATACCAGAAAAGGAGACACGGGAGGAAGGTCGAGGAACCGTGAGTTAGATAAGTAAAATAAAGGAGAAACCGAAATCTTTGCGTTTTAATTTTGGAGAAACATTTGCATAAGTGCTAACGAACGCTAGATCCCCTACGTTCGTGCTTTGTCCGTCAGAGTGTAAGTTCGAACCTGCTGCCGCAGCCAAAGTTGACCGGCGCGGTGCAGCGATCGTTGTCGCGCTATTACCAGGCGAGAGCAGCTCCGCCAGCGGCCGTGAGTTGCCGTATTTCCCGTCCCCTACCCTAGCGCGTCCCAGCATCCTATAAATTATCTTGTAGGTGACCCTGGGCCAGGCTGAGTCTGCCCCAGCTGGAAAAACGTACCTTTACAAGTGGCGCCCGAGCAGGGACCCTGGGACGTAGGGGAGTGTGGTACGCGGGCGGCATAAAGCCCCGCATCGTGTGCCCAAATAAATACGCGCATGATCGGCCCAGAACTCTAAGATTTCTGGCGTGCAGTTTGATCGAATTGGCGCGCCAATTGCAATTGTAGGCATAAGAGACGTAAGTAAAACGGGCGGGGGAAGAGGTGCCGAAAATTTCGGCAGCGAGCGTTCGAGCTAGCGCTCATAAGTCGAAAAGAAGAACAGTGGAATAGGAGGAGAAAGAAGAGACGGCCGACGCGTGTGAATGCACTCGAGCCCAGCAACGAAGGGCGAGCGCAAAGGGAAAGAGAGCGAGAGAGTGAAGCCGTGGCCAAGCGGGCGACGGCAGCCAGCCACACACACACACACAGAAGTGACGCGGCAAGCGAAGACACGCTTGTGATCGGCGTGCGAGGGAGAGCATTGTCGGTGCCGTTGGCTGATAGCGGTGCGTGTGTCGGAGAGCGAGAGGCTAACCGTGGGTCGAGACCACGCAAACAAGTGGGGAAATTTCGGTACGCGGTGGCTCGAAATTTGCACAGCGAGTGTGGGGAACAGTGGGCCGAGGGCCATGGTAAAGTGAGTGAAATAAAAATAAATAAAATAAAATCAATCTGAATAAACGAAAATTTAAATAAATAAAATTAAATAAAGAAAAAAAAAAAAAAAAAAAAAATAAAAAAAAAAAAAAAAAAAAAAAAAAAAATAAAAAAAAAAAAAAAAAAAAAAAAAAAAAAAAAAAAAAAAAAAAAAAAAAAAAAAAAAAAAAAAAAAAAAAAAAAAAAAAAAAAAAAAAAACGAAAAGAGAAAAGGAGACAGGGGAACGGCGCATGTGCGTCGACTATCGGCAGCTGAACGCTAATTCGATACCCGACGCTTATCCAGTCCCTCGGATCAATTACATCCTCGAGAGGTCGCGTCACGCGCGTGTCATCTCGACGCTAGATCCAAAGAACGGTTATTGCCAAATACCTATGGCGGCGGACAGTAGGGAATGCACGGCGTTCACTGTGCCGGGGCGGGGTTTGTTCCAATGGCGGATGATGCCTTTCGGTTTGCACTCGGCCGGGGCAACGTTCCAGAGGGCGCTCGACAAGGTCATAGGGCCGGAGATGGAGCCGTACGCGTTTGCGTACCTAGATGATATCGTGGTGATAGGCGCCGATAAAGAGCAGCATATGGCGAACTTGAGGGAGGTGTTTCGGAGGTTGAGAGCAGCCAACCTCAAAGTCAATCGCAAGAAATGCAGTTTCTTCAGGGAGAAGTTAGTCTACCTGGGGCATGTAGTGACGGGGGAGGGAATTAGTACGGATCCGTTCAAGGTTGAGGCGTTCCGGAAACTCCCAGCTCCCTCGAATCACAAAGAGCTGCGGCAGTGTTTGGGGATGGCGTCGTGGTACAGGCGTTTCGTACCTGACTTCGCATCCCTGGTGCAACCGATGACGTCACTCCTGAAGAAAGGCGTCAAGTGGAAGTGGGACCAAGGGCGGTACTACAATCTTCGCAGGCGCGAGTGGAGGCCCACGGTCGGGTCCCTAGTCCTGCTGCGTCAGCGCCAGCTGTCCAACGCAGCTGGACGCTTCGCAGCGAGATTGGCCCCGAAGTTTGACGGCCCATACCGGATCATCAGATTTGTTTCCCCCGATGTCGTGCGACTCGCGAGGGAGGGCGAGCGCAAGAGAAGGGTGGCCAGCGTGGCGCAGTTAAAGCCACTTTTCCAAGCCGGAAGTGAAGACGACGCGGGACTTACGGACGACGAGGGACAGGCGGAAGGCCCCACCGAGACGTGCTGCGTTGCTGGAGGAGGCGGGCATAGAAAGTTGCCCGAAGAAAGGGGTGTAAGGCGGCGATAAATCTGCCGCCTTACATTTAGTAGTAAGCTAGTCATAAGTTGATTTTGTATAGTTAATAAGTATAGTGAGTAAGCAGAAAACATTTCAGTAAAACAAATTATGCAAAGGGCAGTAAGAAATTATAATGATAGGTACCACTCTACTATTAAGTGCACACCTTTTGAAGCGCAAAATAATAAAATAGATTTAAAAATAATTAAGAATAATTTAGAAAACACTAAACTCAAGATGCTTGATAAATACAACCAAAACAGAGAAAATTATGAAGAAAAAAGAGAAGAGGGGTTCATTAAAAACTATAAAGCAGTCAGACACAAAGAGGTACCAAAGTTTAAAAAAGCTAAACTTAAGAATATCAACCCAACAAATATTAAACGTGCTTACAAATTTACAGACAACAAGAATGATGACAAGATGGAAGAGTTATTAAATACTTGAACAAAACAGACATAAAAAAAAATTAATAATAATAATTATATTTAAGTTACATAAGTTACTATTCATTTATCAAAACAATAATTATAATCATTACCTACATTATATTTTGCCTATAAATAAGAAAATTAATAACAATAATAGAATTTAGGAGAATTCTTATCTAAATGGGGGAGAAGTTATGTATGTATAGACAAATATCATTAACATTTCAAGTTAGGCGGAATTCAAATTAATAAGAAAAAACCGTAACGCCAGACTGACGACAGGACAGTCTGGAAACCTTATGAAATTGAAATCATGAAGTCTAGCAACATTGTGAAATTGAAATCATGTAGTCTAGCAACATGACGAAATTTAGAAATAAGAAGAAACAAAAATAAATAAAGGCCAGTTTGAGAACTGAGATGCAAGAGTGGTGTCAAACTAATGTGTTGTTATTATCAAATGAAATTCGCGTTCCTGAGGCAGGAATTGGCCAAATTCCAGCAGATTAAGGGCACCGCTGACATCACCGAGCACCGGATCACGATCCACGACAAGCGGCCAATAAAGCAGCGATATTTCCCTAAGAACCCGAAGATGCAGGCGGAGATCAACAGCCAGGTAAATGAGCTCCTGGCTAAAGGATGCAGAGAGCCCTCGAAGTAATGGTGCGGAAGAAGAACGGCAAGTGGCGGCTGTGCGTGGATTTCCGACAGCTCAACAGCCGATCTATAAAAGATGCATATCCGCTGCCTCGAGTGCATCACATTCTAGACCAGCTTCGAGAGGCTCGCTACATAACGAGCCTGGACTTGAAGGATGGGTATTGGCAGATACCCATGGAGGAGGCTAGCCGACCACTCACGGCATTTACAGTTCCAGGAAAGGGGCTGTTCCAGTGGAAGGTGATGCCGTTCGGCCTTCACTCAGCACCAGCGACGTTCCAGAGGGCTCTGGATCAAGTCATTGGCCCAGGTATGATGCCGCATGCTTTTGCGTACCTCGATGATATCATCGTCATTGGGAGGACCCGCCAGGAGCATATGAACAACCTGCGAGAGGTGTTCCGGCGGCTGAGAGCTGCCAATTTGAAGATCAACATCGACAAGTGCGATTTCTTAAAAAAGGAGCTGAAATATCTGGGCCACAAGGTGTCGGAACATGGCATCCGTACGGACCCAGAAAAGGTTGCCGCGATTGCGGAACTTAAGCCTCCCGCAAACGTGAAGGAGTTGCGACAATATGTGGGCGTGGCATCCTGGTATCGCCGCTTTGTGCCTGACTTTGCGACCACAGTACACCCACTCAATGCGCTGTTGAAGAAAGGAGTCAAGTGGGAGTGGACCGAGGAGCGTCAGAGGGCTTTTGACACGGTAAAGGCCAAGCTGACGGAATCACCAGTCTTGGCATGCCCGGATTTTTCGAAGCCGTTCTGCTTACAGACGGATACGAGCAACTATGGGCTCGGCGCAATTCTGACGCAAACTTCAGAGGATGGAGAGAGGGTCATCTCCTATGCCAGTCGGACACTGAATAGCGCGGAGCGGAACTATTCAGCAACGGAGAAGGAATGCCTAGCGATCGTCTGGGGCATCCGGAAGTTGAGGCCTTACTTGGAAGGCTATCACTTCGTTGTGGTGACCGATCACATGGCGCTGAAGTGGCTCAACTCCATTGAGAGTCCTTCAGGCAGAATCGCCAGATGGGCATTGGAGCTACAACAATTTGACTTCGAGATCCGGTACAGGAAGGGCAAGCAAAATGTAGTAGCCGATGCTCTGTCGCGACAGCCTCTGGAGGAAGAAGTTTGCCGCTTGGTCGCAAGCAAAAGCCAATCAGCTGGGACGGGATGTCGCTGGATGGCTAAGCTTCGCCGAGATCTCCACCAAAACGCACAGAAGATGCCAGACTACCGGGAAGAGGCGGGGAATGTATACAGGCACATTCCTCATCAAGCTGGCCATGAAGATGTGGCTGCATGGAATCTATGCGTGCCGAGCGAGCAGCGCAAGCAGGTTCTGGAAGAGAACCACGATGCGGCCACCGCCGGTCATCTGGGAAGCCGGAAAACGATTGCTTGAGTGGCAGCAAGATACTACTGGCCCGGTATGTATCGAGACGTGCGAGGATACGTGCGGCGCTGCGAGCTATGTCAGCGCTACAAGGCCAGTCAACTCCAGGCGGCCGGACAGATGCTGACCCAGATCCCTGAGGAGCCATGGGTGACGGTGTGCGCCGACTTTGTCGGACCGCTACCCAGGTCGAGGCACGGTAACACCATGCTCTTGGTGTTCATCGACAGATTCTCCAAGTGGACGGAGATGGTGCCGTTGAGAAGCGCAAATACAGCGGCGCTTCAAAAGGCATTCAGGGAGCGGATCGTGGCCAGATTTGGAGTGCCGAAAGTGCTCATCACGGATAATGGCACGCAATTCGCGAGCCGTGCCTTCAAGGGATTCTTGGATGAGCTAGGAGTGCATCATCAGTTGACGGCGCCATACACGCCTCAAGAGAATCCAACGGAGAGGGCCAATCGCACTGTCAAGACGATGATCGCTCAATTTGCGGGCAGCGATCAACGTTGTTGGGACGAGGCGCTACCAGAGTTGACACTGGCCGTCAACAGCAGCGTCTCGGCCTCTACAGGATATTCCGCAGCCTTCCTCACTCAAGGGCGTGAGCCAAGGTTGCCTAAGGCTTTGTTCGACGCACGGACTGTGGGAACAGGCCAGGCAACACAAGCACCCACGGAGAGAGCCACCAAATTGGCCGAAGTGTACCAGATTGTAAGGCGAAATCTGGAAAAGGCGGCTCAGGATCAGGCGCGGCATTACAATCTGAGGCGGCGACAGTGGAAACCAGCCATAGGGGACAGGGTGTGGGCGAAAGAGCGAAACCTGTCTAATGCCGCTGAAGGATTTGCGGCAAAACTGGCTCCACGATACGGAGGACCGTATACAGTGGTCAGTTTCATCTCGCCGGTCATATGCCGGATCAAGGCGGAGACTGATAAGCACAGCCGGACAGCTCATGTGTCCGATCTGAAGCCATATCAGGCGGAGGCGGGTGAGTCTGAGCACACTATTTTAAAAAAAAAAAAAAAGGGGTGAATACACATAGCTATGTGTATTGTTGTTGTTATTACCACCCGAGTTTATTAGAAAATTTTTGTTAAAAATTGTGCAATATTTATATATTGATTTAAAAAAAAAACTCATAAAATCGGCAACAGCGCAAGAGCATTAAGAATATCAGCGCGCGCACGAAGTGACGCCGAAAACAACAACAATCGCAGCTGGAATAGTATTCCCGCAAACAACAACAGTGTCAGCTGTAACTGAGGCGAGCCCTCTTTAGGGCAAACAATAACAGTATCAGCTGTAACTGTAGAGAGCCCGCGCCAAACAAAACAACAACAGTGTCAGCTGTAACTGTGATGCGAGAGAGCGCCGAGCGAAAAAGTAAATGCGAAACGGACACCACCACACACTTAGATTTGCGTACGCCCACGCACTTGCAAATGCACATGCACGCTCAAGCCACGGCGAGAGCACTGGAACAGTGGAGAGAGAGAGAGAGAGTAAAAACAACAATGCGGCCGGACACAGAGGCCAATGAACTCGGGCAGCTGAGCGGCGATCGCTACGGCCGAGGCGAGCCGAAGCTGGGATCGCGAGAGCAAGCGAACGCCTGCAGCTGTGCTGAGAGAAAGAGCGGCTACAACAATAACAACAAGCGCACATCGCCCGAGCATAGACCAAATATGCAAAACGGGCAACAACAAAACAGCTGGAATCGGCAAACATAGCCCAAACATGTAAAACGGGCAACAACAACCATATGCGACCGTCAAGGGCAAAAACGGCAAAGGCGCGAATTAGGCGACGGCGATAGGGATCTGGAAGTCAGCGCTAAGGTTGGTTGGTGGGAAGAGTTCATCTCGGGCTAGAAAGAGAGCAAAAGAGGGCACAGGATCCGTTAGGTGCTGCCATAGCACTGCCAGCAGAGCGGCGGCAGAGGCTGTAAAAGGGCGTGTTGGTGGCAGTCCATAGCGACAGCAACGTGGAAGGTGATAGCGCCGTAAGAGTGACATCGACGTGGGCGAGAAGCACGTCTGGAGTGTTGGCAGACTCAAGGGAATGGGCTCGCAGGAGATTTCAGCACCAGACTTCTGCTACGTAGCTGGAGGGTCTGGGTAGTGAAGCTAGGGCATCGGCAGAATAGATGAGGCCGATCCTCGCGCACTGGCCAGCGACGAATCTGCTGGAGCTGTGCGCGAATGAGGAGTATGCCAAACCGTCTGCCCGGTGCCAGCGTGGCGACACCCCTGAGCCAGCTCACGAACGTTGTCTGGTGCACCGAAATTTCCCGCGGAGCCCGGAAACCCCATTAGTGGGTTCCCATGGGTGAGAGGAGCCAGTCGCCAGGGTCCGAAGCTGGCAAATCTCGCCTACAAATATAGGCGCCGCCACTGCAGCCAATACACGGCCACAACACAGCCGAGTGGCTGGCGGCGCGTGTAACAGGAAACAGGGTCATCTACTGCAGCGGCGGACGGAGCATGGCCAAAGGGGCATCAAGGAGTGAAGCTGCCTAAACACCGAGGAAGTTTTATTAGAATTTGGTAAATATTTTAATAAAACACTTTGTTTTGCTTACCTGTTTGTTGTGATGAGGAAAGTGCCTGTATACATTCCCCGCCTCTTCCCGGCAGTCTGGCATCTTCTGTGCGTTTTGGTGGAGATCTCGGCGAAGCTTAGCCATCCAGCGACATCCCGTCCCAGCTGATTGGCTTTTGCTTGCGACCAAGCGGCAAACTTCTTCCTCCAGAGGCTGTCGCGACAGAGCATCGGCTACTACATTTTGCTTGCCCTTCCTGTACCGGATCTCGAAGTCAAATTGTTGTAGCTCCAATGCCCATCTGGCGATTCTGCCTGAAGGACTCTCAATGGAGTTGAGCCACTTCAGCGCCATGTGATCGGTCACCACAACGAAGTGATAGCCTTCCAAGTAAGGCCTCAACTTCCGGATGCCCCAGACGATCGCTAGGCATTCCTTCTCCGTTGCTGAATAGTTCCGCTCCGCGCTATTCAGTGTCCGACTGGCATAGGAGATGACCCTCTCTCCATCCTCTGAAGTTTGCGTCAGAATTGCGCCGAGCCCATAGTTGCTCGTATCCGTCTGTAAGCAGAACGGCTTCGAAAAATCCGGGCATGCCAAGACTGGTGATTCCGTCAGCTTGGCCTTTACCGTGTCAAAAGCCCTCTGACGCTCCTCGGTCCACTCCCACTTGACTCCTTTCTTCAACAGCGCATTGAGTGGGTGTACTGTGGTCGCAAAGTCAGGCACAAAGCGGCGATACCAGGATGCCACGCCCACATATTGTCGCAACTCCTTCACGTTTGCGGGAGGCTTAAGTTCCGCAATCGCGGCAACTTTTTCTGGGTCCGTACGGATGCCATGTTCCGACACCTTGTGGCCCAGATATTTCAGCTCCTTTTTGAAGAAATCGCACTTGTCGATGTTGATCTTCAAATTGGCAGCTCTCAGCCGCCGGAACACCTCTCGCAGGTTGTTCATATGCTCCTAGCGGGTCCTCCCAATGACGATGATATCATCGAGGTACGCAAAAGCATGCGGCATCATCTCTGGGCCAATGACTTGATCCAGAGCCCTCTGGAACGTCGCTGGTGCTGAGTGAAGGCCGAACGGCATCACCTTCCACTGGAACAGCCCCTTTCCTGGAACTGTAAATGCCGTGAGTGGTCGGCTAGCCTCCTCCATGGGTATCTGCCAATACCCATCCTTCAAGTCCAGGCTCGTTATGTAGCGAGCCTCTCGAAGCTGGTCTAGAATGTGATGCACTCGAGGCAGCGGATATGCATCTTTTATAGATCGGCTGTTGAGCTGTCGGAAATCCACGCACAGCCGCCACTTGCCGTTCTTCTTCCGCACCATTACTATGGGAGCGCTGTGTGGGCTCTTCGAGGGCTCTCTGCATCCTTTAGCCAGGAGCTCATTTACCTGGCTGTTGATCTCCGCCTGCATCTTCGGGTTCTTAGGGAAATATCGCTGCTTTATTGGCCGCTTGCCGTGCATCGTGATCCGGTGCTCAGTGATGTCAGTGGTGCCCTTAATCTGCTGGAATTTGGCCAATTCCTGCCTCAGGAACGCGTCCACCTCCACATTCTCATGAAGTGGGTGTGCCGATCCTGGAGTCGCCTCCATTTGGCGTACGGGCTCCACCTCCGCACTAGCGACTGCCACCGATAACTTCGCCTCCACTAGCTCTCTGGGTTGCGCAGGTTGAGCAGGGGCATGACGACCTGCTGTGCCCCCAGCCTGATCTCTAACTCCACTTGACAACAACTGCCGTCCGCCAACCGGATGCGCCTCCGTGTGGAGCGCAGCACACCAAATCCTCGGGTTACGTTGCTCCCGCTCGCCCCTGGATGGCGGGTGCCTCAGCCCGTTTCCCGACTGGCAACAGGCAATCGTTCTCACCCCAATGCGCCCACATTGCCAGCAAAACTTTAGCGCTTCATTGCGGCATTCCACGGCGAAGTGGCCCTCTTGGCCACACATACGGCACGCCCTGGCAGGATTCGGGATGTGCGTCCTTGGCCCTGCCACACCAGTTCTTGGTGCCGGCCGTGGACACGCTTCTTCGGCGGCCATGCTGCGGTGGAAGGTGGACTCACCTTCGCATTCAGCGTCGCCCATAGACATCAATCTGGGCTTGCTCTGCCTGTGTTGCTGCCTCAGCTTCTCCCGATCCCTCTCCAAGTCCTCGAACTCGTCCGCCAGCATCATCAGCTCCGTCAGGCTCCGGAACTGGTAAGGCCGAGCATAGGCGCGCAAATCCGGCAAGCTGCCATTATATATCAGCTTCATCTCCCGATCCGCCGCATAGCGTAGTGGCCTCATCAGGGTCTGCATTTCCACCATATACAGCTTGAACGCCTCACCCAGCATCTGCTTCCGCCTCGAGACTTCCTCCTTAATGTTCTCCAGGTAGTCTCTCGGCAAGAAGAATCTCTGGAAGCTGCTCACGAATGCTTCCCACGACGTCCAGTGTCGATTATTGGCCACGTCCCATTTCAAGGCCATGCCTCTGAGCAGCTCCGGCATCGCCCTCGGGATCAGGTCCAGATTTAGGCCATATGTGTCGGCCGACCACTCTACCTGCTCCAGAAATTCCAGAGGCTTCGATGTGCCATCAAATCGGAAGCCCCATTCACCCTGCCAAACTCGGCTCTCGCGTCCTTATTTCGGGCTGTGGAGTGGATGTGGCTCTCCAGGGTCCTTGCTGGGTCTCATTAAGGCGTGTCGTGTCCTCTCCTCTCGATCCTCCAGATCCTCTTCCTCGACGGCGGTCAACATTTCCCCTCTTCGTGGCGACCGTTGCCCATGGAGGACTGCAATGTCGGCGAGCCTCAGGGAAAATGGAATCCTTCCCTCATGCTCGTCGACCCACTCGCCGAATTGCCTCCGCATTGTGTCCAGAGTGCCTGACAGGCTCACTCCGAACTCCAGGCCGTAGCGTATCACCTCCTCCTTCTTAAGGTTATATACCCAGGATCGTACCATATTTATATTTTTCTAAAAGCACTTAAATCGACTCTATTTATCGCAGGGCCCCACGTTGGGCGCCAGTTGTAACGAACCTTCGGTTTGCCCCGAGTTTAAGCCGGGCCGCACTTAGCCGACTGTGTGTTCGTGCCAACAAATTTATATGTTGGGCGCCTGCCGATAAATAATAAGTCCTGCTTTTAGATTTACTAATATAAACTGGTTTATTCACGTTGATATATAACTATTTTAGTACAGCAAAGTGATTTCTTAGGCTATAGCTGTACACGGCTAAGCCCGCAGGATTCGTAGGTGCCGTGAGGAGCACTTCGGCTAACAAGCGGCACTCTAGACTGCGTCTCAGAAGGCTTACGTTGCTTTCGCACGGCTACCCTCACTAACCTTACTCTCCTGTTCAGGTTACGCTGCTCTAGCACCAGCTGCCGGCCGTACCTCTGCCCTCAAGGATACGGTTTGGTATGCGTCCAGGATATTCCTCTGAATATCCTTGTATGTATCCCACGATGTCCTTTATGTCCCTCGTTGTCCTTCGTTTCACTTTATACTTTTCACTGCGTTGACGCTCGGCACTTTCACTTTTCATTGGAATCGACTGACCCAGTGCCGAGCCGTGGGCGCCTTTTTATAGCAGCGCCGCAGGCCCGGCTTCGGCTCTGGAGCGGGGCCTGCCTCGGCTCTCTGTAGCGGGGCCTGTCTCCTCTTCGTTTCTGCCTTAACGGCAACATCGCCTGATTTTGTGCGACGCCAAATACGCGTGATCGCGTGGCAGCCTCTCATTGGCCGAAGCACCGTTACACGCCTGCGAGTGAAAGTAATAGCTACTTTCTCGCGGCTACGAACGGCACTTCGGCTAGTGGTGCACGATCAACGCAGCGAGTGCGACGCGAGTAAATCGCTGAATTGGTAAGAGCGAGCGAGACGACTCATCGCTCGCCTTTGACCCTTTCCAGTCGCGAGGGTCGCTCTTACCGTACTCGCGTCGCTGTGTGGAACATTTATATGCCTGCACGCCCACCCATATAAATGCACAGCAAATACATGTATAATTATACAGGTTGAGACGTGCCTGCATATAATGTTCCTCACACTCCCCTCTTTCTTCGGTAAACACGAAACTTTCGTGTTTTATATTTGTCCGAAGTTTTTAAATTTGGCGCCACTCCAACCGTTCTGCTCCTCTTTGTTTTGCTCCACCGCATTGCTCAGTGTTGCCACCTGGCACGCGATGTCGATCCACCCAGTGGCAGCGCCGTACTCACTGCTGATCGACACCCTGCTGGCAACACTGTCACAACAAACAGGTAAGCAAAACAAAGTGTTTTATTAAAATATTTACCAAATTCTAATAAAACTTCCTCGGTGTTTAGGCAGCTTCACTCCTTGATGCCCCTTTGGCCATGCTTCGTCCGCCGCTGCAGTAGATGACCCTGTTTCCTGTTACACGCGCCGCCAGTGTGCGGCCACTTCTAGGCGAGCTTTGCCAGCTTCAGACCCTGGCGACTGGCTCCTCTCACCCTCGGGGACCCACTAATGGGGATTCCGGGCTCCGCGGGAAATTTCGGTGCACCAGACGACGTTCGTGAACTGGCTGTGGGGTGTCGCCACGCTGGCACCGGGCAGACGGTTTGGCATACTCCTCATTCGCGCACAGCTCCAGCAGATTCGCTGGCCAGTGCGCGAGGATCGGCCTCGTCTCTTCTGCCGATGCCCTAGCTTCACTACCCAGACCCTCCAGCTACGTAGCAGAAGTCTGGCGCTGAAATCTCCTGCGAGCCCATTCCCTTGAGTCTGCCAACACTCCAGACGTGCTTCTCTCCCACGTCGATGTCACTCTTACGGCGCTATCACCTTCCACGTTGCTGTCGCTATGGACTGCCACCAACACGCCCTTTTATAGCCTCTGCCGCCGCTCTGCTGGCCGTGCGGGCGGCAGCGCTTAACGGATCCTGTGCCCTCTACTGCTCCCTTTCTAGCGCGGGGTGCACTCTTCTAACCACCCATCCTTAGCGCTGACTTTCAGGTCCCTATCTTCGTCGCCTAATTCGCGCCTTTGCCCTTTTTTGCCCTTGACGGTCGCATATGGTTGTTGTTGCCCGTTTTACATGTTTGGGCTATGTTTGCCGATTCCAGCTGTTTTGTTGTTGCCCGTTTTGCATATTAGGGCTATGCTCGGGCGATGCGCGCTTGTTGTTAATGTTGTAGCCGCTCTTTTTCTCAGCACAGCTGCAGGCGTTCGCTTGCTCTCGCCTCGGGCGTAGCGATCGCCGCTCAGCTGCCCGAGTTCATTGGCCTCTGTGGCCGGCCGCATTGTTGTTTTTACTCTCTCTCTCTCTTTCTCTCTCTCCACTGTTCCAATGCTCTCGCCGTGGCTTGAGCGTGCATGTGCATTTGCAAGTGCGTGGGCGTACGCAAATCGAAGTGTGGTGGTGTCCGTTTCGCATATGCTTTTTCGCTCGTCTTCATGAGCCGCGCTGTGCAGCCGAGATTGTTGTTGTTTGTGACGGCGCTCTCTCGCATCACAGTTACAGCTGACATTGTTGTTGTTTGTTGGCGCGGGCTCCCTACAGTTACAGCTGATACTGTTGTTGTTTGCCCTAAAGAGGGCTCGCCTCAGTTACAGCTAATACAGTCCGCCTTGATCCGGCATATGACCGGCGAGATGACCACTGTATACGGTCCTCCGTATCGTGGAGCCAGTTTTGCCGCAAATCCTTCAGCGGCATTAGACAGGTTTCGCTCTTTCGCCCACACCCTGTCCCCTATGGCTGGTTTCCACTGTCGCCGCCTCAGATTGTAATGTCGCGCCTGATCCTGAGCCGCCTTTTCCAGATTTCGCCTTACAATCTGGTACACTTCGGCCAATTTGGTGGCTCTCTCCGTGGGTGCTTGTGTTGCCTGGCCTGTTCCCACAGTCTGTGCGTCAAACAAGGCCTTAGGCAACCTTGGCTCATGCCCTTGAGTGAGGAAGGCTGCGGAATACCCTGTGGAGGCCGAGACGCTGCTGTTGACGGCCAGTGTCAACTCTGGTAGCGCCTCGTCCCAACAACGTTGATCGCAGCCCGCAAATTGAGCGATCATCGTCTTGACCGTGCGATTGGCCCTCTCCGTTGGATTCTCTTGAGGCGTGTATGGCGCCGTCAACTGATGATGCACTCCTAGCTCATCCAAGAATCCCTTGAAGGCACGGCTCGCGAATTGCGTGCCATTATCCGTGATGAGCACTTTCGGCACTCCAAATCTGGCCACGATCCGCTCCCTGAATGCCTTTTGAAGCGCCGCTGTATTTGCGCTTCTCAACGGCACCATCTCCGTCCACTTGGAGAATCTGTCGATGAACACCAAGAGCATGGTGTTACCGTGCCTCGACCTGGGTAGCGGTCCGACAAAGTCGGCGCACACCGTCACCCATGGCTCCTCAGGGATCTGGGTCAGCATCTGTCCGGCCGCCTGGAGTTGACTGGCCTTGTAGCGCTGACATAGCTCGCAGCGCTGCACGTATCCTCGCACGTCTCGATACATACCGGGCCAGTAGTATCGTGCTGCCACTCAAGCAATCGTTTTCCGGCTTCCCAGGTGACAGGCGGTGGCCGCATCGTGGTTCTCTTCCAGAACCTGCTTGCGCTGCTCGCTCGGCACGCATAGATTCCATGCAGCCACATCTTCATGGCCAGCTTGATGAGGAAAGTGCCTGTATACATTCCCCGCCTCTTCCCGGCAGTCTGGCATCTTCTGTGCGTTTTGGTGGAGATCTCGGCGAAGCTTAGCCATCCAGCGACATCCCGTCCCAGCTGATTGGCTTTTGCTTGCGACCAAGCGGCAAACTTCTTCCTCCAGAGGCTGTCGCGACAGAGCATCGGCTACTACATTTTGCTTGCCCTTCCTGTACCGGATCTCGAAGTCAAATTGTTGTAGCTCCAATGCCCATCTGGCGATTCTGCCTGAAGGACTCTCAATGGAGTTGAGCCACTTCAGCGCCATGTGATCGGTCACCACAACGAAGTGATAGCCTTCCAAGTAAGGCCTCAACTTCCGGATGCCCCAGACGATCGCTAGGCATTCCTTCTCCGTTGCTGAATAGTTCCGCTCCGCGCTATTCAGTGTCCGACTGGCATAGGAGATGACCCTCTCTCCATCCTCTGAAGTTTGCGTCAGAATTGCGCCGAGCCCATAGTTGCTCGTATCCGTCTGTAAGCAGAACGGCTTCGAAAAATCCGGGCATGCCAAGACTGGTGATTCCGTCAGCTTGGCCTTTACCGTGTCAAAAGCCCTCTGACGCTCCTCGGTCCACTCCCACTTGACTCCTTTCTTCAACAGCGCATTGAGTGGGTGTACTGTGGTCGCAAAGTCAGGCACAAAGCGGCGATACCAGGATGCCACGCCCACATATTGTCGCAACTCCTTCACGTTTGCGGGAGGCTTAAGTTCCGCAATCGCGGCAACCTTTTCTGGGTCCGTACGGATGCCATGTTCCGACACCTTGTGGCCCAGATATTTCAGCTCCTTTTTGAAGAAATCGCACTTGTCGATGTTGATCTTCAAATTGGCAGCTCTCAGCCGCCGGAACACCTCTCGCAGGTTGTTCATATGCTCCTAGCGGGTCCTCCCAATGACGATGATATCATCGAGGTACGCAAAAGCATGCGGCATCATCTCTGGGCCAATGACTTGATCCAGAGCCCTCTGGAACGTCGCTGGTGCTGAGTGAAGGCCGAACGGCATCACCTTCCACTGGAACAGCCCCTTTCCTGGAACTGTAAATGCCGTGAGTGGTCGGCTAGCCTCCTCCATGGGTATCTGCCAATACCCATCCTTCAAGTCCAGGCTCGTTATGTAGCGAGCCTCTCGAAGCTGGTCTAGAATGTGATGCACTCGAGGCAGCGGATATGCATCTTTTATAGATCGGCTGTTGAGCTGTCGGAAATCCACGCACAGCCGCCACTTGCCGTTCTTCTTCCGCACCATTACTATGGGAGCGCTGTGTGGGCTCTTCGAGGGCTCTCTGCATCCTTTAGCCAGGAGCTCATTTACCTGGCTGTTGATCTCCGCCTGCATCTTCGGGTTCTTAGGGAAATATCGCTGCTTTATTGGCCGCTTGCCGTGCATCGTGATCCGGTGCTCAGTGATGTCAGTGGTGCCCTTAATCTGCTGGAATTTGGCCAATTCCTGCCTCAGGAACGCGTCCACCTCCACATTCTCATGAAGTGGGTGTGCCGATCCTGGAGTCGCCTCCATTTGGCGTACGGGCTCCACCTCCGCACTAGCGACTGCCACCGATAACTTCGCCTCCACTAGCTCTCTGGGTTGCGAATCTCTGGGCCCGATCCTCAGACTCAAGCCGCCGCATTCCAGCGTGCAGCCCATCCGGGCCAAGAAATCCCAGCTCAGTACCAGATCAGCGATCACACCTGGCAAAATGAGCAGGGGCATGACGACCTGCTGTGCCCCCAGCCTGATCTCTAACTCCACTTGACAACAACTGCCGTCCGCCAACCGGATGCGCCTCCGTGTGGAGCGCAGCACACCAAATCCTCGGGTTACGTTGCTCCCGCTCGCCCCTGGATGGCGGGTGCCTCAGCCCGTTTCCCGACTGGCAACAGGCAATCGTTCTCACCCCAATGCGCCCACATTGCCAGCAAAACTTTAGCGCTTCATTGCGGCATTCCACGGCGAAGTGGCCCTCTTGGCCACACATACGGCACGCCCTGGCAGGATTCGGGATGTGCGTCCTTGGCCCTGCCACACCAGTTCTTGGTGCCGGCCGTGGACACGCTTCTTCGGCGGCCATGCTGCGGTGGAAGGTGGACTCACCTTCGCATTCAGCGTCGCCCATAGACATCAATCTGGGCTTGCTCTGCCTGTGTTGCTGCCTCAGCTTCTCCCGATCCCTCTCCAAGTCCTCGAACTCGTCCGCCAGCATCATCAGCTCCGTCAGGCTCCGGAACTGGTAAGGCCGAGCATAGGCGCGCAAATCCGGCAAGCTGCCATTATATATCAGCTTCATCTCCCGATCCGCCGCATAGCGTAGTGGCCTCATCAGGGTCTGCATTTCCACCATATACAGCTTGAACGCCTCACCCAGCATCTGCTTCCGCCTCGAGACTTCCTCCTTAATGTTCTCCAGGTAGTCTCTCGGCAAGAAGAATCTCTGGAAGCTGCTCACGAATGCTTCCCACGACGTCCAGTGTCGATTATTGGCCACGTACCATTTCAAGGCCATGCCTTTGAGCAGCTCCGGCATCGCCCTCGGGATCAGGTCCAGATTTAGGCCATATGTGTCGGCCGACCACTCTACCTGCTCCAGAAATTCCAGAGGCTTCGATGTGCCATCAAATCGGAAGCCCCATTCACCCTGCCAAACTCGGCTCTCGCGTCCTTATTTCGGGCTGTGGAGTGGATGTGGCTCTCCAGGGTCCTTGCTGGGTCTCATTAAGGCGGGGCGGCGCGAGTGGATGGCAGTGACACTCGCGGGCCTCGTGTCCTCTCCTCTCGATCCTCCAGATCCTCTTCCTCGACGGCGGTCAACATTTCCCCTCTTCGTGGCGACCGTTGCCCATGGAGGACTGCAATGTCGGCGAGCCTCAGGGAAAATGGAATCCTTCCCTCATGCTCGTCGACCCACTCGCCGAATTGCCTCCGCATTGTGTCCAGAGTGCCTGACAGGCTCACTCCGAACTCCAGGCCGTAGCGTATCACCTCCTCCTTCTTAAGGTTATATACCCAGGATCGTACCATATTTATATTTTTCTAAAAGCACTTAAATCGACTCTATTTATCGCAGGGCCCCACGTTGGGCGCCAGTTGTAACGAACCTTCGGTTTGCCCCGAGCTTAAGCCGGGCCGCACTTAGCCGACTGTGTGTTCGTGCCAACAAATTTATATGTTGGGCGCCTGCCGATAAATAATAAGTCCTGCTTTTAGATTTAATAATATAAACTGGATTATTTCACGTTGATATATAACTATTTTAGTACAGCAAAGTGATTTCTTCGGCTATAGCTGTACACGGCTAAGCCCGCAGGATTCGTAGGTGCCGTGAGGAGCACTTCGGCTACCGAGCGGTTAGCCTCTGAGCCGTCTAGAGGTTGCACACTCCAGAGTACGCCAGGATACGCGCTGTGATCTCTAGCGGTTCCCCGAGAGTATCACAGGCACTCCTACTGCTGGATTCGCTCGCTGGCACTCTAGACCGCGCCTCAAAGACGTGCGCTCTTCCGCACGACTACTCTCACGTACCTCTTACTCCTGGTTGTAGGGCACGCCACTCCTTGTAACGCTTTCCGAGCACACCTTAGAGCTGGCTGGGCTAGCGCACGCTGATCTCCACAGGATCGTAATTCTGCCGTGAGAAGCACTCCGCCTGGCGATCGATTAGCCTCTGAGCCGTCTAGAGGTACCTCTGTACCGTACCTCTGTCCTCAAGGATACGGTTTGGTATGCGTCCAGGATATTCCTCTGAATATCCTTGTATGTATCCCACGATGTCCTTTATGTCCTTCGTTGTCCTTCGTTGCACTTCGTTTCACTTTATACTTTTCACTCCGTTGACGCTCGGCACTTTCACTTTTTACTGGAATCGACTGACCCAGTGCCGAGCCGTGGGCGCCTTTTTATAGCAGCGCCGCAGGCCCTGCTTCGGCTCTGGAGCGGGGCCTGCCTCGGCTCTCTGTAGCGGGGCCTGTCTCCTCTTCGTTTCTGCCTTAACGGCAACATCGTCTGATTTTGTGCGACGCCAAATACGCGTGATCGCGTGGCAGCCTCTCATTGGCCGAAGCACCGTTATACGCCTGCGAGTGAAAGTAATAGCTACTTTCTCGCGGCTACGAACGGCACTTTGGCTAGCGGTGCACGATCAACGCAGAGAGTGCTACGCGAGTAAATCGCTGAATTGGTATGAGCGAGCGAGACGACTCATCGCTCGCCTTTGACCCTTTCCAGTCGCGAGGGTCGCTCTTACCGTACTCGCGTCGCTGTGTGGAACATTTATATGCCTGCACGCCCACCCATATAAATGCACAGCAAATACATGCAAGTATACAGGTTGTGACGTGCCTGCATATATTGTTCCTCACAATATCTGTTGCCGTTATTTCGGTAACCGTAGTTTTAGTTATTACCTCTGCCACGGTAATTACCTCGGTTACCTCTGTTATGGCCATTTTGGCGCTGTTGGAAGTGCAGTACAGTATTGGACTGTCCTATTACTTCCGTGAAACTGTTTACGAATTTGGACACTGCATCATTCATGTTTGTGTATGTGCCTGCTTGTATTATAAGTTTCACCCTATCAATTGAGCAGTTTTGTGTCATAGCTTTCAAAGCTGTTGTGGTTGCGTACTTATTTGAAAGTACTTGGCTTAAACCTTCAGTAATGTAGGCTCCTTCAAGGGCCTTTGCCAATTTTTCCACCTGGTGTACTGGTTAGCTGTCTTGTTCTTTTTGTTGAAGATCAAGGAGCTTAGCAGATATTACCTCTACCGATTCTCCTTTGACTTCTTTTGCTTGTTGAGCGATTATTTCAGAAACTTTTTGCTCATTACTAATTAGGTTTCTTGTATGGCCTTTGAGTTTAGTTTTTATAAGGTTTACGGCAATTCGCTCGTGTGCGCCTTTAAAATTTTGTGAGATTTAAAAAATCTAAAAAACTTTGTAGATTTTCAGGCTTTCCATCAAACTCTGGTATCAGAGATATGGCTAGTCTGATAAATTCTACTTCAGTTTGAGCCATATTTTCGTGTTCTTCTTTTTTGGTGTCAGTCAAGTCGTATGTATTCTCAGATTCTGAATCGCTTGATTGTATCGATTCGTTTAAATCTTTTAGTTGTCTGGAATTAAATTCAGCCAATTGATTTAGACTTTTGGGTGCATTAATTACAATGTGTCGTCTTTTAGCGAGAGAAATTAATCTTGTGTTCAAGGATTTTATGACCCTTAAACATTTTTCCCTGTGCACCGTTGTTAATCTTATTTCATACCTATTAACTAATGTTACTATATTATTGTATTCTCTTATTATAACATCATATTGTTGGCTAATGTTTCAACTTTTATAACTGCATCTTTGTTGATGCATTTATATGATTTTTCGACAAAGTGTATATGCAGAGGGCATATGCATAAGGCTAAATGCTTATGCTGCAGAACACAGCGACAAAGTGCCATTGTGTATATGAGTGCAATACTCTAATTTTTGGTTAAGCATATGATACCAGATATTGTATACACTACAATACTTTGGGCATATGCTTATTTAACGTATAATATGCTACAATAAATGGAAATATGAATCTAAACCTAAATACATAATAGGTACATAAAGATCATGCCATGGGTTCGTGGTCTGTAAAGCCGACTCAGCATATTTCCGATCAGAATTTCAACGCTTGCGACACAACTGTAACGGCTGGCCGTTGCTCCGAACCACACTATTTTGTTTACGTTGCATATGTGGTCGGCCGCAATGACATTGTTTGGGTCGTTCAAAGACTTGGCTGTTAATTTAATTACACTGACTACATATGCAAAGCCTGCTTATTTGCTCTTGTGTAAATTGACTAAATAAAGATAACTCTTTATTTTTATACCATTTCACGTAGTGATATAGTATATTGGGTTTGTGCAATGTCCGTCATGCTGTCCGTATGAACGCAAACTATGTCCGTATGAACGCAAACTATTTTCACGCTATTGAAGCTTGAGACTTGAAATTTGAAATATATACTCGTGTATACCCTCGTCTCGCCCACTAGGGGCGTAGCAAATCGGAAAATGCATTTTCCTGTATCTCAGAAACACTACTTCTAGAAGGGCTAGAGAGTCGGGATTTTAACTGAACACTCATGTCGACATCCCAAAATCAAAAAGCTATGACGAATATATCTACGCCCATTGGGGGCATGGCAAATCGGGTCAAACTGTATCTTACACAGTTTTAAAGCTAGAACGCCCAAATTTGGCACGTTGGTTACTGTTACGATCCTATAAAGATCGCCCAAAAATTTTTATGGCCACGCCTACTAGGGGCGTTGTAAATCGGATCTGAACATATATTGATTTTACTAGTTTCGTTATATTTTGAGCACTATTGATGCTAGAGACTTGAGACTTGGTATATATACTCGGGTTAACATACACAATCGAAAAGGTATGGCGGATGTATCTACGGCTTCAGGGGGCGTGGCAACTAATATCAGCTTATATCTCCCACAGTTTTATTGCTAGAAGCTTGAAAATTGCATGCTAAGTTACTGGGGGCCTCCTCTATCGATTCCCCAAAAATTATTTTTACGACCCAAAAGGGCCGTGAAATACAGAAAAATACCCGGTAATTTTCGCATTTTTCGAATGTAAGCATCCAAACTTTACAGTTATATTCCTGAACGCCCACTCTATGCACATGCCAAAAATTATTTGTCTACGGCCACTGGGGGCGTGGCAAATCAAAACTGAAACATCTGTAGATTCTGAGCCAATAATGCGCCACATAATGACTTTGTGACCTTTGACCTTGTCTTTTGATTTGCCAAATTATATATTTGTGTTTGAGAGATGCTACCTCTCTCGATTTAGGTGCGTGCTTTTGCTAAGGTAAGGGTTCTAAGCTTCGATCCTAATTGAAACTGTCTGGCCACCTCCAATGAAAAGTTTTAATCTGCAGCTAATTTAAGCGGCGACAGTGGGGATTTAAGGTTAAAGTTTAAAAAATATAATGGGATAGATACCCCTGTGTGCTGCTGGGACGTGAAATAGTATTTCGCTGTCGATTGCGTCCGACAGCAACGTTCTTACTTGTTTTTTCTTAACTTTTATTATTTGCTTAACAGTATCTGTAAGCTGGTTTATTTGTCTTTGAGTTTCAGAGTTTTCTGTGATAGAACAGCACCGTTACCGTTTGCGGAAGCATCCTATAGAATGCATCAATTTGTGAATCGTCGAATTCAATGGGAGTCCTCTTTGACATATGTTTGCTTACCTTCTCTGGATCAGTTTTTGCGCCACCCATGGTTACTATAAACCCAAGGTATTCTACGCTTTGCTTGAAAAATTGAGTTTTTCCCTGGAAACTCTCATGTTTGCATCTAACACTCTTTTTAGAACGCAGTATATATGCTTAACATGGTCATTTTCGTTTTCAGAAAAAAATAATGAATTCATTTACGTAAACATAGCTATTTTAAATATGCTACCCGCATTTTTCAAACCGAATGGGAGTCGACATAACTCGTACTTCCCACCGTTTACAGAGAAAGACGTCTTTTCACGGTCGTGTTCAGCCAAATATATTTGATGATATCCGGATTTCAGATTCAATGTTGTAAATTACTTGGCTCTGCTCATCGCAACCTTTTTTTATCAACAATCCAAGTTGGGTTGTTGTAGGGCGACCTGTAGGGTCAAGGTCGCTCCGCGTTAGCAAGTCGAAGCAAATTAATCCATCAAATGGAGGCAGAGAATCCAATAAAAAGAACGAAGCTGTTTTACTAAAAAAAAAAAAAAAAACACTTTTGGTGAATTTTGTTAGAACCATGGATGGAACTAACTCTAAAAGTGGAGCTGACCGGACTTACATTACTTATCTCCCTTCTCCCCCTCCCTCTTTTCTTCTCTTCTTCTTCTCCTCTTTTCCCCCCCTCTCTCCTCTCCTTCTCCTTTTTTCTAATCTTCCTATCTCATTTTCTCTATATTTTTTTATTACCTTTTCCTACTTCAACAACTAAATCTAATAATTTACAAACAAATTAAACTAAAAAATCAAAAGCTACAAAGTATACTTATACAAGAATTCGGTCGGCAAGCCGACTCATCATAATTGATAACGCTGCTCTTGCGACACATGCAAAGTATCCGGTTACTGCTATGACGTCATTGTCACATTCAGCTATGGTTTGCAGTTTAAGCATAATTTGTTCGTGGGTTACGGGGAGGATGCTGACCTTTCTACATATGAACCTAATTCTGGGATACTCAATTAGAATATGGATAATATTTTTTGACTGGAGGACCGTAATATTAGATGCTTCAATTAAACTTACTATGGGGACTTCTGTAGGAAGTTCAATGAGCACAGACTTTAAATTGTCTTGGTCGATAATTGTTGGATTTATAATGTTGGCTTTAGCAAGCGTGATAGTGAGCATTAAGTTTTGAATTTCTGTTATTAACATTCTATTTCTGGCTGGTAATGCCTCATATAAGTGTGGACAGAATGGGAGAGCGTAGCATATATACATATGTATGTATATGCAGATGGCATATACATAAAGGCATAAATGCTTATGCTGCAGATCTCACGCTGCAGGCCCGTCCACATATAGCCGGATCATATGACGGCTAATGTGCGGATGCGTTACTTAAACAACAGCGACAAAGTGTCACTGTGTATGTGAGTGCAATACTCTAACTTTTAGTTGAGCATATGACATCAGATATTGTATACACTCCAATACGATGGGCATATGCTTATTTAAAGTACAACATGCTACATCACATTCAGCTACGGTGTCATCTTGCGGTTGAAGCACAGTTTTTTCGTGGGATACGGGGAGGATGCTAACCTTTCTACATATGAACATAATTCTGGGATACTTAATTAGAATATGGATAATATTTTCAGACTAAAGGACCTTAATATTAGATGCTTCTATTAAACATACTATGGGGACCTCTGTGGGATGTTATACAAGAATTCGGTCGACAAGCCAATTCATCATAATTGATAACGTTGCTCTTGCGACACATGCAAAGTATCCGGTTACCGCCGCTGACCGATATCCGAACGTTGAACCTAGCTTCTGCCAATTCAGCACTTGCGCGTGCAGTTGTTTTGTCTAACCAACTGAGTGCGAGGGGCACTCGTTAACTTGTAGGTATTTCTTGTATTTCGTAATAGCGGTACTTAATAGGGTTTAGGGTATCCCCTAGTCGAGCTGTCTCGAATAAGAGCGGATAGCAACGACAATGTATCACCGCTTCCCGTTGTCCTCCTTATGATGAATCAGTTGTTTCTGAAGGGGCTTCTTTTGATGCGAGTCCTGTCGTCTCCACGACGGCTCTTATTGCTGCCACTTATCATTGTTGCCATTTATCATTGTTGTGCGTTTGTGCAAGGTGTAATCCGCGGTGATTTTTTATTTATTTATTTTTTTGCTTTTGAGAAGTTCTTGTGTATTAGATCTGTGCAGCGTCGGTAATTTTTTGATTTTACTTGCATTACATTCTGCATTGTAGTTTTATTGCGTCTCTTTTTGCTTTTTCGCTCGATCTTATTTTTTTGGTTCTGTGCAAACAGCTGTTTTTGTTGTTGTGAATTGGTTTTCTGAGAGCATTAATCCTCTGTTTGCTTTGCGCTTGCTCTTTATTTTGATCTAATATTCTCTTTCAACACATCCTCTCTTTGCCTTGCGCTTATTCCTTTTTATCTAATCTTCCGTTTTGGTTTGTTTAATCCCAATTGCCAACATGACTTGTTGCAAAAAAACTTGCTCTATGCAGCAAACTTCTGATTCTACACAAGTGTAATTTATTAATTGCTTGTTAAAGCCTTACCGCTCTTTTTCGGAAGCAACATGGCTCCGACTCGCTCACAGGTAGCCCACCCGCAGGGTAGATTGCTCCGTCAATGTCGGTGTTTTCTCAACATGAGCGCTGAGAAACTCCTGAGAGTGGTGGTCGTCAACCGGTACTGCCGGAATTGTTTGGCGTCTGCAACGCTGAATTAAGCCAATATTCCCTCTTTTCCATTTTCAATGGGTTCAGTGTATAAAAATAAACCAACAGAAATAAAAAAAGGTGGCGACATTCTGAGTTAACGAAACCTGTTTTACAGTCATCTTCACTTAGAAAAAATTCATTTCAAATTTACATTTATTCAATTTACAATTTTTATTTATGTCATAATAAAGCTTATTACAGTAACATTCTAGCAAAGGTCAAAAAAAAAAAATTTGGTGAAAACGCTAACTTGTATTGGTCCGTTTTGCTACCTAACCAAGGCATAATTGAGCAACTGCTGGCTGTAACAAAATGAAATAAGTATATTGTCCGTCATTGTGCCTGTCCATCTGATTGTCTGTCCATTTGACCCTCCGTACGAACGACAACTATTTCTACGCTAGACAAAAATAAAAAAAAAAAAACGGAAATATTAACTGGTAGCGCTATTCTACATTTATTTTCTTGCCCCCTGCAGAATGTTCAAGAAAGAACATATTAATAATAGTTGAAACAAGGCATTTAAAAATAAGCAGATGCACCCATAGGTAGGAAACAAATAACGCCATGTGGGCGTGTGCTTGTGCGTGCGTCTGTGTGAGTGTATGTATTTCTTGTTATATAAATACATATGTGCGTATAAAAAAAAATCAGAATGTTCGTAATAGCGGTACTTAACAGCGTTCAGTGGAGCTAGTCGAGCTGTCTCGAAAAAGACCGGATTGCAACGACAATGTACCAGAGCTTCCAGCTGTCCTCCTTATGATGAATCAATTGTTTCTGAAGGGGCTTCTGTTGATGCGAGTCATGTCGTCTCCGCCATGGCTCCTGTTGCTGCCACTGTTGTTATAAAACTTTAATTCATCTTTGTAACTAGAGCATTTGTTAGTTTATATTCAAATCGCCTCAATAATCCAACGCACAAAGCATAAAGCAAACATAATCCATTCTTAATATAACAATAACCATTCCCTACACATTATTTTTAATGCCCTCTAATTTTGAATTTTTTAAATTTTCTGAGATCATTGGGGTGAATCTCTTCCTTCAAATTCCAGGAAGTGGAACAGTCCGTTCAAAAAATAGTTCGAAATTTCCAATATAGAAAAAATGAGCAAGTTTCCATTGACCGTATTTATTTATTTTATTTATTTATGAATAAAAGAAACGCACTTCACCACACCGCTGTCACGGTCGCCATGTAGTTTGTAAAGGTACGTTTTTCCAGCTGGGGCAGACTCAGCCTGGCCCAGGGTCACCTACAAGATAATTTATAGGATGCTGGGACGCGCTGGGGTATGGGACGGGAAATACGCCAACTCACGGTCGCTGGCGGAGCTGCTCTCGCCTGGGAGTAGCGCGACAACGATCGCTGCACCGCGCCGGTCAACTTTGGCTGCGGCAGCAGGTTCGAACTTGCCCGCTGGTCTTACACTCTGACGGATAAAGCACGAACGTAGGGGATCTAGCGTTCGTTAGCAAATGTTTCTCCATCCCTAGGATGACCTGGTCCAACATGGTCGGCATGATGAGCAGCGCCATCTGCACGGCCCTGCCAGCGAGATCCACTAGCACGCTCATCAGCTTCCTCACGTCTAATGACGACCCATCCGCCAACCTGATGCGCGAGTGCACCCTCTCCACCTTTCCCGCGATCGCCTCCCTCGCTCATGAAACTGCGGCTAGCCCCTGTGTCGATCGTAGCGTTTATTTCGCGGCCGGCGATCCTAACGCGCGCTACGATCCGGCCTTCCTTCACGACCAACGGACGTTCACGCGGCTCTCCTACGATCGGTTGGCGTCGCCCCTTCCCTGCGGGGACGCCCTTGCCCGTTTCCCGAGTCTGCTAAGCTACAGCAGTCTCGCGTGTCGACTCCTACTTTCCCGCTTCGTTGGCAGAAGACAACCCGCTCGTTAGGACATTCTCGCGAAAACACACTCGCCGCGCGTCAGAACCGGCTCGGTTCTCTGGGGCCATCATTCGATGCATGGCTTCGGCCGGCCTCGCGACGGTCGACATTGAATTTCCGGCCCTCGGCTCGCCTAATCTGATCCTCGAGGCGCTCGAAATATTGTGGGGGCAAGCCCACCCCACCGCCGAAGAGCTAGAGGCCCCAGAGGATTCCGTCCGCCATGCGATATCCAACGAGGAGAGTTGATCGCCACCCGATTTTTTTTGGCGCCCCTCCAAAATGCACACCAAGCATGAAAGCATTACATCAATTTTGGCGCCCAACGTGGGGCCCTGGAAGTACTTAGCTTTCAGTACACCATTTTTTTTTTTGTATAGTTTTTATAGTTACCAATATACTTGTTTAATGAGGTTATGTTGATAATTATTAAAAACCACGCCTCTTTGTGAGAATACTACTTGACAACCTCAGTATCACTATTGTCGAAATAGAGTAGACTGACTTGGTCTGCCTATTGGGTCTACGAAGCTTGAAGTTTTCAGCGTGGAACACAAACCGAGAAACCTCGAATAGTTTATCGTCAATAAAAACAAAATAGCTTCAGCTATAGAATAACTATCTCTCACAATTGTTGCTCGTTCTTTAGTTGCTGTGGAAGAAGCCACAACTCAAGGTAGATTTTTGTAAATTATAGCTTCCATATAAATCTGGAATGTTGTGTATTCGGCACGGATACCAATACCGATTATCCCTGGGAGGATTATATGTCTGCAAATGAGAATTGATCGGTATGAATCCATTAAGCAATGCTAGTTGAGAGTTCTTAGGTTTTATTAGTAGTGCTGTAGATTAACGCTTGACTGGAACTCGGTGCCATGCTGCATGGGCATTCCCTTGCCGGATAGTTTAGTTATATGCACACTAGTGGAAAATTTATCGGCACCATCTAGATTTAATTACAATAGTCCTAAAGAAAGAAATAAACGAACTACGAACAATTATACGAATATCTCGACCCTCTCTTTTACTTTGCCAGTACTTAACGTTATTTAATAAAAATTACTATGCCTCTTACTCATAGTCCACAACTTACTCCCGCAGATGCGGATGAAGCGAAAAATTGCGGCATCTGTTGTCAAATTTTGACAAACACGCAATCGTGTTATATCACCAATTGCTGTCATATTTATCATAAACTTTGTCTGGAAGATTGGTTAAAAAATCATCAGAACTGTCCAAATTGTGCCGCAGAGGTACAATTATCGGATTTAAAGTTAGTGATTGGAAATTGCTCGCCTCGACCAAAGCAGGCAGATCCTTCACTCCCAGGGCCAAGTACCCGAGCAGTGACTCGTAACTTGGCCAAAACCTTACAAGACCAGCGTACGTTAGAGGAGAGTGAGGAGCCGTTAGTGGAGTTAGAGATAAGCAATCGTACTAATCCTAATGAACGTCCCCCTTCACGCAGTCTAAACGTAAGGAGAAGAGGTCGTCCATATCAGTCGGGAAACACTCGTCGGGAAGAATACGTTCCGGTTGATAATTCGACCATACAAAATATGATTGAGCAAACCGTCACGCGAGTCATGTCTTCCTTGAATGTGAGCAGTCGATCTCCACCTAATGTCCTTCCGCGTCCGTCCGTTCAGATGTCTTCGTCAAGTCATACGTCAGTACATCCGAGTCCAGTTGCGCAAATAATGCAAAAATGGAATATACAATTTGATGGAACTGATGAAGGTTTGAGTGTCGGCGAAGTTATGTACCGCGTAAAGGTACTAACAGATGATACGCTGGATGGAGACTTAGATGCTTTGTGCAAGCATATGCACATACTTTTTGTAGGCAGAGCACGGGATTGGTATTGGAGGTACCATAAAAAGGTAGACCGAATTACTTGGTCTGACTTTTGTTTTTCGCTACGCCAGCAGTATACGGATTATCGATTCGCTCTCGAAAGCAGAAAAAGGGAGAGTCTTTCACCAATTTCTATGAGGGTGTCGTTTCCCTTATTGACAAATCGTCAGTGAGAATAGAGGAGGAAGAGTTGATTGAAATCCTTAAAAATAATCTCCTTCCTGAAGCACGTCGCCAGTTACTCTATCAACCGGTGCATTCTGTAGGTCAGTTGCGCAAACTGGTTCAAATGCATGAAAATTTAGTTGCGGGGACCAGTAGCTGTGGAGAAAGTTCTTTTAGGGCCAAACAGCCTTTGCAACGGCGACAGATTTATGCAGTTGACGAGCTAATCGCAGAAAGTGGTCCGATTGACAATACTGAATCTGAGATTGCCGCTCTTCAAAAAGCAAACATAACCTGTTGGAATTGCGATACGCCAGGACATGTTTGGGAAAACTCCAGCAGAGCGTCGTATATTTTGTTATGGGTGTGGTGCTCTCGCTTGTCAGAAAACCGACCAAAGGGTGCGTCCAACAACACCAGGGTGCTCCCTTCAACGATAAATTAATTGATACGGATGCAATTAAAGATTGTAATGCTCAAACATATCGTCCCGTATTAAATTTGGAACCAGTTCAGGATGAAAATAGCACGCCCATGTATTTGCGTCCTTATCACGAACGACTTAGAAATTATTTAGAAATTAAACACAAGATCTTTAGCGAAATAAGTCGTTTAAGAACTAGAAGTGCTTTGCGCTGTAAGACTTATTATAAGAAAATAAGAAAATTTAAGAAATTACTAGTTTCTGCAGTTATCTGCAATAAAAATGATTCGCGTTGTTACGCTGATGTCAAATTTTGTAGATTTACTGAATTGGGTTTATTAGATACCGGCGCCAGTGTTAGTTGTATTGGATCAGGATTAGCGTTAGAGAATTTTTCAGACTATAGTGAGTTTAAGTCTATCAAGTCTCAGGTTCACACAGCAGACGGAAAAGCCCATGGCGTTGTCGGTGTACTTCACGCCCCAATCACGTATAAGGGAATAACAAAGCCCTTACAGCTTTACATTATTCCCTCAATAATAGATTAATAGATTAATTCTGGGTATAGATTTTTGGAAAGAATTCGCACTAGCTCCGCACGTGATCAGTGCTGTGCAGCCCATCTCTGAGGAGGCGGATCCGCGCTCCGTAACTTGCGAAGTTAAAGAAAATAATTCATTTCCCTTGACAGAAACGCAAGTGCGACAGTTGGAAGTCGTCAAATCACTATTCCCAAATTGTCAAGAAGGACTAGGTCGTACCCGTCTAATCCAGCACCATATCGACGTAGGAGACGCACGCCCGGTTAAACAGCGTTTCTATCCAGTTAGCCCGGCAGTGGAAACTCTTCTGTACGCTGAAATAGACAGAATGTTAAAGCTCGATGTGAATCATAAAACCTCCCACCATTCCCTTTTCTATTCCGGTCGACCCCTTTATCAATTTAAAGTTATGCCATTCGGCTTATGCAATGCTCCGGCCACGATGTGTCGTCTTATGGACGAAATAATACCCCCCGATTTACGCTATTGCGTATTTGGTTATTTAGATGATGTATGCGTAGTTTCTGAGAGTTTCTCAGCCCATTTGGCAGTGTTAGTGCGCCTCGCAGAGCAATTCCGCAAAGCCAATTCAACGCTGAATATTGGAAAAAGTCATTTATGTGTAAAAAGCGTTAATTATTTGGGACATATCATAGGTAGTGGTGGTATCTGTGCAGATTCCACTAAAATTGATTGCATTAGAAATTGGCCACCACCAAAGAATCTGAAACAGGTTCGTGGATTTTTAGGCGTATGTGGTTGGTATAGAAGGTTTATTAAAAACTATGCTGATCTCACGTGCCCTATAACAGATGCCTTAACCAAGAAAAATAAGTTTGCTTGGTCTGAAGAGGCACAGGAAGCAATGAACAAACTGAAAACAATTCTTACTTCCGCTCCGGTGTTACAGAACCCGGATTTTGAGAAAAAGTTTTACTTGCACTGCGATGCCAGCGACTATGGTATAGGAGCTGTATTAGTGCAGTTATCATCAGAAAATGATGAAATGCCGATTGCTTTTATGT
Source organism: Drosophila paranaensis (assembly GCA_035047545.1). NCBI lineage: Eukaryota > Metazoa > Arthropoda > Insecta > Diptera > Drosophilidae > Drosophila > Drosophila paranaensis. Next base: position 108,940 of record JAWNPL010000244.1, on the reverse strand, counting down.
CCAAAAAGTTGAGTCGTGCGCAGCGAAATTACAGCGTAACTGAACGAGAATGTTTAGCTGTCGTTTTGGCTATAGAAAAATTTCGATGTTATTTGGAATTGCAGCCATTTGAAGTTGTGACTGACCATTCAAGCCTTCTATGGCTTATGCGTCAGCAAAACGCTTCTGGTAGACTGGCTCGGTGGATTTTCTGCTTGCAGCCATACAAGTTCACAATTTCACACCGGAAAGGAAAATATCATATAGTTCCAGATGCTCTGTCACGAATTTGTGAAGAGGAAGTTGCAGCGCTTGATATTGGTCCAATCGTAGATTTGGACTCGAATGCTTTCTTTGACCCTGAGTATCAGGAGCTTAAGAATAAGTTTACTCTGCAACAGTCCAAATTTCCAGACATTAAGCTCTGTGATCAGTATATTTATATCCGAACTGAACACTCTAAAGGTAGAGAAGACCCTGATAGGAGTATGTGGAAGTTATGGGTTCCCAAACGACTTAGATCGGATGTACTTAGGCAGGCACATGACAGTGTAGTGTCGTCCCACTGTGGTATGCAGAAAACTATAGAGAAACTTCGGAGGAATTTGTTTTGGCCTGGTTTAGCTAGCGATGTACGATCTTACATTCGCGACTGTGACACTTGCAAGGAAACAAAAGCACATAAATATACCTTTAGACCACCAATGGGGTTACAGTCACCCACATGTAGACCATTTGAAAGGCTGTATGTAGATATTTTAGGACCGTACCCGAGAACTAAAGGTGGTAATATAGGCTTGCTTATAGTCTTAGACCATTTTAGTAAATATCATTGGCTTTGTCCTCTGAAGAAATTTACTTCGGCTTCAATTCAGGAATTCTTGCTTAAAAATATCTTTGACTGTTTTGGAGTTCCTGAAGTTCTAGTGAGTGATAACGGCGGTCAGTTTCGTGCAAATGAATTTAATGCCTTCCTCACTGAATTGGGCGTCAGACACACATATACTGCTTTGTATTCTCCCCAGAGTAATGCGGCAGAACGAGTTAATAGGTCAATCTTAGCTGCAATCCGAGCGTATCTTAAGGAAGATCAGACAGAATGGGATATAAATTTAACGGCCATCTCATGTGCGCTAAGATCTGCATCCCATCAGTTTTTAGGTTGTTCGCCTTACAAAGCTCTCTTTGGGTTCGAAATGATAACTCATGGGGCCGATTATCGTCTCTTAAAGGCCGTTTCTTTGTTGGAAGAGCCACAGTTGGCAATTGAAAGAACAGATAAACTCGCCCTGTTGCGAAAGGACTTGCAAAAGAATATTCGCGCCGCATATGAGCGCAATGCAGCGCAGTATAATTTGGGTTTTTAGAAGAAACTTCAGTCTGAGTAAATTCTCTCAGAATTTCAATGCTAAATTGGCACCACAATTTTTAAAATGCCGCATTAAAAAGAAACTTGGCAATAGCTTTTATCTCTTAGAGAATTTACAAGGATTGGAAGTAGGGACCTACCATGCTATGGACATTCGAAGCTGATTCCCGCTAATCTTCCCTCTATCGAATCAGATTATCGGGTGGTGTAATGGTCGCAGCCCGACCATTCAAATAGTAATTCGATATCTGTCCTGACAAAAGGGCTTGGTGTATATAACACATGAAACAACAACAAGTCGTGGATCTTCAACACCCAGCTTGCCGACAACGAAGTCTTTTTGATACTGATTTAATTTCACTTCAAACTTAACCTAGTGGGCAGAGAGCTAGCACCGAGACCCGAACATCTAGCGAGAGCACTCCATCCCGCTCTCGTCGCTCTCGTGCTGCTCTTTACAGTGCCCTAATTAATTTCATGCACCTTACAGCCTAAACTCCATTATGCCCAGTCAAATGACTGAACATCGGCCGCGTTGAAAGGCCGCAGGGCTTCAACTTCACTTAATACTTAAACTAAACTATGTAATAGGCAAGGGTGCAATGCGATGAATTGGGCGTTTATATGTACCCGATTTGGTCTTTATGACCACCACTCGCACCCTACCATCTCCGCCGGGTATCGCTTCGGTCACCACGCCGAGCATCCACTGCTGAGGCGGAGCGTTGTCCTCTCCCACGAGGACGACTGTGCCGACTTCCACGTTCCTCGACTCTCGCGTCCACTTGCTCCTCTGCTGCAGACTGAGCAGGTAGTCCCTGGACCAGTCTGTCCAGAATCGCTGCTTGATTCTTGATGTCAGCTGCCATCTTTTTAAGTATGGCAGCCTGACATCGTCGATTGGCTGCGTTGATGCGAGTGGCAGCGGCACGAGCGTTGCGCCGACCAGCAAATGAGCTGGAGTGAGCACCTCGCCGTCGTTTGGATTGCTGCTGGGAGCGATGATCGGCCGCGAATTGAGGATGGCCTCCACCTCGACGAGCACCGTTGCCAACTCGTCCTGGCGCAGCACTGCGCTGCCAATTGCCTTGAGCAACAGGCCTTTCGCCGACTTCACCGCTGCTTCCCACAGGCCGCCGAAATGCGGCGCTCGTGGGGGAATGAAAACAAACTCCATTCCCCGTTCCGCAGCATATGTTTGAACCGCAGCTGAGTTGGCGCTGAAATTGGCCGCAAAGTCTGCCAGCGTGCGAGCCGCACCCACGAAATTGGTGGCATTGTCGCAGTACAGCTTCCTGACAAGGCCACGTCGACCAATAAACCTAGATAAACACATCAGAAAAGTGGTAGAGGTTAGATCGGTTACAAGCTCTATATGTACAGCCTTAGAAGTGAAGCAGACGAATATGGCAATATACATCTTAACGGGCGCTTTGCCCCGAATCCTCAACGAAACTAAAATTGGACCACAAAAGTCCACTCCGCTGATCTCAAAGGGTCTGTTTGCGTGTAAACGATCAGCGGGAAGGTTGCCCATTATTTGCGACAAAAGCTTCGGCTTATATCGAAAGCAATGCACGCATTTTCTCACCACTGCACTGCATACCTCTCGACTTATCACCCAGATCTGTTGCCGAAGTAATCCCATCAGGACCATTGGATTGGCATGACAGTGCGTGTGATGCAAGTGCTCTAAATAGAGTGTGACAAATCGACACTTTTTAGGCAGCAGCAAGGGGAACTTGGCATTATGCGCTAATGGCGCTTTCATTAAACGACCTCCTACCCGCAACAACCACAAGACACGCTTGCCATGTTGGTGAGAATGCAGGAATGGTGCCAGTTTCTGAAGACATAGCTTCTATTAATGGCGTGATGGAATTCACGATCTCCTCAACCGCAACCGTAGTAAAGGCAGCTCTACGCCTCTCTAACGACTCCAATTCCTTCGACAGCTTAATATGTGGGTTTGCTGGCCACAATTCTTCTGAATGTTGTAAAAATGTCGGTCCGCCAAACCAGATTGAAGATCGAAGTTCTTCAACTGAACATCCCCGAGACACTATGTCCGCCGGGTTGTCTTTGGTTGGGACATGACGCCAGGAGACTTGGCTGTCAACTCCTGAATGGTTGCTACTCGATTGGCAACAAATTGTTCAAATTGGATGAGTGCATTTGCAGCCAATGAAGAACAACTTCGGAGTCTGACCAAAAAACAACTTTGTCTAATGGACAGTCGAGTAAGTTCTTTACCGCGTCCCACACGGTAGCTAATAACTCCGCAGCACACAGTTCAAGCCGCGGCACTGATTTCGTTTTCAGTGGGGCTACTTTGGACTTGGCGGTTAGTAACCTGATAGTGATACCCTCAACTGTTTGCACTCGTACGTATAGACAACAGCCGTAGGCTCTTGTTGACGCATCAGCAAAGCCATGGACTTGACAGCCTCTGGTTTTAAGCGTGCCTACGTAACGAGGTATGCACAAAGCATTTAATTCTGAAAACAGTTGTCACTGCTTCCAACTCTTGTATCATTTTGGCAGGTAGTTGGTCATCCCATCCAAGCTTATTCAACCACATTTCCTGTATCAGGACCTTTGCACGAGTTACAATCGGACTTAGCAAACCTAAGGGATCGTATAATCGTGCCACAAACGATAGAACGGACCGCTTGGTAGGATTCGAATCTCTTGTAGATTCCATTGTATATCTGAACACGTCACCTTCGGATTCCAAATTAATCCCAAGGTCTTTGTGCTCGTATACCAATGACATTGTCCTCTCTGATTACTCAATTTCTTACAGTTGGACGACCATTTTGTAAGATGGAAGCCAAACCCTTGAAGAATTGCGATTAAATCGCGATGCAACAAGCATAACTCCTCAGCGCTGTCTGATCCTGTCAACAAATCATCGACATAAAAGTCGTGAGTTAAGGACCGAGCTGCAGCTGGGTGAGTGGAAGCATGTAATTCGCTCAGATACTTTAGGCATCGAACTGCCAAAAATGGCGCAGCAGCTGTCCCATACGTTACTGTATTTAAGCGAAAAATTTGTAACGGGTCAGTGAGCTTTTCTCTCCACACAACAAGTTGAAAGTTGCGCTGGGACTCGTCTAATTCTATTTGACGGTACATTTTTGCTATGTCTGCGGTTGCAGCCCAAGGGCGAAGTCGAAAACGTACAACGTTTCCCATAACTGAGCTGATGGTCGGACCCACCATGAACATTCAGCGACACTGAAAGACGATTTGCTAACTCGAACACTACCCGACTTCGTTGACGAGCTGTCGGTCTTACCGCTTGGTACGGAATGAAGTAACGGCTCTCTCGAACTGAACTGTCGCTATATGACCCACCAGTACTCCTTAGAAGTCAAGTACATGGGCCGAATTCACTTCTTGCACATTCTTCTCTCCAGACCATGAACCGTCGTCTGCTATCATATGACATACCTAGACTGTGCGACTAGATTTAAATGGCACGACCCTGACCGACCCGAGGTGGTTTGCGAAAGCTCTATAAAGGACTTCTCGCACAGCTGTTGTTCTGGAAGAAGTATTAGTTGTCTTTAACTCCCAGAACTTTCGAACGACGAGTCTACATGACCGTCCTTCACAACGCTATTAAAGTTGAGGAACGGCGGCTATTTCCTTGTTCGACAACGACCGACCTATCCAACCAAAGGCGAATGGAGTGTTGGACTGTTGCTGGTTCCCTTTATTCGGCCTTCTCTTAATACATCAAAAAAGATATCGGCGCCGAGAAGCATGTCAATGCGTTGTGGCTTGTGAACTGAGACTCTAACTCCCTCACACGCTCTCAATTTCTCAGGTTAACGACGATGGACCGGAGGATACCAAAATCAGTATGATTTGTGTGTCGTCTGTTCGTGAGGCATCGATGTCTAACACTGTACTAACGATTGACTGACATTAGCAATACCCAATAAGTGAATACCCCTTTTTTGCCTCTTCAATTGTAGCTCTTAGCTAACTCCTCAGTGATGAAGTTCACCTGAGACCGGAGTCTAAGAGGGCTCTACTAACTGAATGATCCTGATTATCTTTTACTCTGACGACAGCAGTTGCCAGGAGAACTTGGTCAGAGGCGCTACTTGCGTGTTCACACCGAAAACTGTCGCAATCGGCCTCGACTACTGGATAGCCGTAGGCCCTGAGGAGCTCCGAAGTGTACGTGTGAGAAGAGGGCTTAGAACAAACCCGACGGACGATTACACCGCTACCGATTCCTATTCGCAAGCAGTTTATACAAAGGGGAAAACTCTTTCGAATTTAAACGACTGGCGGACTGCGAATAACAAGACTGGACAGGACGTCAGATTGCAAAAAACACACTTATTACTCGACCAAGTTTCCACCTCTTTTTCACTTCTCTTACGACCTACCCCAGAAGAGACTTCTTCACATCAAACTGAAGCGTCTATTTAATCTTCAAAATTCCAGGAGGTATTCTCTTCCCATCTTGACGGTCTGTCTACCTTGCTAACTATATTAAATGGATAAATTTTATCAACCTACATAACAGCGATCATAAATTCACGCACCAATCAATCATCTTCGCAGATCTCACGCAACTGGAGCACATGGACTGTAAAAGAAGTGAACACTGTTTTTAAGCCTTTAAAGCTTTCGAAAATCTTTACCTTCCTAACAGACCCCCGACTCACCCAAAATCTCACACTCCGCCAATACTACATGGAATTTGGACAACCCCTACTTGGTTTGACTACTCCTCCTTATTATAGGCCTTGTTGCCCAACTCCTCTAAAACACCTAAACTGATTAATCGTCCATTCTTCTGATTTTAACGCTTTTCTATATATCGGTTTAATTTCTAATCGACATTCGATTTCAAAGGGCTCTACCGAATTAGTCTTTTAACGATTGTTGATACGCTTATATTGTCACTTTTATAAGCATTCACCTTCAATCCGCGCTATATACTCGTCCATAGACCGATTCTTTCCTCGCTTGCCAGTCATATTCTCATTTATCAATTAAACCGATTCAAAACCCGAAAAACACTAAGGATCAGAAAACCACTGCGTTCGGTCATCTTTGTGTTATACGTTACTATGTATATGGGCTCTACTAACGATTAACATATACCTGTAAGTTATCACTAATACAACCCCCACGGTTTGATCGTGAGTGTCGAACCTGCACTCATACACGTTCGATGCGCACAACGAATCACGCAAGTTGGGGCACAGATGCAAGGCCGAACTTCACAACAGCGGACAACAAGAGCTGGTGAGTGCCGAGCATGCACTCAACAAGTTTGATGCGCACAACGAGAGCGCAACGGGGAGCGCAAATGCACAGCCGAACTTCACAACAGCGGACAACAAGAGCTGGTGAGTGCCGAGCATGCACTCATACACGTTTATGCGCACAACGATCAGCGCAACCGGGGAGCGCACATGCAGAGCCGAACTTCACAACAGCGGACAACAAGAGCTGGTGAGTGCCGAGCATGCACTCATACACGTTTGATGCGCACAACGATCAGCGCAACGGGAGCGCAAATGCACAGCCGAACTTCACAACAGCGGACGACAAAGGCTGGTGAGTGCCGAGCATGCACTCATACAAGTTTGATGCGCACAACGAGCGCAACGGGGAGCGCAAATGCACAGCCGAACTTCACAACAGCGGACAACAAGAGCTGATGCCACAGCACTCATACAAGTTTGTCCACAACAACGCACGACCAATCACCGAACTTCACCAGCGGACAACAAGAGCTGGTGAGTGCCGAGCATGCACTCATACACGTTTGATGCGCACAACGATCAGCGCAACGGGGAGCGCAAATGCACAGCCGAACTTCACAACAGCGGACAACAAAGGCTGGTGAGTGCCGAGCATGCACTCATACAAGTTTGATGCGCACAACGAGAGCGCAACGGGGAGCGCAAATGCACAGCCGAACTTCACAACAGCGGACAACAAGAGCTGGTGAGTGCTGAGCATGCACTCATACAAGTTTGAAGCGCACAACGAAGCGCAACGGGGAGTGCAACGACGACGAAGAGCGGATAGCAACAACAATGATCAGCGCTCTATCTTCGCAAGCGAAGCGCACACAACAACGATTGTGCGACCAATAATAGGCAACTAGCGAAGAGTTTAAGAGATCGATTTGAGCGGCAAAGCTGTGTGAAACGGTTTTTAGTTTCTTACTTTACACAGAGGCTGAACTCTCTGGCTCCGTTTTGACTCTATGTTCGTCAAATCGAGGGCAGACAGAGGTCAATGTCTAAATTTTGAAATATATATAGTATTACAAATAACCAAATTAAGCAATTAAGAAAGCCAAACAAGTAATAGGTTTACTGAGTTAAAATCTGATGTCTCGAGTACTTATTAATTTAAAACTCGTCTATACGTATCACTCTATGTACCCCTGATTATTAGCCAATCCATTAACCCCTGTATGTAATCCACCGATTCACCTCTGAAATCCACCCGGGGGCGCCAAAAATGTCCTGACAAAAGGGCTTGGTGATATAACACATGAAACAACAACAAGTCGTGGATCTTCAACACCCAGCTTGCCGACAACGAATCTTTTTGATACTGATTAATTCACTTCAAACTTAACCTAGTGGGCAGAGAGCTAGCACCGAGACCCGAACATCTAGCGAGAGCACTCCATCCCGCTCTCGTCGCTCTCGTGCTGCTCTTTACAGTGCCCTAATTAATTTCATGCACCTTACAGCCTAAACTCCATTATGCCCAGTCAAATACTGAACAATATCTTTAAGTTGCGCGCGCACAGCAACAGCTGTGAAACAAGGGCTTAAGCGAGGCTTGCGTCGCCAGCTGATCCCTTAAAGCTTCGTCGTAGCTGGCCCTTGAGGCTTGCGTCGCCAGCTGATCCCTTAAAGCTTTCGTCGCCAGCTGTGCCCTTGAAGCTTTCGTCGCCAGCTGTGCCCTTGTAGGTTAACCGCGTGCGTAAGCGCGGCCAACTTGAAGAGGTTCCGAGCTTTTAAGAATAGAGGGGGTATAAAAGAAGCGGGAGAGCGAAATTGTCTCTCTTCTCTTCTCTTGTCTTGCTCATTGTTGTGGCTGATATAAGAAAAAGTTTCTGTGGTTCGGCCCAAGAAAAAAAAGGGCTCTAAAAAAGTTTATATATAAAAACAATATTTGAACAACTATTGTTGGCCACTTTGCCGATTTGCTCCGAGGGATGCTGCGGATTGCGATGTCGGCCTCAAAAGTACCATCATTTCGACGAAAACACCGCAACACCGATCTCATCGTGGAGAGCCAGCAGCGGCTTGCAGTGATATTTAATAAACAGTAAAAGTGAAAAAAAAAACAACAAGAACAGAAAAAAAAAAAAAATTTATATATATAAATAAATTAATTAAAAAAAAAAAAAAAAAAAAAGAGAAAGAGAAGAAAAAATATTTTTTTTGGTAACCTAATGTTTTTTATATCAATAATAAAGTTACCTACATATATATATATATATAAGTTTTTTTAATTTAACCCCCCCTTAACCCAAGCACAGCGCTACACCACGAGGAAATGCCTTTCATCGCTGGATTGAACCTGTGATAAAAACTGTAAGTCTTTTTTCCCCTTTCCACCGTTCCTTAAATTTTTGAAAACCGATTTTGTGTAATCAACAAAAAAAAATTTATATATATAAAAGAAAAAAATATATTGAAAAAATGAAAAAAAAATTTTTTTGCTCATGCTAGTTTTCAAGTTTAACCTAAAAATTTCGGTACACTGAAAAAAATATTTTAAGAAAAAAAAAATGAAAAAAAAATTCCTTAACATAAACAAATAAAAAAAAAAATAAATATATATATGAAAAAAAAAAATATAAAATGAAAATAAAAAAATTATTAATTAAATTAAATTCAAATTAAATTTCATATACATATATAGAAAAATAATTAGATAATTAAATTTGAAAGTACGCAAGCAAATTACTGCTTGTATTCCTTTCATTCTTATTGTTGGAATGACCTTAGATAAGATTTAATTTAAGCTGCACATAAAAATTGTTTGTATTATGAAATTTTATTCATAATTTATAACGGCAAAGATGAACTTTATAAATACCCTTAGTTTTTTTAGAAATATGTGAATAAACAAAATGTTGTATTAATATAATTTTTTAAATCTGGCAATGTAGGAGAGGGTCGGGAAATTTTTTTTCGGGGATCATCAACCAAATTTTACTAGGATGATCATGGTTGGGTAAGGGTATAGACAGCGCGAGGCCCTTAACACATTTCGCCTCCGCGTTTAATAGCTGTTCGTGTTTTCGTTATTTTTTTTTACCTTTATTTCCTTTCTGTAATCTGTCTGTATTCTGTCCGTCTCGTTTAGTGTCAGGGATCCTAAAAAAATTAATTTTATATAAGTTGGAAGTAGTATGGCAAGCCCACCCCACCGCCGAAGAGCTAGAGGCCCCAGAGGATTCCGTCCGCCATGCGATATCCAACGAGGAGAGTTGATCGCCACCCGATTTTTTTTGGCGCCCCTCCAAAATGCACACCAAGCATGAAAGCATTACAGGCCGTCTCGTTCTTGCGATTTTGAATTGTGCAGCGTCGGTAATTTTTTGTTATTACTTGCATTGCATGCAGCAATCACCTCTTTGTGTTGTGTGTCTTGGTTCCTCTCTTTGCTTTGCCCTTATTCCTTTTTATCTAATCTTCCGTTTTGGTTTGTTTAATCCCAATTGCCAACATGACTTGTTAAAGCCTTACCGCTCTTTTTCGGAAGCAACATGACTCCGACTAGCTTACAGATAGCCCACCCGGATTAGCATCGACCCCACAGGGTAGATTGCTCCAACAATGTTGGTATTTTCTCAACCTGATCGCTGAGAAACGCCTGAGAGCGGTGCTCGTCAACCGGTACCGCCCGAGCAGTTTAGAGTCTACACCGTTTTATTAAGCTAATTGATCAAGGAGGAGTTATGAGAGCACCCGTTAGTAGTGAGACACAAAAAATACTTTTATTCCATTAACAATATTTACTTTCTTGCAGGGCGTGTGCTTGTGCGTGCGTCTGTGTGGGTGTAAGTTATCCTTTTAGTGTTGTTGTTGGAATAGATAAAGGCGTTCCGTGGGGTTATAATACTATAGGAAGATTATGGTGGTGAGATTATTGGTCTCCCTTATCACAGGCCTTGTAGTACAGTGATATAGAATTTATAAATCAAAGTCTTTTACAGCTTGTAGCTGGAGCTAAGTTTATTGAATTAGCTTTTCGCTTCGTTGTACGAACAGAACTAGCTCTAAGTAATTTGACAACCAGAATTAAAGGCTAAAAGAATCAAAAGCTACAAAGTATACTTATACAAGAATTCGGTCGGCAAGCCGACTCATCATAATTGATAACGCTGCTCTTGCGACACATGCATCCGGTTACCGCCGCTTGTTACTGCTATGACGTCATTGTCACATTCAGCTATGGTTTGCAGTTTAAGCATAATTTGTTCGTGGGTTACGGGGAGGATGCTGACCTTTCTACATATGAACCTAATTCTGGGATACTTAATTAGAATATGGATAATATTTTCAGACTAAAGGACCTTAATATTAGATGCTTCTATTAAACATACTATGGGGACCTCTGTGGGATGTTATACAAGAATTCGGTCGACAAGCCAATTCATCATAATTGATAACGTTGCTCTTGCGACACATGCAAAATATCCGGTTACCGGCGCTGAACCGAGCTTCTGCAAAGTCAGTACTTGCGCGTGCAGTTGTTTTGTCTAAACAACTGAGTGCGAGGGGCGCTAGTTAACTACTCCCCCTCATGACCGTCCTCGATCGTTTTATATCTGTTGACGATCTCTTGTATCTTTTTTGAAGCTCGTTTTCTCCTCAGGCTCTGGCAGAGGAGGATGGAACCGCTGAAGATGAGGCCAATGCTACTTCCCCTTGAAGTTTGTTGATGATATGAAGGTTGTGGTTGTTCATTCTCTGTAGGAGCGGCATGCTCAGAATTGGTTCATGGTTAAATATGTTGAGAAATGGTGAAGCTACGATAACCGGGGCTCTGCTTAGAATATCACGCCGATTTACGTACTTAGAACCATTTATGCAGCCTGCTCGTTCAAAGGTGACGAGGAAGGTGTCGTTGACTGCAGTCTCGGGGCTGTCATCGGTGATGATTCGCGCTGGGCGAGTGTAGCAATGGGCCGTGTTTCCTGCGTGTAATCCATGGGCGCAGGTGTCATGGGAGGCCAATTTGCAGATCGATGCGTAGGTTGTTATGCTTAGCTTAAATACATTATTATATGCCTCGAATGTCTATAATTCTATTACTTTGGATGTCATGAAAGCCATCAGAATTTTCTTTCATTATTGAAATATCAGCACCAGTATCAATCAACAAGTAAGAAAACTCTAGTCGAGACCGCCGACAAACCAACCCGAACCGACCAATTCTTGTTTCTAAACACACAAACTCAACAACAAAACGTACACACACACGCACGCGCACGCACACACACACGCCAATCGGGCGTCGCTGTCTTTGGCTGCTTTGCATGGCAATGCTATGAAATTAAATGTTTCATAACATTTTTCTTGAGTAACGATTTTGATCAAACTTATTGGGCGTGATCATGTCATCCATATGTAGTATGTGCCAAAGAAAGTCTCTAGTATTTGAAATATGGGACTTACAATTTTGAGGCGAAGGGGGCGTGGCATCCAAAATTTAGCAAAAACGAAATTGTGTATTACTCACTTCTCACTAAATGCAAATTCGAAGACTGTGCTATAAAGATGAATTATATATAATTGGATGTAACGGAAGTCATCGATTTCGTTCTTAATCGATAACATTGAAATTAAGACCAGTATCAATCTTTTTAACAACTCGATCTTTCGTGCTATACAGGAACCTACAAAAAATCAAGTCTCTGCTCTATGTCTGAGAAGACGCGTCATACATACGGACAGACACAGACGGACGGACAGACGGAAGGCAAATCGACTCGGCTTGTCTCCCTGATCAAGAATATATATACTTTATGGGGTCTGCCACGCCTCCTTCTCCCTGTTACATACATTTCAACAAAAACATTATACCCTGTTTTTCCCATTTTCAATGGGTTCAGGGTATAAAAATGTGATTTTTTGATTTGTTTCAACATTTTTGAATGATACGAAATTATTAAGACTTAAATTGACAGTGTACATTTTAACTATTTTTGAGTGTATAGTTTAACTCGTGAGTGTCTGGAGGTGTCTGGGAGTTTCCCGAAGTTGTTTGGTTTACTGTGACATTGTTAAAATTCCCTCTATTGGAATTTCCACGGCCTTTAGAGTTTCCTCTGTAATTTCCTTCTCCTCTATTATATTGTAACGAACCTTCGGTTTGCCCCGAGTTTAAGCCGTGCCGCACTCAGCCGACTGTGTGTTCGTGCCAACAAATTTATATGTTGGGCGCCTGCCGATAAATAATAAGTCCTGCTTTTAGATTTACTAATATAAACTGGTTTATTCACGTTGATATATAACTATTTTAGTACAGCAAAGTGATTTCTTAGGCTATAGCTGTACACGGCTAAGCCCGCAGGATTCGTAGGTGCCGTGAGGAGCACTTCGGCTAACGAGCGGTTAGCCTCTGAGCCGTCTAGAGGTTGCAGAACACTCCAGAGTACGCCAGGATACGCGCTGTGATCTCTAGCGGTTCGCCGAGAGTATCACAGGCACTCCTACTGCTGGATTCGCTCGCTGGCACTCTAGACCGCGCCTCAAAGACGTGCGCTCTTCCGCACGACTACTCTCACGTACCTCTTACTCCTGGTTGTAGGGCACGCTACTCCTTGTAACGCTTTCCGAGCACACCTTAGAGCTGGCTGGGCTAGCGCACGCTGATCTCCACAGGATCGTAGTTCTGCCGTGAGAAGCACTCCGGCTAGCGATCGATTAGCCTCTGAGCCGTCTAGAGGTTGCAGAGCACTCCAGGGTACGCCAGGATACGCGCTGTATACTCCAGCGGTTCGCTTGGATCACCACACGCACTCCTACAACTGGATGTACTCGCTGGCACTCTAGACTGCGTCTCAGAAGGCTTACGTTGCTTTCGCACGGCTACCCTCACTAACCTTACTCTCCTGTTCAGGTTACGCTGCTCTAGTACCAGCTGCCGGCCGTACCTCTGCCCTCAAGGATACGGTTTGGTATGCGTCCAGGATATTCCTCTGAATATCCTTGTATGTATCCCACGATGTCCTTTATGTCCCTCGTTGTCCTTCGTTGTCCTTCGTTGCACTTCGTTTCACTTTATACTTTTCACTCCGTTGACGCTCGGCACTTTCACTTTTCACTGGAATCGACTGACCCAGTGCCGAGCCGTGGGCGCCTTTTTATAGCAGCGCCGCAGGCCCTGCTTCGGCTCTGGAGCGGGGCCTGCCTCGGCTCTCTGTAGCGGGGCCTGTCTCCTCTTCGTTTCTGCCTTAACGGCAACATCGTCTGATTTTGTGCGACGCCAAATACGCGTGATCGCGTGGCAGCCTCTCATTGGCCGAAGCACCGTTACACGCCTGCGAGTGAAAGTAATAGCTACTTTCTCGCGGCTACGAACGGCACTTCGGCTAGCGGTGCACGATCAACGCAGAGAGTGCGACGCGAGTAAATCGCTGAATTGGTAAGAGCGAGCGAGACGACTCATCGCTCGCCTTTGACCCTTTCCAGTCGCGAGGGTCGCTCTTACCGTACTCGCGTCGCTGTGTGGAGCATTTATATGCCTGCACGCCCACCCATATAAATGCACAGCAAATACATGCAAGTATACAGGTTGTGACGTGCCTGCATATAATGTTCCTCACACTCCCCTCTTTCTTCGGTAAACACGAAACTTTCGTGTTTTAACTTTGGCTAGCGGTGCACGATCAACGCAGAGAGTGCGACGCGAGTAAATCGCTGAATTGGTAAGAGCGAGCGAGACGACTCATCGCTCGCCTTTGACCCTTTTCAGTCGCGAGGGTCGCTCTTACCGTACTCGTGTCGCTGTGTGGAACATTTATATGCCTGCACGCCCACCCATATAAATGCACAGCAAATACATGCAAGTATACAGGTTGTGACGTGCCTGCATATATTGTTCCTCACAATATCTGTTGCCGTTATTTCGGTAACCGTAGTTTTAGTTATTACCTCTGCCACGGTAATTACCTCGGTTACCTCTGTTATGGCCATTTTGGCGCTGTTGGAAGTGCAGTACAGTATTGGACTGTCCTATTACTTCCGTGAAACTGTTTACGAATTTGGACACTGCATCATTCATGTTTGTGTATGTGCCTGCTTGTATTATAAGTTTCACCCTATCAATTGAGCAGTTTTGTGTCATAGCTTTCAAAGCTGTTGTGGTTGCGTACTTATTTGAAAGTACTTGGCTTAAACCTTCAGTAATGTAGGCTCCTTCAAGGGCCTTTGCCAATTTTTCCACCTGGTGTACTGGTTAGCTGTCTTGTTCTTTTGTTGAAGATCAAGGAGCTTAGCAGATATTACCTCTACCGATTCTCCTTTGACTTCTTTTGCTTGTTGAGCGATTATTTCAGAAACTTTTTGCTCATTACTAATTAGGTTTCTTGTATGGCCTTTGAGTTTAGTTTTTATAAGGTTTACGGCAATTCGCTCGTGTGCGCCTTTAAAATTTTGTGAGATTTAAAAAATCTAAAAAACTTTGTAGATTTTCAGGCTTTCCATCAAACTCTGGTATCAGAGATATGGCTAGTCTGATAAATTCTACTTCAGTTTGAGCCATATTTTCGTGTTCTTCTTTTTTGGTGTCAGTCAAGTCGTATGTATTCTCAGATTCTGAATCGCTTGATTGTATCGATTCGTTTAAATCTTTTCATTGTCTGGAATTAAATTCAGCCAATTGATTTAGACTTTTGGGTGCATTAATTACAATGTGTCGTCTTTTAGCGAGAGAAATTAATCTTGTGTTCAAGGATTTTATGACCCTTAAACATTTTTCCCTGTGCACCGTTGTTAATCTTATTTCATACCTGTTCAGTCATTTGACTGGGCATAATGGAGTTTAGGCTGTAAGGTGCATGAAATTAATTAGGGCACTGTAAAGAGCAGCACGAGAGCGACGAGAGCGGGATGGAGTGCTCTCGCTAGATGTTCGGGTCTCGGTGCTAGCTCTCTGCCCACTAGGTTAAGTTTGAAGTGAAATTAAATCAGTATCAAAAAGACTTCGTTGTCGGCAAGCTGGGTGTTGAAGATCCACGACTTGTTGTTGTTTCATGTGTTATATACACCAAGCCCTTTTGTCAGGACATTTTTGGCGCCCCCGGGTGGACTCTTCAGCAAGTGACATCGGTGGATTACATACAGGAGGATTAAATGGATTGCGCTAATAATCAGGCCGCCGTTTCACACACAGCTTTGCCGCTCAAATCGATCTCTTAAACTCTTCGCTAGTTGCCTATTATTGGTCGCACAATCGTTGTTGTGTGCGCTCTCACTTGCGAAGATAGAGCGCTGATACATTGTTGTTGCTATCCGCTCTTCGTCGTCGTTGCACTCCCCGTTGCGCTCTCGTTGTGCGCTTCAAACTTGTATGAGTGCATGCTCAGCACTCACCAGCTCTTGTTGTCCGCTGTTGTGAAGTTCGGCTGTGCATTTGCGCTCCCCGTTGCGCTCTCGTTGTGCGCATCAAACTTGTATGAGTGCATGCTCGGCACTCACCAGCCTTTGTTGTCCGCTGTTGTGAAGTTCGGCTGTGCATTTGCGCTCCCCGTTGCGCTCTCGTTGTGCGCATCAAACTTGTATGAGTGCATGCTCGGCACTCACCAGCCTTTGTTGTCCGCTGTTGTGAAGTTCGGCTGTGCATTTGCGCTCCCCGTTGCGCTGATCGTTGTGCGCATCAAACGTGTATGAGTGCATGCTCGGCACTCACCAGCTCTTGTTGTCCGCTGTTGTGAAGTTCGGCCTTGCATCTGTGCCCCAACTTGCGTGATTCGTTGTGCGCATCGAACGTGCATGAGTGCAGGTTCGACACTCACGATCAAACCGTGGGGGTTGTATTAGCTGAATAACTTACAGGTATATGTTACAATCGTTAGTAGCAGCCCATATACAACTAGCTAACGTATAACACATAAAGCATCGACCGAACGCAGTGGATATTATTCTGCAATCCCTTAGCTTGCATTATAATTCGGGTTTACTTGAAATCGGTTTCAATTGAATAACATTTTGAGAATCATGACTGGCAAGCGAGGAAAGAATCGGTCTATGGACGAGTCATCATCAGCGCGGATTGAAAGCCTGCTGAATGCTTATAAAAACGTGACAAACGATATAACGCGTATCAACAAATCGTTAAAAGACTTCACAATATCGGTAGAGCCCTTTGAAATCGAATGTCGATTAGAAATATTAAACCGATATATAGAAAACGCGTTTAAAATACAGCAAGAACTGGACGACATTAATTCAGATTTAGTGCCTCGATCATCATTAGAGGAGTTGTGTGTCACAACCAAGGCCCTACTAATGAAGCGAGGCAGTGTCAGTCAACCAAAACCGGAAAGTCATGCCAATTCGACCATGATTAGCTCCGTGTCACATACTAGAAATCTACCTCACATTAAATTACCAAAATTTAGTGGAGAGTATTCCGAATACAAAAACTTTATAGGTCTATTCGAGAACTTAGTTGACAATGACCCAACTCTGTCGAACATAGAGAAGTTTAATCATTTGTTGTCGTGCCTAGATCGAGAAGCACTGGGTACTGTTAAGGCTTATCAGGTAACAGATGATAATTACCCGAAAGCTTTAAAGGCTTTAAAAACAGTGTATGACAACCAATGTCTCATATTCTTCAACAGCATCTCCAAGCTGTTCGAACTACCCAGTATGTCTGCACCGTCAGCAGCATCTTTGCGCAAGATGATTGATTCGGTGCGTGCAATTTATGAATCGCTGTTATCGCTAGGCTCTGATAAACAGATTTCCAATGCCATGTTAATACATTTAGTAATGAGCAAGGTAGACACTGGCACACGCTCAAGATGGGAAGAGAACTGGGACTACAACAAACTTCCATTGTGGAATGATTGTGAAGTTGCATTAAATAGACGCTATCAGCATTTGACTGCTGAAGAAGTCTCTTCTGCATGCGGCGTAGGTCGTAAGACACTGCATGACAGTGTAAAAAGAGGTGGAAAAACATCATTAGCCGTTGCTCTTCCCAGTCAGCTCCAAGTCAATAAGTGTGTTTTTTGCAAATCTGACGATCACTATGTCCAGTCTTGTTCATCATTCGCAGCAATACCCTGCCAGAATCGATTTAAATTCGCAAAGAGTTTTCCCCTTTGTATAAACTGCTTGCGAATAGGACATTCGGTAGCCGCGTGTAAATCAGCTCACTGTCGGGTTTGTTCTAAGCCCCATCATTCAATGCTACACAGATACACTTCGGAGACTCCTCAGACTGCCTCAACGGCCATCCCAGTAGCTCCGAGGCCCATTGCGACACAGTTTTCGGCTGTGAACCACGCAAGTAGCGCCTCTGACCAAGTTCTCCTGGCAACTGCTGTCGTCAGAGTAAAAGATCAATCAGGATCATATCAGTTAGCTAGAGCCCTCTTAGACTCCGGCTCTCAGGTGAACTTCATCACTGAGGAGTTAGCTAAGCAGCTACAATTGAAGAGGCAAAAAAGGGGTATTCACTTATTGGGTATTGCTAACTGTCAGTCAATCGTTAGTCACAGTGTTCAGACATCGATAGCCTCACGAACAGACGACACACAAATCATGACTGATTTTGGTATCCTCCGGTCCATATCGTCGTATCAACCTGAGAAACTTACTGAGAAGATCACTGTGCCTGATAGCGTGCAGTTAGCTGATCCTCAGTTCCACAAGCCACAACGCATTGACATGCTTCTCGGCGCCGATATCTTTTTGATGTATTAAGAGAAGGCCGAATAAAGGGAACTAGCAACAGTCCAACACTCCAACTTACAGCCTTTGGTTGGATAGTGTCTGGTCGTTGTCGAACGAAGGAAATAGCCGCCCGTTCCTCAACTTTAATGAGCGTTGTGAAGGACGAGATCTATGTAGACTCGATCGTTCGAAAGTTCTGGGAGTTAGAAGACAAACCTAATACAATTAATTCAAATTTGTATACCCCAGAACAACAGCTGTGCGAGAAGTCCTTTATAGAGACTATTCGCCAAACCACCTCGGGTCGGCTCAGAGTGTCGTTGCCATTTAAATCTAGTCCGCACAGTCTAGGTATGTCATATGACATAGCCAGACGACGGTTCATGGCTCTGGAGAGAAGAATGTGCAAAGAAGATGACATTCGGCCCATGTACATTGACTTCATGAAGGAGTACTTGGCCTTGGGTCATATGAGTCCGACAGATAATCAGATTCCGAGAGAGCCGCATTACTTCATTCCGTACCAATGCGTGCTAAGACCGCACAGCTCGTCAACGAAGCTCCGGGTAGTGTTCGATGCCTCTAGCAAATCGTCTTCTCAGTTGTCGCTGAATGATCTACTCATGGTGGGTCCAACCATTCAGCCTCAGTTATGGGAAACGTTGCTACGTTTTCGACTTCGCCCTTGGGCTGCAACCGCAGACATAGCAAAAATGTACCGTCAAATAGAATTAGACGAGTCCCAGCGCAACTTTCAACTTGTTGTGTGGAGAGAAAAGCTCACTGACCCGTTACAAATTTTTCGCTTAAATACAGTAACGTATGGGACAGCTGCTGCGCCATTTTTGGCAGTTCGATGCCTAAAGTATCTGAGCGAATTACATGCTTCCACTCACCCAGCTGCAGCTCGGTCCTTAACTCACGACTTTTATGTCGATGATTTGTTGACAGGATCAGACAGCGCTGAGGAGTTATGCTTGTTGCATCGCGATTTAATCGCAATTCTTCAAGGGTTTGGCTTCCATCTTACAAAATGGTCGTCCAACTGTAAGAAACTTGCAGCTCAATCAGCAGAGGACAACATTGTCATTGGTCATCACGAAGACACAAAGACCTTGGGATTAATTTGGAATCCGAAGGCTGACGTGTTCAGATATACAATGGAATCTACAAGAGATTCGAATCCTACCAAGCGGTCCGTTCTATCGTTTGTGGCACGATTATACGATCCCTTAGGTTTGCTAAGTCCGATTGTAACTCGTGCAAAGGTCCTGATACAGGAAATGTGGTTGAATAAGCTTGGATGGGATGACCAACTACCTGCCAAAATGATACAAGAGTTGGAAGCAGTGACCAACTGTTTTTCAGAATTAAATGCTTTGTGCATACCTCGTTACGTAGGCACGCTTAAAACCAGAGGCTGTCAAGTCCATGGCTTTGCTGATGCGTCAACAAGAGCCTACGGCTGTTGTCTATACGTACGAGTGCAAACAGTTGAGGGTATCACTATCAGGTTACTAACCGCCAAGTCCAAAGTAGCCCCACTGAAAACGAAATCAGTGCCGCGGCTTGAACTGTGTGCTGCGGAGTTATTAGCTACCGTGTGGGACGCGGTAAAGAACTTACTCGACTGTCCATTAGACAAAGTTGTTTTTTGGTCAGACTCCGAAGTTGTTCTTCATTGGCTGCAAATGCACTCATCCAATTTGAACACATTTGTTGCCAATCGAGTAGCAACCATTCAGGAGTTGACAGCCAATGTCTCCTGGCGTCATGTCCCAACCAAAGACAACCCGGCGGACATAGTGTCTCGGGGATGTTCAGTTGAAGAACTTCGATCTTCAATCTGGTTTGGCGGACCGACATTTTTACAACATTCAGAAGAATTGTGGCCAGCAAACCCACATATTAAGCTGTCGAAGGAATTGGAGTCGTTAGAGAGGCGTAGAGCTGCCTTTACTACGGTTGCGGTTGAGGAGATCGTGAATTCCATCACGCCATTAATAGAAGCTATGTCTTCATTTCCAAGGCTGATCCGCATAATAGCTTACATGTTCCGCTTCATCAATGGAAGGAGCGAGAAACATGTATCTTTGATTCCTTCAGCTTCTGAATTAAGTTTCGCCTTTCTTGCAGCAGTATCTGTGATTCAGCATACAGAATTCGCTCAAGAAATTGAAAAATTAAAAAGTCCACAGTTTTGCAACCGGCTCTTCAGAAACTGGCACCATTCCTGCATTCTCACCAACATGGCAAGCGTGTCTTGTGGTTGTTGCGGGTAGGAGGTCGTTTGATGAAAGCGCCATTAGCGCATAATGCCAAGTTCCCCTTGCTGCTGCCTAAAAAGTGTCGATTTGTCACACTCTATTTAGAGCACTTGCATCACACGCACTGTCATGCCAATCCAATGGTCCTGATGGGATTACTTCGGCAACAGATCTGGGTGATCAATGCTCGAGAGGTATGCAGTGCAGTGGTGAGAAAATGCGTGCATTGCTTTCGATATAAGCCGAAGCTTTTGTCGCAAATAATGGGCAACCTTCCCGCTGATCGTTTACACGCGAACAGACCCTTTGAGATCAGCGGAGTGGACTTTTGTGGTCCAATTTTAGTTTCGTTGAGGATTCGGGGCAAAGCGCCCGTTAAGATGTATATTGCCATATTCGTCTGCTTCACTTCTAAGGCTGTACATATAGAGCTTGTAACCGATCTAACCTCTACCACTTTTCTGATGTGTTTATCTAGGTTTATTGGTCGACGTGGCCTTGTCAGGAAGCTGTACTGCGACAATGCCACCAATTTCGTGGGTGCGGCTCGCACGCTGGCAGACTTTGCGGCCACTTTCAGCGCCAATTCAGCTGCAATTCAAACATATGCTGCGGAACGGGGAATGGAGTTTGTTTTCATTCCCCCACGAGCGCCGCATTTCGGCGGCCTGTGGGAAGCAGCGGTGAAGTCGGCGAAAGGCCTGTTGCTCAAGGCAATTGGCAGCGCAGTGCTGCGCCAGGACGAGTTGGCAACGGTGCTCGTCGAGGTGGAGGCCATCCTCAATTCGCGGCCGATCATCGCTCCCAGCAGCAATCCAAACGACGGCGAGGTGCTCACTCCAGCTCATTTGCTGGTCGGCGCAACGCTCGTGCCGCTGCCACTCGCATCAACGCAGCCAATCGACGATGTCAGGCTGCCATACTTAAAAAGATGGCAGCTGACATCAAGAATCAAGCAGCGATTCTGGACAGACTGGTCCAGGGACTACCTGCTCAGTCTGCAGCAGAGGAGCAAGTGGACGCGAGAGTCGAGGAACGTGGAAGTCGGCACAGTCGTCCTCGTGGGAGAGGACAACGCTCCGCCTCAGCAGTGGATGCTCGGCGTGGTGACCGAAGCGATACCCGGCGGAGATGGTAGGGTGCGAGTGGTGGTCATAAAGACCAAATCGGGTACATATAAACGCCCAATTCATCGCATTGCACCCTTGCCTATTACATAGTTTAGTTTAAGTATTAAGTGAAGTTGAAGCCCTGCGGCCTTTCAACGCGGCCGATGTTCAGTCATTTGACTGGGCATAATGGAGTTTAGGCTGTAAGGTGCATGAAATTAATTAGGGCACTGTAAAGAGCAGCACGAGAGCGACGAGAGCGGGATGGAGTGCTCTCGCTAGATGTTCGGGTCTCGGTGCTAGCTCTCTGCCCACTAGGTTAAGTTTGAAGTGAAATTAAATCAGTATCAAAAAGACTTCGTTGTCGGCAAGCTGGGTGTTGAAGATCCACGACTTGTTGTTGTTTCATGTGTTATATACACCAAGCCCTTTTGTCAGGACAATACCTATTAACTAATGTTACTATATTATTGTATTCTCTTATTATAACATCATATTGTTGGCTAATGTTTCAACTTTTATAACTGCATCTTTGTTGATGCATTTATTTGATTTTTCGACAAAGTGTATATGCAGAGGGCATATGCATAAGGCTAAATGCTTATGCTGCAGAACACAGCGACAAAGTGCCACTGTGTATATGAGTGCAATACTCTAACTTTTGGTTAAGCATATGATACCAGATATTGTATACACTACAATACTTTGGGCATATGCTACAATAAATGGAAATATGAATCTAAACCTAAATACATAATAGGTACATAAAGATCATGCCATGGGTTCGTGGTCTGTAAAGCCGACTCAGCATATTTCCGATCAGAATTTCAACGCTTGCGACACAACTGTAACGGCTGGCCGTTGCTCCGTTTACGGAGCAATGACATTGTTTGGGTCGTTCAAAGACTTGGCTGTTAATTTAATTACACTGACTACATATGCAAAGCCTGCTTATTTGCTCTTGTGTAAATTGACTAGTTATCTTTATTTTTATACCATTTCACGTAGTGATATAGTATATTGGGTTTGTGCAATGTCCGTAATGCTGTCCGTATGAACGCAAACTATGTCCGTATGAACGCAAACTATTTTCACGCTATTGAAGCTTGAGACTTGAAATTTGAAATATATACTCGTGTATACCCTCGTCTCGCCCACTAGGGGCGTAGCAAATCGGAAAATGCATTTTCCTGTATCTCAGAAACACTACTTCTAGAAGGGCTAGAGAGTCCGGGATTTTAACTGAACACTCATGTCGACATCCCAAAATCAAAAAGCTATGACGAATATATCTACGCCCATTGGGGGCATGGCAAATCGGGTCAAACTGTATCTTACACAGTTTTAAAGCTAGAACGCCCAAATTTGGCACGTTTTTAATCGATAACAATAAAACGATAACAGTTATCGAATTTCTGAAACAAACTCGATCTTTTCGTGATATACAGGAACCTACATAAAAAATTTCAAGTCTCTAGCTATTGGAGGTTCTGAGAACGACGCGTTCATACATACGGACAGACGGACAGACGGACAGGGCTAAATCGACTCGGCTTGTCTCCCTGATCAAGAATATATATACTTTATGGGGTCTGCTACGCCTCCTTCTGCCTGTTACATAAAATAATTTTTGCACAACAGCACATGCAGCAGATCAATATAGACGCGCGAAAAAACATATATTTTGTGTTTATGAAAATAAAAAGTACCGTTAAAAGCACTGGCTATTTCGTTTTTAATCGATAACATTCAAATTAAGACAGTTATCGATTTTTTTTAACAAACTCGATCTTTTCGTGATATACAGGAATCTACATAAAAAATTTCAAGTCTCTAGCTATTGTAGGTTCTGAGAACGACGTGCTCATACATACGGACGGACGGACAGACGGACAGGGCTAAATCGACTCGGCTTGTCTCCCTGATCAAGAATATATATACTTTATGGGGTCTGCCACGCCTCCTTCTGCCTGTTACATACATACGCCTTTCAACAAAAACATTATACCCTGAATTCCCATTTTCAATGGGTTCAGGGTATAAAAAGGCGAGTTCGTAGACTCTCCTCATTTGTATGAAACTTTACTTGCACGAAATAGAATGTTAACCACCTTCTTAAAAATAGTCTAAACATTAGGATATTCAATTATGTGGATTACGCTATTTGATTGAAATATTTTTATATTTGATACTGCCATTAAACAAACTATTGGGACCTCTGTGAGCAGTTCGGTAAAAATTTATTTTAATTCTTCGTGATCGAGAATGGGGGGGTTTATGATGTTAGATTTGGCGAGCGTTATAGTGAGCATAAGGTTTTAGATTTCAGTGGTTAACATTCTATTTCGTGCAAGTAAAGTTTCATACAAATGAGAGTCTACGAACTCGCCTTTTTATACCCTGAACCCTGCGAAGAACCGCAATGACAATCAATCTCCGTTTCTTTAATATACATAAGTATATATATGTTCATTACAAACAAAACATACACACACACACACATACACAGCCGCAAGCACTCACAAGCGCAAGTCGTTGCATCAGCTGTTCTTTGGCTGCTTAGCATGGCAATGCTATGGGAAATTAAATGTTTAATAACTTTTTTTCTAGACGAACGATTTTGATCAAACTTGTTCGGCGTGATCATGTCATCCATATGTATGTGCCAAAGCACAAGTCTCTTGTATTTGATATACGGGAGTTACAAATTTGAGGTGAAGGGGGCGTGGCATCCAAAATTTAACAAAAACCGAAATTGCATAAGGCCCTAATAACACTGCAAAATTTGAAGACTTTAGCTAAAAAGATGAATTAGATAGAATTTTAGAGCTTAACCCTCTAATGCTGTTTTCTAAACTATTGGAGGAAAATAATTGGAACAATTTTTTTTAAAAGTAAATTTAGGCTTCTAAACTCAAAAATGAACTCAGAACAAATATATAAGTTTTTGTTTAGCCATCAGGTCCAAAAAAGTTATTATGTGTCTCAAGACACTCTTGGGCATCTAAGAGTAAAAAAAAACGTACTGACTGGACGACCTGCGTGGGCTTTATTTATAAAGCCACCAATCCTTCAGCGATTGACTCGCGAAAATCGGGAAGTTCCATCAATTTGTCACTGATTGGGTTTTGTTTTTGAATTCGCCTATAAAGAATATAAGCATTTGTTGCTGCCATATCAATACAATGATAAACAAGTAAGAAAACTCTAGTCGAGACCGCTCGACAAGGGTATACCCTGAACCCTGCGAAGAAACGCTATTCCGTGCATTCTCCGTTTCTTTTATATACACATGCATATGTACGTTCATTACAAGCCAAACTTACACACACACGCACAGGCGCGCACACACACAAACGCCAGTCGGTGCGTCAGCTGTTCTTTGGCTGCTTGGCATGGCAATTAAATGTTTAATAACTTTTTTTCTAGAGTAACGATTTTGATCAAACTTGTTGGGCGTGATCATGTCATACATATGTATATATGTGCCAGGCACAAGTCTGTAGTATTTGAAGTACGGGAGTTACAAATTGGAGGCGAAGGGGGCGTGGCATCCAAAATTTAACAAAAACCGAAATTGTGCAATGATCACAACACTAAATGCAAAATTTGAAGACTCTAGCTATAAAGATGAATTATACATATATAATTAAATAACGGAGCATCGATTTCGTTTTTAATGGATAACATTAAAATTAAGACAGTTATCGATTTTTTTAACAAACTCGATCTTTTCGTGCTATACAGGAACCTACATAAAAAATTTCAAGTCTCTAGCTCTTATAGGTTCTGAGAACGACGCGTTCATACATACGGACAGACGGACGGACGGACGGACGGACGGACGGACAGACGGACAGGGCTAAATCGACTCGGCTTGTCTCCCTGATCAAGAATATATATACTTTATGGGGTCTGCCACGCCTCCTTCTCCCTGTTACATACATTTCAACAAAAACATTATACCCTGATTTTCCCATTTTCAAAGGGGTTCAGGGTATAAAAATTCGAGTAGCAGCATCTTTGGTTTTAGCTTTGATGTGATAACGGCCCATAAGTCCATCCGTGAGATCAACGCCGCCCATATGTGCGTTATATTCCGGAATTATTTGCGGACAGTCAATTTCTATATGTTGCTTTTTCTTCCTGTCATAACGGTCAGGACTGGACATAGAGATCATCAGATTTGCAAAAAACACACTTATTGACTTGGAGCTTACTTGGAAGAGCAACGGCTAATAATGTTTTTCCACCTCTTTTTCCACTGTCATGAGGTGTCTTACGACCTACGCCGCATGCAGAAGAGACTTCTTCAGCAGTCAAATGCTGATAGCGTCTATTTAATGCAACTTCACAATCATTCCACAATGGAAGTTTGTTGTAGTCCCAGTTCTCTTCCCATCTTGAGCGTGTGCCAGTGTCTACCTTGCTCATTACTATATGTATTAACATGGCATTGGAAATATGTTTATCAGAGCCTAGCGATAACAGCGATTCATAAATGGCACGCACCGAATCAATCATCTTGCGCAAAGATGCTGCTGACATACTGGGTAGTTCGAACAGCTTGGAGATTCTATTAAAAAATATGAGACATTGGTTGTCATACACTGTTTTTAAAGCCATTAAAGCTTTCGGGTAATTATCGTCTGTTACCTGATAAGCCTTGACAGTACCCAGTGCTTCTCGATCGAGGCACGACAACAAATGATTAAACTTCTCTATGTTCGACAGAGTTGGGTCATTGTCAACTAAGTTCTCGAATAGACCTATAAAGTTTTTGTATTCGGAATACTCTCCACTAAATTTTGGTAATTTAATGTGAGGTAGATTTCTAGTATGTGACACGGAGCTAATCATGGTCGAATTGGCATGACTTTCCGGGTTTGGTTGACTGACACTGCCTCGCTTCATTAGTAGGGCCTTGGTTGTGAAACTCCTCTAATGATGATCGAGCCACCAAGTCTGAATTAATGTCGTCCAGTTCTTGCTGTATTTTAAACGCGTTTTCTATATATCGGTTTAATATTTCTAATCGACATTCGATTTCAAAGGGCTCTACCGATATTGTGAAGTCTTTTAACGATTTGTTGATACGCGTTATATCGTTTGTCACGTTTTTATAAGCATTCAGTAGGCTTTCAATCCGCGCTGATGATGACTCGTCCATAGACCGATTCTTTCCTCGCTTGCCAGTCATGATTCTCAAAATGTTATTCAATTGAAACCAATTTCAATTAAACCCGAATTATAATGCAAGCTAAGGGATTGCAGAATAATATCCACTGCGTTCGGTCGATGCTCTATGTGTTATACGTTAGCTAGTTGTATATGGGCTGCTAACGATTGTAACATATACCTGTAAGTTATTCAGCTAATACAACCACCCACTGTTTGATCGTGAGTGCCGAACCTGCACTCATACACGTTCGATGCGCACAACGAATCACGCAAGTTGAAGCACAGATGCAAGGCCGAACTTCACAACAGCGGACAACAAGAGCTGGTGAGTGCCGAGCATGCACCCATACAAGTTTGATGCGCACAACGAGAGCGCAACGGGAAGCGCAAATGCACAGCCGAACTTCACAACAGCGGACAACAAGAGCTGGTGAGTGCCGAGCATGCACTCATACAAGTTTGATGCGCACAACGAGAGCGCAACGGGAAGCGCAAATGCACAGCCGAACTTCACAACAGCGGACAACAAGAGCTGGTGAGTGCCGAGCATGCACTCATACAAGTTTGATGCGCACAACGAGAGCGCAACGGGGAGCGCAAATGTACAGCGAACTTCACAACAGCGGACAACAAGAGCTGGTGAGTGCCGAGCATGCACTCATACAAGTTTGATGCGCACAACGAGAGCGCAACGGGGAGCGCAAATGCACAGCCGAGCTTCACAACAGCGGACAACAAGAGCTGGTGAGTGCTGAGCATGCACTCATACAAGTTTGATGCGCACAACGAGAGCGCAACGGGGAGCGCAAATGCACAGCCGAACTTCACAACAGCGGACAACAAGAGCTGGTTAGTGCCGAGCATGCACTCATACAAGTTTAATGCGCACAACGAGAGCGCAACGGGGAGCGCAAATGCACAGCCGAACTTCACAACAGCGGACAACAAGAGCTGGTTAGTGCCGAGCATGCACTCATACAAGTTTAATGCGCACAACGAGAGCGCAACGGGGAGCGCAAATGCACGGACGGACGGACAGACGGACATGGCTAAATCGACTCGGCTTGTCTCCCTGATCAAGAATATATATACTTTATGGGGTCTGCCACGCCTCCTTCTCCCTGTTACATACATTTCAACAAAAACATTATACCCTGATTTTCCCATTTTCAAAGGGGTTCAGGGTATAAAAATTCGAGTAGCAGCATCTTTGGTTTTAGCTTTGATGTGATAACGGCCCATAAGTCCATCCGTGAGATCAACGCCGCCCATATGTGCGTTATATTCCGGAATTATTTGCGGACAGTCAATTTCAATATGTTGCTTTTTCTTCCTGTCATAACGGTCAGGACTGGACATAGAGATCATCAGATTTGCAAAAAACACACTTATTGACTTGGAGCTTACTTGGAAGAGCAACGGCTAATAATGTTTTTCCACCTCTTTTTCCACTGTCATGAGGTGTCTTACGACCTACGCCGCATGCAGAAGAGACTTCTTCAGCAGTCAAATGCTGATAGCGTCTATTTAATGCAACTTCACAATCATTCCACAATGGAAGTTTGTTGTAGTCCCAGTTCTCTTCCCATCTTGAGCGTGTGCCAGTGTCTACCTTGCTCATTACTATATGTATTAACATGGCATTATAAATCTCTTTATCAGAGCCTAGCGATAACAGGGATTCATAAATGGCACGCACCGAATCAATCATCTTGCGCAAAGATGCTGCTGACGGTGCAGACATGCTGGGTAGTTCGAACAGCTTGGAGATGCTATTAAAAAATATGAGACATTGGTTGTCATACACTGTTTTTAAAGCCTTTAAATCTTTCGGGTACTTATCGTCTGTTACCTGATAAGCCTTGACAGTACCCAGTGCTTCTCGATCTAGGCACGACAACAAATGATTAAACTTCTCTATGTTCGACAGAGTTGGGTCATTGTCAACTAAGTTCTCGAATAGACCTATAAAGTTTTTGTATTCGGAATACTCTCCACTAAATTTTGGTAATTTAATGTGAGGTAGATTTCTAGCATGTGACACGGAGCTAATCATGGTCGAATTGGCATGACTTTCCGGGTTTGGTTGACTGACACTGCCTCGCTTCATTAGTAGGGCCTTGGTTGTGAAACTCCTCTAATGATGATCGAGCCACCAAGTCTGAATTAATGTCGTCCAGTTCTTGCTGTATTTTAAACGCGTTTTCTATATATCGGTTTAATATTTCTAATCGACATTCGATTTCAAAGGGCTCTACCGATATTGTGAAGTCTTTTAACGATTTGTTGATACGCGTTATATCGTTTGTCACGTTTTTATAAGCATTCAGTAGGCTTTCAATCCGCGCTGATGATGACTCGTCCATAGACCGATTCTTTCCTCGCTTGCCAGTCATGATTCTCAAAATGTTATTCAATTGAAACCAATTTCAATTAAACCCGAATTATAATGCAAGCTAAGGGATTGCAGAATAATATCCACTGCGTTCGGTCGATGCTCTATGTGTTATACGTTAGCTAGTTGTATATGGGCTGCTAACGATTGTAACATATACCTGTAAGTTATTCAGCTAATACAACCACCCACTGTTTGATCGTGAGTGCCGAATCTGCACTCATACACGTTCGATGCGCACAACGAATCACGCAAGTTGAAGCACAGATGCAAGGCCGAACTTCACAACAGCGGACAACAAGAGCTGGTGAGTGCCGAGCATGCACCCATACAAGTTTGATGCGCACAACGAGAGCGCAACGGGAAGCGCAAATGCACAGCCGAACTTCACAACAGCGGACAACAAGAGCTGGTGAGTGCCGAGCATGCACTCATACAAGTTTGATGCGCACAACGAGAGCGCAACGGGGAGCGCAAATGTACAGCGAACTTCACAACAGCGGACAACAAGAGCTGGTGAGTGCCGAGCATGCACTCATACAAGTTTGATGCGCACAACGAGAGCGCAACGGGGAGCGCAAATGCACAGCCGAACTTCACAACAGCGGACAACAAGAGCTGGTGAGTGCTGAGCATGCACTCATACAAGTTTGATGCGCACAACGAGAGCGCAACGGGGAGCGCAAATGCACAGCCGAACTTCACAACAGCGGACAACAAGAGCTGGTTAGTGCCGAGCATGCACTCATACAAGTTTAATGCGCACAACGAGAGCGCAACGGGGAGCGCAAATGCACAGCCGAACTCCACAACAGCGGACAACAAGAGCTGGTGAGTGCCGAGCATGCACTCATACACGTTTGATGCGCACAACGATCAGCGCAACGGAGAGCGCAAATGCACAGCCGAACTCCACAACAGCGGACAACAAGAGCTGGTGAGTGCTGAGCATGCACTCATACAAGTTTAATGCACACAACGAGAGCGCAACGGGGAGCGCAAATGCACAGCCGAACTCCACAACAGCGGACAACAAGAGCTGGTGAGTGCTGAGCATGCACTCATACAAGTTTAATGCGCACAACGAGAGCGCAACGGGGAGCGCAAATGCACAGCAGAACTCCACAACAGCGGACAACAAGAGCTGGTGAGTGCTGAGCATGCACTCATACAAGTTTGAAGCGCACAACGAGAGCGCAACGGGGAGTGCAACGAGGACGAAGAGCGGATAGCAACAACAATGTATCAGCGCTCCATCTTCGCAGCCGAGAGCGCACACAACAACGATTGTGCGACCAATAATAGGCAACTAGCGAAGAGTTTAAGAAATCGATTTGAGCACAAAAGGCGGCAAAGCTGTGTGAAACGGTTTTTTACTTTACACAGAGGCTGAACTCTCTGGCTCCGTTTTGACTCTATGTTCGTCAAATTCGAGGGCAGACAGAGGTCAATGTCTAATTATTTTGACAATATATGTATATGTATGTACAAATAACCAAGTTAAGCAATTAATGAAAGGCATATACACATGTACTGTAACGAACCTTCGGTTTGCCCCGAGTTTAAGCCGGGCCGCACTCAGCTGACTGTGTGTTCGTGCCAACAAATTTATATGTTGGGCGCCTGCCGATAAATAATAAGACCTGCTTTTAGATTTAATAATATAATCTGGTTTATTTCACGTTGATATATAACTATTTTAGTACAGCAAAGTGATTTCTTCGGCTATAGCTGTACACGGCTAAGCCCGCAGGATTCGTAGGTGCCGTGAGGAGCACTTCGGCTAACGAGCGGTTAGCCTCTGAGCCGTCTAGAGGTTGCAGAACACTCCAGAGTACGCCAGGATACGCGCTGTGATCTCTAGCGGTTCGCCGAAGTATCACAGGCACTCCTACTGCTGGATTCGCTCGCTGGCACTCTAGACCGCGCCTCAAAGACGTGCGCTCTTCCGCACGACTACTCTCACGTACCTCTTACTCCTGGTTGTAGGGCACGCCACTCCTTGTAACGCTTTCCGAGCACACCTTAGAGCTGGCTGGGCTAGCGCACGCTGATCTCCACAGGATCGTAGTTCTGCCGTGAGAAGCACTCCGGCTAGCGATCGATTAGCCTCTGAGCCGTCTAGAGGTTGCAGAGCATTCCAGGGTACGCCAGGATACGCGCTGTATACTCCAGCGGTTCGCTTGGATCACCACACGCACTCCTACAACTGGATGTACTCGCTGGCACTCTAGACTGCGTCTCAGAAGGCTTACGTTGCTTTCGCACGGCTACCCTCACTAACCTTACTCTCCTGTTCAGGTTACGCTGCTCCAGCACCAGCTGCCGGCCGTACCTCTGTCCTCAAGGATACGGTTTGGTATGCGTCCAGGATATTCCTCTGAATATCCTTGTATGCATCCCACGATGTCCTTTATGTCCCTCGTTGTCCTTCGTTGTCCTTCGTTGCACTTCGTTTCACTTTATACCTTTCACTCCGTTGACGCTCGGCACTTTCACTTTTCACTGGAATCGACTGACCCAGTACCGAGCCGTGGGCGCCTTTTTATAGCAGCGCCGCAGGCCCTGCTTCGGCTCTGGAGCGGGGCCTGCCTCGGCTCTCTGTAGCGGGGCCTGTCTCCTCTTCGTTTCTGCCTTAACGGCAACATCGCCTGATTTTGTGCGACGCCAAATACGCGTCGTTTGGGTTGCTGCTGGGAGCGATGTTCGGCCGCGAATTGAGAATGGCCTCCACCTCGACGAGCACCGTTGCCAACTCTGGCGCAGCACTTTGCTGCCAATTGCCTTGAGCAACAGGCCTTTCGCCCACTTCACCGCCGCTTCCCACAGGCCGCCGAAATGCGGCGCTCGTGGGGGAATGAAAACAAACTCCATTCCCCGTTCCGCAGCATATGTTTGAATCGCAGCTGAATTGGCGCTGAAATTGGCCGCAAAGTCTGCCAGCGTGCGAGCCGCACCCACGAAATTGGTGGCATTGTCGCAGTACAGCCTCCTGACAAGGCCACGTCGACCAATAAACCTAGATAAACACATCAGAAAGGTGGTAGAGGTTAGATCGGTTACAAGCTGTATATGTACAGCCTTAGAAGTGAAGCAGACGAATATGTCAATATACATCTTAACGGGCGCTTTGCCCCGAATCCTCAACGAAACTAAAATTGGACCACAAAAGTCCACTCCGCTGATCTCAAAGGGTCTGTTCGCGTGAAAACGATCAGCGGGAAGGTTGCCCATTATTTGCGACAAAAGCTTCGGCTTATATCGAAAGCAATGCACTTTCTCACCACTGCACTGCACACCTCTCGAGCATTGATCACCCAGATCTGTTGCCGAAGTAATCCCATCAGGACCATTGGATTGGCATGACAGTGCGTGTGATGCAAATGCTCTAAATAGAGTGTGACAAATCGACACTTTTTAGGCAGCAGCAAGGGGGAACTTGGCATTATGCGCTAATGGCGCTTTCATCAAACGACCTCCTACCCGCACCAACCACAAGACACGCTTGCCATGCTGGTGAGAATGCAGGAATGGTGCCAGTTTTTGAAGAGCCGGTTGCAAAACTGTGGACTTTTTTAATTTTTCAATTTCTTGAGCGAATTCTGTATGTTGAATCACAGATACTGCTGCAAGAAAGGCAAAATTTAATTCAGAAGCTGAAGGAATCCAAGCTACATGTTTCTCGCTCCTTCCATTGATGAAGCGGAACATGTAAGCGATTACGCGGCTCAACCTTGTAAATGAAGATGTAGCTTCTATTAATGTCGTGATGGAATTCACGCTCTCCTCAACCGCAACCGTAGTAAAGGCAGCTCTACGCCTCTCTAACGACTCCAATTCCTTCGACAGCTTAATATGTGGGATTGCTGGCCACAATTCTTCTGAATGTTGTAAAAATGATGGTCCGCCAAACCAAATTGAAGATCGAACATCCCCGAGACACTGTCAGCCGGGTTGTCTTTTGTTGGGACATGACGCCAGGAGACATTGGCTGTCAACTCCTGAACGGTTGCTACTCGATTGTGTTCAAATTTGATGAGTGCATTTGCAGCCAATGAAGAACAACTTCGGAGTCTGACCAAAAAACAACTTTGTCTAATGGACAGTCAAGTAAGTTCTTTACCGCGTCCCACACGGTAGCTAATAACTCCGCAGCACACAGTTCAAGCCGCGGCACTGACTTCGTTTTCAGTGGGGCTACCTTGGACTTGGCGGTCAGCAACCTGATAGTGATACCCTCAACTGTTTGCACTCGTACATATAGACAACAGCCGTAGGCTCTTGTTGACGCATCAGCACAGCCATGGACTTGACAGCCTCTTGCTTTAAGCGTGCCTACGTAACGAGGTATGCACAAAGCATTTAATTCTGAAAAACAGTTGGTCACTGCTTCCAACTCTTGTATCATTTTGGCAGGTAGTTGGTCATCCCATCCAAGCTTATTCAACCACATTTCCTGTATCAGGACCTTTGCTCGAGTTACAATCGGACTTAGCAAACCTAAGGGATCGTATAATCGTGCCACAAACGATAGAACGGACCGCTTGGTAGGATTCGAATCTCTTGTAGATTCCATTGTATATCTGAACACGTCAGCCTTCGGATTCCAAATTAATCCCAAGGTCTTTGTGTCTTCGTGATGACCAATGAAAATGTTGTCCTCTGCTGATTGAGCTACAAGTTTCTTACAGTTGGACGACCATTTTGTAAGATGGAAGCCAAAC
Source organism: Drosophila paranaensis (assembly GCA_035047545.1). Lineage (NCBI taxonomy): Eukaryota > Metazoa > Arthropoda > Insecta > Diptera > Drosophilidae > Drosophila > Drosophila paranaensis. The sequence goes on along the minus strand of JAWNPL010000244.1, from coordinate 74,985 downwards.
CCTTGAAGAATTGCGATTAAATCGCGATGCAACAAGCATAACTCCTCAGCGCTGTCTGATCCTGTCAACAAATCATCGACATAAAAGTCGTGAGTTAACCCTCTAATGCTGTTTTCTAAACTATTGGAGGAAAATAATTGGAACAATTTTTTTTAAAAGTAAATTTAGGCTTCTAAACTCAAAAATGAACTCAGAACAAATATATAAGTTTTTGTTTAGCCATCAGGTCCAAAAAAGGTATTATGTGTCTCAAGACACTCTTGGGCATCTAAGAGTAAAAAAAACGTACTGACTGGACGACCTGCGAGGGCTTTATTTATAAAGCCACCAATCCTTCAGCGATTGACTCGCGAAAATCGGGAAGTTCCATCAATTTGTCACTGATTGGGTTTTGTTTTTGAATTCGCCTATAAAGAATATAAGCATTTGTTGCTGCCATATCAATACAATGATAAACAAGTAAGAAAACTCTAGTCGAGACCGCTCGACAAGGGTATACCCTGAACCCTGCGAAGAAACGCTATTCCGTGCATTCTCCGTTTCTTTTATATACACATGCATATGTACGTTCATTACAAGCCAAACTTACACACACACGCACAGGCGCGCACACACACAAACGCCAGTCGGTGCGTCAGCTGTTCTTTGGCTGCTTAGCATGGCAATTAAATGTTTAATAACTTTTTTTCTAGAGTAACGATTTTGATCAAACTTGTTGGGCGTGATCATGTCATACATATGTATATATGTGCCAGGCACAAGTCTGTAGTATTTGAAATACGGGAGTTACAAATTGGAGGCGAAGGGGGCGTGGCATCCAAAATTTAACAAAAACCGAAATTGTGCAATGATCACAACACTAAATGCAAAATTTGAAGACTCTAGCTATAAAGATGAATTATACATATATAATTAAATAACGGAGCATCGATTTCGTTTTTAATGGATAACATTAAAATTAAGGGAGAGAAGCCGAGTCGATTTAGCCCTGTCCGTCTGTCTGTCTGTCCGTCTGTCCGTCTGTCCGTATGTTTGAACGCGTCGATCTCAGAAGATATAAGAGCTAGAGACTTCAAATTTTTTTTGGAAGTTCGTGTATAGTACGATTCAATCAAGTTTGTTTCAAATATTCGATAACTATAATCGTTTTAATGTTATCGATTAAAAACCGATATCTTCATTTAGTTATAAAATTCTATTTAATTCATCTTTCTAGCTAGAGTCTTCAAATTTTGCATTTAGTGTTATTTGAGCCTTCTGCAATTTCGGTTTTTGTTAAATTTTGGATGCCACGCCCTCAAACTGCCCCTTCGCCTCAAATTGCTAAATCACGTATTTCAAGTACTAGAGACTTGTGCTTTGGCACATACACACATATAGTTATACTATTTCACGTAGTGATATAGTATATTGGGTTTGTGCAATGTCCGTCATGCTGTCCGTCCGTCTGTCCGTCTGTCCGTATGAACGCAAACCATTTCGACGCTATTGAAGCTAGAGACTGGAAATTTGAAATATATACTCGTGTGTACCCTCGTCTGATAGTGTCAAGATTTTCCCGATACGCCCACTAGGGGCGTGGAAAATCGGAAAATGCATTTTCCTGTATCTCAGAAACACTACTTCTTGAAGGGCTAGAGAGTTGAGATTTTAACTGAACACTCATGTCGACATCCCAAAATCAAAAAGCTATGGCGGATATTGGGGGCATGGCAAATCGGGTCAAACTGTATCTTCTACAGTTTTAAAGCTAGAACGCCCAAATTTGGCACGTGGGTTACTGTTACGATCCTATAAAGATCGCCCAAAAAATTTTATGGCCACGCCTACTAGGGGCGTGGCAAATCGGATCTGAATATGTGGTGATTTTACTAGTTTCGTTATATTTTGAGCACTATTGATGCTAGAGACTTAAGACTTGGTATATATACTCGGGTTAACATCCTACAACCGATAAGCTATGGCGGATATATCTACGCCTTCAGGGGGCGTGGCAACAAATATCAGCTTATGTCTCCCACAGTTTTAGTGCTAGAAGCTTTAAAATTGGATGCTAGGTTACTGGGGGCCTCCTCTATCGATTCCCCAAAAATTATTGTTACATACAGAAAAATACCCTGTAATTTTCGCATTTTTCGAATGTAAGCATCCAAACTTTACAGTTATACTCTTAAACGCCCACTCTATGCACATGCCAAAAATTATTTGTCTACGGCCACTGGAGGCGTGGCAAATCAAAACTGAAACATCTGCAGCTTCTGAGCCAATAACGCGCCACATAATGACTTTGTGACCTTTGACCTTGTCTTTTGATTTGCCAAATTATATATATGTGTTTGAAAATAATATTTTATTAATACAAAATAACTAAATAAAGAAAATATAACAACCTCTACGCTCTCCAACGAACTTAAATCACATTTTCTGAGTTGCCACCTCTCTCATTTTGAGAGTTGCCACCTCTCTTATTTTGAGAGATGCCACATCTCTCGATTTAGGTGCGTGTTCTTGCTAAGGTAAGGCAATCGAGATAAATCGAGAGAGGTGGCATCTCTAAGCTTCGATTCTAATTGAAACTGTCTGGCTACCTCCAATGAAAAGTTTTAATCTGCAGCTAATTTGATCGGCGACAGTGGGGATTTAAGGCTAAATTTTAAAAAATATAATGTGATAGATGCGCTGTGTGCTGTTGGGGCGTGAAATAGTATTTCGCTGTCGGTTGCGTCCGACAGCAACGTTATTACTTGTTTTAATTTAATAATAAAATAAGTGTCTCAAGAGCGTTAAAGGGTTAATTATGCCTTGGTTAGGTGTTAAAAATGCACAATTACAGTTAGCAGATTCACGATTTGTCAAATAATTTGTGCACTTCTTCCAGAATGTGACAATAATAAGCATTATTACGCACGAACTAAAGCGTAGCCGACAGAGTGCAGGCTCTCCACTCGACCTAACTGACCGCCATTCGTTAGAAGGAAGGTTGTCCTCGTAAATCACACGACCACCCAGCTGAAGACAGCGAGTTGGCGTTTTCCATTCATTTCGCTTGTGGAGCTCCTTCAAGTAGTCGTTCTGCCAGCGGCAACAGAAGCTATGATTTACAGCCTTAATGATATGGAATCGACACTGATTTCAGGCTCTGCAATGTATACGAGGGAGTCTCCGATCTGGAAGTGCCAGGGTGTTTTCCATTTATTCCGCTTGTGGAGCTCCTTCAAGTACTAGTTACTCCAACGGCGATGTATCACCTTCTGACGCTGCCACCGGTTAATTAGGTACATGGGCTCGGCATGGATTTCAGGCTCTGCAAGGGATACGAGGGGCCTCCGACTACAAAGTGTCCGGGGCTTAATACTAATAGGTCCGTTGGATCCTCACTAAAAGGGGAGATTGGTCGAGAGTTTAAAAAAGTACAAAATTACAGGCTTTTTTTTTAGTTTAGCACTTTTTTGGTATGTTTGCGTTTAAGGAATCGATAGAGGAGTATTGATGGTTATTGTTATATTAGGAACGTATTGTTAACTTTAAGCTTTGTAAAACACATATTAAACTAACGACATAATTTGAAAACTCTAGCTACAAAGATGAATTCGAATATTATAACAATAGTGGCAATAATAAGAGCCGTTCAATATACTTCTTTTACTTCACGAATAGATAAAAAATAAGTAAGAAAACTCTAGTCGAGATCGCTCGACTAGGGTATACCCTGAACCCTGCGACAAACCGCTAATCCGTGCATTCTCCGTTTCTTTTATAAAACATCTTCATATGTATGTTCATTACAAGCAACACATACACTCACACAGACACTGCTGGAGCCGGAAAGGCAGGACTAGAGGCAGGGATGAGGGTTTCTTTGCATACGATAATAAGCATAATTACAACAACACACACACACACAGGCGCACGCACACACAAGCGTAAGTCACAGGGTGACCAACGATTCTGTTGGACGTCATCATGTCATAGGGGAGAAAGGTCGAGAGTTTAGGCATGCTTCTGATATACTGGTGGAAGGTATACAATGACGCATTGTTTGTTGGAGGCTACAAAGTGTCTTACGAGTGCCTTGGATGCTCCAACGAAGGGTTTGCCGTTATCGGAGTTGATGAGCTGTGTGCATTGTCTTCTGCTCACAAACTGTAAGAAAGCCGCCGGAAACTTCTTTGATGTTAGATCCACTGCTGGAGCCGGAAAGGCAGGACTAGAGGCATGGAGGAGGGTTTCTTCGCATACGATAATAAGCATAATTACAACAACACATACACACACACACACAGGCGCACGCACACACAAGCGTAAGTCACAGGGTGACCAACGATTCTGTTGGACGTCATCATGTCATAGGGGAGAAAGGTCGAGAGTTTAGGCATGCTTCTGATATACTGGTGGAAGGTATACAACGACGCATTGTTTGTTGGAGGCTACAAAGTGTCTTACGAGTGCCTTGGATGCTCCAACGAAGGTTTTGCCGTTATCGGAGTTGATGCGCTGTGTGCATTGTCTTCTGCTCACAAACTGTGAGAAAGCCGCCGGAAACTTGTTTGATGTTAGATCGGACAGTGGACCCACTACTGGAGCCGGAAAGGCAGGACTAGAGGCAGGGAGGAGGGTTCCTTTGCATACGATAAGCATGATTACAACAACACACAAGCGTAAGTCACTGCGTGAGCTGTGCTTGGGCTGCTAAATGTATGCCACTGTTATGGGAAATGAAATGTTTAATAACTTTTTTCTAGACCAACCATTCTGTTTGACGTCATCATGTCATTCAAATGTATGTATGTGCCAAAGCACAAGTCTCTCGTATTTGAAATAAGTGATTTACAAATATGAGGCGAAAATCAAATGTATGTATGTGCTTTTATAAGTTCTGAGATCGACGCGTTCATATATACGGATCAAGAATATATATCAATATATATATATATATATATACCTGATCAAGAATATATATACGTTATGTTGTCTGCCACGCCTCCTTCTGCCTATTACATACATTTCAACAAAACCATTATACCCTAATAATTATTGTCAATAAAATAAATGGAATTTTTGAAAGAGTATTTTCTAATTGAAGATGCCTGAAAGACAGATTTCGTTAGCACAATTTGTGCCTGACACAAAATGGACAGGCACAATAAAGGACAACTTACTTATTTCATTTTTGTAACAGCCAGCAGTTGCTTAATTATGCCTTGGTTAGGTATTAAAGCACAATTAGCCGCCAGAGTGAAGGCTCTCCACTCGTCCTAACTGACCGCCATTCGGCAGAAGGATGGTTGTCCTCGTAAATCACACGACCACCCAGCTGAAGACAGCGAGTTGGCGGTTTCCATTTATTTCGCTTGTGGAGCTCCTTCAAGTAGTCGTTCTTCCAGCGCCGACAGAAGATATGATGTACAGCCTTAATGATGTGGAATCGACATTGATTTCAGGCTCTGCAATGTATACGAGGGAGTCTCCGATCTGGAAGTGCCAGGGTGTTTTCCATTTATTCCGCTTGTGGAGCTCCTTCAAGTACTAGTTACTCCAACGGCGATGTATCACCTTCTGACGCTGCCTCCGGTCAATTAGGTACATGGGCTCGGCATGGATTTCTCGCTCCGCAATAGATACGAGGGGCCTCCGACCACGAAGTGTCCGGGGCTCAATACTAATAGGTCCGTTTGATCCTCACTCATAGGGGAGATTGGTCGAGAGTTTAAAAAAGTACAAAATTACAGGCTTTTTTTTAAGCTCAGCACTTTTTTGGTATGCTTGTTTTTAAGGAATCGATAGAGGAGTATTGATGGTTACTGTTATATTAAGAACGTATTGTTAACTTTAAGCTTTGTAAAACACACATTAAACTAACGATACAATTTGAAAACTCTAGCTACAAAGATGAATAGAATATTATAACAATAGTGGCAACAATAAGAGCCGTTAAATTTACTTCTTTACTTCACGAATAGATAAAAAAATAATAAGAATACAAAAAAGCAAATGACAGAAAAAAAAACGCCGATGGGAGCCGACATCGAGACTCGCATTAAAAGAAGCCCCTTCGAAACAACGGATTCATCATAAGGAGGACAGCTGGGAGCGCTGATTCATTGTCGTTGCTATCCGTTTTTTTCGAGACCGCTCGACTAGGGGATACCCTGAACACTGGTAAGTACCGGGCTAAAGACAGGACTAAAAATATATTAAATGTAATATACGAATGATTATTATGCCCTGAACCCATTGAAAATGGGAAATCATGTTGCGAAAACACCGACATTGACGGAGCAATCTACCCTGCGGGTGGGCTACCTGTGAGCGAGTCGGAGCCATGTTGCTTCCGAAAAAGAGCGGTAAGGCTTTAACAATCAATTCATAAATTGCTCCTGTGTAGAATCAGAAGTTTGCCGCAATTAGCAAGTTTTTTTGCAACAAGTCATGTTGGCAATTGGGATTAAACAAACCAAAAGAGAAGATTAGATAAAAAGGAATAAGGGCAAAGCAAAGAGAGGATTAATGCTTTCAGAGAACCAATTCACAACACAAAAAGGTGATTGCAGCATGCAATGCAAGTAATAACAAAAAATTACCGACGCTGCACTATTCAAAATCGCAAAAACTTCTCAAAAACGAAAAATAACAAGTAAGAAAGCTCTAGTCGGCGGTCCCGACTAGGAGATACCCTAAACCCCGCGCTATCTGCGTTAAAATACTGTATGTGTGCACATGTATAGGAAAACAGTTTGCTTTGTTTTGCTGGTCACGTGTTTGGCCGATTGGCCAAACGTTTTGTTTAATAACTTCTGCGCGAATTAATGGATTTGAATGAAATTTTCAGCTTATGTTCAACATATTTTATTACATTTATTCCAATTTTTAAAAATGTAAACCTATTCATTTACTGGCTTTGAGTGCAACTAACCTCAATTTAAATATTTGGGGAAATTTGGAGCCGGTATCCAAAATTTAACAAAAATCAAAATTAGAGAAAATAAATATAAAACTTACAAAAAAATTTGGGGTCTTTAGCTATAAAGACGTGGGAGATATAATTTTATAACTAACATTCGATAATGTTTTTAATCGATAACAATTAAATTAAAATAGTTATCGACTTTTTTTAACAAACTCGATCTTTTCGTGCTATTCACGGACCTACATAAAAAATTTCAAGTCTCTAGCTCTTATAGGTTCTGAGAACGACGCGTTCATACATACGGACAGACAGATGGACAGACGGACAGACGGACATGGCTATATCAACTCGGCTTGTCATCCTGATCAAGAATATATATACTTTATGGGGTCTGCCACGCCTCCTTCTGCCTGTTACATACATACGCCCTCCAACAAAAACATTATACCCTGATTTTCCCATTTTCAATGGGTTCAGGGTATAAAAACAAGTAAGAAAACTCTAGTCGAGACCGCTCGACTAGGGGATACCCTGAACCCTGGTAAGTAGCGGGCTAAAGACAGGGCTAAAAATATATTAAATGTAATATACGAATGATTATTATACCCTGAAGCACAAGTCTCTAGTACTTGAAATACTTGATTTAGCAATTTGAGGCGATTTAGCAATTTGAGCTGTTCAGTATACTTCTTTTACTTCACGAATAGATAAAAAAACAACAAAGCAAGTGACAGAAAAAACAACGCCGATGGGAGCCGTCATCGAGACTCGCATTGAAAGAAGCCCCTTCAGAAACAACTGATTCATCATAAGGAGGACAGCTGGGAGCGCTGATTCATTGTCGTTGCTATCCGTTTTTTTTTCGAGACCGCTCGACTAGGGGATACCCTGAACCCTAGTAAGTACCGGGCTAAAGACAGGGCTACAAATATATTAAATGTAATATACGAATGATTATTATACCCTGAACCCAATGAAAATGGGAAATCAGGGTATAATGTTACATACATTTTAACAAAACCATGATAACCCAATTTCCCATTTTCAAGGAACACATACACTCACACAGAAACTCAAGAATAGCGCTACCAGTTATTATTTCTATTTTACTTTTTTTTATTTCGTTCATACGGAAAAAGTGACATATACTTATTTCACTTTTACTTATTTCACTTTTGTGACAGCCAGCAGTTGGTCGATTATGCCTTTGTTAGGTATTAAAATGGAACAATTACAGTTGGCAAATTCACAATTTTTAAAAATTTGTTGGACCACTGCATTACTCTGACATAAATATAAAAATTGAAATAGAGCGTACATTGGCTTAATGAAATGTTGCAGACTCCACAGCCCACAGGTTGAGAAAACGCCGACATTAGCGGAGCGCGTGAAATCAGCGGAACCGGTAGAAATGTACCCCGCGGGAGCGGTGCTTATCAGGATGGACGCTCTGTGAGCAAGTCGTAGCCACGTTGCTCCCGAAAAAGAGCTGTAAGCAGGACATGCAGACAGCACACAAAAAAGGCTCCAGAGTGGGTTAATGATTCGTCGAGGCAGACTCAAGATCCTTCTTTAACACGATGATATTTGCTACGGAACGTCGGATAGACCCACTTGATAGAAGCTATGATGTATAGCCTTAAAAAGATGGGTTCGGCATGGATTTCAAGCTCTACGATACGAGGGGGCCACCGATCAGGAAGTGTCAGGGACTCAACGCTGATAGGTCCGATACATCCTCACTCATAGGGGAGAAAGGTCGAGAGTTTAGGCATGCTTCTGATATACTGGTGGAAGGTATACAATGACGCATTGCTTGTTGGAGGCAACAAAGTGTCTTACGAGTGCCTTGGATGCTCCAACGAAGGTTTTGCCGTTATCGGAGTTGATGCGTTGTGTGCATTGTCTTCTGCTCACAAACTGTGAGAAAGCCGCCGGAAACTTCTTTGATGTTAGATCGGACAGTGGACCCACTGCTGCAGCCGGAAAGGCAGGACTAGAGGCAGGGAGGAGGGTTTCTTTGCATACGATAATAAGCATGATTACAACAACACACAAGCGTAAGTCACTACGTGAGCTGTGCTTGGGCTGCTAAGTGTATGCCACTGTTATGGGAAATGAAATGTTTAATAACTTTTTTCTAGATCAACGATTCTGTTGGACGTCATCATGTCATTCAAATGTATGTATGTGCCAAAGCACAAGTCTCTCGTATTTGAAATAAGTGATTTACAAATATGAGGCGAAAATCAAATGTATGTACGTGCTCTTATAAGTTCTGAGATCGAGGCGTTCATATATATGGACGGACAGACGGACAGGGCTAAATCGACTCGGCTTGTCTCCCTGATCAAGAATATATATACTTTATGGGGTCTGCCACGCCTCCTTCTGCCTGTTACATACATTTCGACAAAAACATTTTACCCTGATTTTCCCATTTTCAATGAGTTCAAAGTATAAAAATTGAAATAAAGCGTATATTGGATTAATGAAACGTTGCAATTATGGCAATGAAACCGCCGCCTCACATTTATGATTATGATTTTTGGTAGCTTGTAATGAATTGTTAGTTTAAGCGCAATGGAGCGCGGTATTTGGTTTATTTATTAGGTTTATTTATAAGTAGTTTAGGATGATTAGCTATAAGTAACATTTGGTTAATAATAAGTTAGTCATAAGTTTAATATATACTAGTTCTAAGTTTATACAGTTAGTTATAGGCGCAATGAAGCGCAGAAGCGGTCCATGGAGGGCCCGCTATAGTTAAGTTCGATAATAGGCGCCGCGCTGCCGGCAGGTCAGCAACGCAGCTGCAGTTGTCGCGGCGAATTCGTCGCTTCGCGACATTGAATAGAAGACTATAAAGGCAATTGTTGCGTTTTCGTTAAATATCTAACAGGCGGGTGCTGGCAGGGGCAAGCGTCCTTCCCCCTTTTGCCAATTATACCTTTGAGTTGACCGGCGCGGTGCAGCGATCGCCGTCTCGACACTGCCAGGCGAGAGCAGCTCCACCCACGGCCGCGAGTTACCGTATTTCCCATCCCTTGCCCCAGTGCGTCCCAGCACTTCTATAAATTTTCTTGTAGACGACCCTGCGCCAGACTGAGTCTGCCCCAGCTGGAGAGCCTACATATACAACGTAAATATACAACATGCCAGAGGCAGTAAAAAAGAAGCATGATCCTGAATAGATCAAAGGCATTTTCGACCTCAAACGAGGCATTGCCATTCAAAACGTCTGTAGTAGCTACAATCCGCACAGAAGACGACAAGCCGATATACTCAAAGCTATACCCACCTCCAATGGGAGTCGCTGATTTCGTTAAAAAAGAAATCAAAAACTTGCTAAAGAACAACATCATTAGGTTATCGAGGTCGCCCTATAACAACCCAACTTGGATTGTTGATAAAAAAGGTTGCGATGAGCAGGGTAACAAAAATAAGCGCATGGTAATCGATTTCAGGAAACTAAATAAGAAAACCATTGCCGACAAGTACCCAATGCCCAACATCCCCATGATATTGGCAAATTTGGGCAGAGCATTACAACATTGGATCTGAAATCCGGATACCTTCAAATATAGCTGGCTGAACACGACCGTGAAAAGACGTCTTTCTCTGTAAACGGTGGGAAGTACGAGCTCTGTCGACTCCCATTCGGTTTGAAAAATGCGTGCAGCATATTTCAAAGAGCAATTGACGATATCTTGCGTGAACAAATTGGTAAAACTTGCTATGTTTACGAAAATGCTGTGTCAGACCGCAACCCAAATACAACAAGTAAGAATGCTCTTGTCGAGACTGCTCGACTAAAAGATCCCCTGAACCCTGCGACGAACTGCGGTTCCTAAGAGCCGCTAACATTCTCCGCTAATTTTGTATGTACATATGTAGCAAGCTACACACACACACAGACGTACGCACAAGAACCCACACAGACGCACGCACAAGTACTCAGTCTGCTAACTGTGCATTATGACTCAGCAGCTTCGCAGCTGCTGCGAGAGGCCGATAATATAAGATATTAATTGTTTAATAACTTTTTTTCTAGACCAACGTTTTGGATCAAATTTGTTGGGCATAACGCAAAGATCCACTACAAACCGGGTAGCAGACGCTCTTTCACGCCAAAATGTGAATGCGCTGCAAAGTGAAGTAGTATCTGATGCGGCAACAACCCACAGTAAGTTACCGGTAACTTACACGATAGAAGCTACGCAAAACCATGTGAACGTTTTTAGAAACCAAATAAGTAAAGGCGGTAGTTAATCCCAATGTAGTGAATGCATTACATTGTGATCTCTTAACACTGCTTAGTATCTATCACGAGTTAGTGCAAAGTTTCCCGTCGACAAAGTTTGGATACTGTAAGAAAATGGTAGTTGACATTCCTTATAAAGCAAAGCGGAAGGAAATAGCAATGACTGAACATAACCGTGCGCATAGAGCAGCACAAGAAAATTGCAAGCAAATTTTGGAAGAGTATTATTTCCAAAAATGAATAGAATTGACAGAAATAGTTGCAAATTGCAAAATCTGTACCCGCTCCAAATATGACAGGCATCCTATGAAACAGTCCCTCGGTGAGACGCCAGTTCTGTCACACGCTGGCGAAAGGTTGCACATCGATATTTTTTAAACGACAAGAAGCAGTTCTTGACATGTGTTGATAAGTTCTCGAAATTTGCAATCGTGGAACCGATAGTTTCTCGTACTATAGCGGATGTAAAAGGACCAATTATACAAGCCGTGAAGCAGAAATTGCCAGGTGTCTTAAATTGGGAAATAAGATCGACGACAGAGTCGAACTAATTCTATAAGCGACACGAGAATACAATAGATCGCTGCACTCAGTAACTGACATGAATCCAATTTAAGTAATTCACTCATCTACTGATGAATTTAGGGAGGCCATCGCAAACATGATCGAAAAAGTTCAACAAGTACAGTTAGAAAGAATAAATCCGAACAGACAAAATAGAGTGTTTGATGTAGGGGAAAAGTCTTTGTGAAGTCAAACAAGAGACTGGGAAACAAGCTTTCACCCCTGTGCACGGAGGAAGTGATACAAGCAGACCTAGGAACGTCTGTTCTCATTAGAGGGAGGGTGGTCCACAAGGACAATAGACTTAATTTAATTTTTTCCTTGCAGGCTTATTTGTTCACTTCCATTCTTACTGACATTAGTAACCGCTCGGGTCACCGACTATTCACATTCCGATTACATTCCCATAATAGATGGAAGTGTACTAGTATGGGAACACCGAGACTATATCAGGCACTCAAGCAACTTATTCGAATTCACAAAGATAGTAGGAGAAACAAGAATTTTCCAAGTTATTTCCTCAATCTCACATGCGAAAATTGTTAGATGTTGACACTAATTACATTAAAAGTCTTTTGTCCTTTTTAGAAATTCATAATAGTCTCAAGGTTGTGGCTGGTACACCTGATGCCACAGATTTAGAAAGAATCAAAATTACTGACTCAAAGTTGATAGATTCAATAGACATGTAGTAATAAACTCTGAAACTGAAAGGCAAATAAACCAGCTTACATATACTGTTAATCAAATAATAAAAGCCAAGAAAAATGACTTAGTTGAGGCACACTTATATGAGGCATTACTAGCCAGAAATAAAATGTTAATGCTCACAATCACGCTTGCTAAAGCCAACATTATAAATCGAGACCGCTGCTGAAAGAGAAATAGTTATTTTCTCTTGACTTAAAGAAACAATTTTTTTTTATTTGAAAAATCTTTTTTTAACTTCACGAAACGTTTTACTATTTTGTTATAAATCATAATCGAAATATTTCAAATGCAATCCCTAAAGTAGACCTAGATTTTGAAAACATGATAGATCATAATTCAACCGCAAACGTCATAAATAATGTAGAGTCAACGTCACTAGATCTGAAATTCATAACAATTTTAATTGTTATTATAGTTGTTTTGCTTCTGTCAAATACATTAACCAAATTATATAAGCTGCATAATAGATGCATTAAGAAAAAATTTTTGAGCCGAGCACAGAGTTAGATAAGATTTAAAGAATAAAGTATTTAAATATCAGAACATTCTTCTTTAATATCCATGTCTATTTCCATGTATCTATGTCCAATGTGCACAAAGTTTGATGAAATTTTGAGCACAAATCCAAATTTCATCATCAATTCCATTAAAATATTACATTAACATAGAGGATATATAAAAATAAAACAGTTCGAAAATGAGTATATAGATACTTTTAATGAACAGTTTAATCCTTTGATAAACTGCGATATAGAATAAAAGGTATTGGTATTAAGTACATTGCCATATGTTGGAGTAAGAAGTATTAAAGAATATAACCAATTTTTAGGTCTAACAACTATATGGTTGGTTCGTTTACAACAATAATTTTCCATTAAAGAATGGAAGGGAACGAAATTGCGAAAAAATAGACGCATTTCGTTATAAATTTAAATTCATATAAGAGCATCAACAAAGGTGCAGTTATAAATGTTGAAACATTAACAAACAATATACATGATATAATAAGAGAATACAATAATATAGTAACATTAGTTAATAGGTATGAAATAAGATTAACAACGGTGCACAGGGAAACATGTTTAAGGGTCATAAAATCCTTGAACACAAGATTAATTTCTCTCGCTAAAAGACGAATTGAATTTAATTCCAGACAATTAAAAGATTTAAACGAATCGATACAATCAAGCGATTCAGAATCTGACAGTGATATAGAGACACTGGAAGAGAATGCATACGACTTGATTGACATCAAAAAAGAAGAACACGCAAATATGGCTCAAACTGAAGTGAAATTTATCAGACTAGCCATATCTCTGATACCAGAGTTTGATGGAAAGCCTGAAAATCTACAAAGTTTTTTAGATTTTTTAAATCTCACAAAATTTTAAAGGCGAACACGAGCAAATTGCCGTAAACCTTATAAAAACTAAACTCAAAGGCCATACAAGAAACCTAATCAGTAATGAGCAAAAAGTTGCTGAAATAATCGCTCAACTAGCAAAAGAAGTCAAAGAAGAATCGGTAGAGGTAATATCTGCTAAGCTCCTTAATCTTCAACAAAAAGACAGCTAACCAGTACACCCAAGAAGTGAAAAAATTATCAAAGGCCCTTGAAGGAGCCTACATTACTGAATGTTTAAGCCAAGTAAACAGTTGCACGTAAGTAACAGGACAGTCCAATACTGTACTGTACTTCCAACAGCGCCAAAATGACTACAACAGAGGTAACCGAGGTAATTACCGTGGCAGAGGTAATAACCAAAACTACGGTTACCGAAATAACGGCAACAGAAATAATAGAGGCCAAGGAAATTACAGAGGAAACTATAGAGGACACCCAAGAGGTGGAAAAATTGGCAAAGGCCCTTGAAGGAGCCTACATTACTGAAGGTTTAAGCCAAGTACTTGCAAACAAGTACACAACCCCAACAGCTGTGAAAGCTATGACACAAAACTGCTCAATTGATAGGGTAAAACTTATAATGCAAGCAGGCACATTCACAAACATGAATGATGCAGTGTCAAAATTAGTAAACAGTTGCACGGAAGTAATAGGACAGTCCAATACTGTACTGTACTTCCAACAGCGCCAAAATGGCTACCACAGAGGTAACCGAGGTAATTACCGTGGCAGAGGTAATAACCAAAACTGCGGTTACCGAAACAAAATTACTTTAAACAAGTAAGAAAACTCTAGTCGGGGGTCCCGACTAGGAGATACCCTAAACCCCGCACTATCTGCGTTTTTTAAAATACTGTATAATTAGCATTTCGTATAAACGCACAGAAAACTAAATTCAATTCATTTTTAATTTTTTAGCCAATAGCGCCATCTATTGTGCGATAGAATAGCGCCATCCATGTTTCGATTTATTGAACAGCTGATAATTAGCAAATCATAGCGCCATCTATTGGAAATATGTACACTAAAACTTGCGGGTCTTAGAATTTGCCAGATGCACGCAGCTCAATGTGTATGTGTGTATGTGTGCACATGTATAGGAAAACAGTTTGCTTTTACCAGATTTTCCACGCCCCCAATGGGCGTAGATATATCCGCCATAGCTTTTTGATTTTGGGATGTCGACATGAGTGTTCAGTTAAAATCTCAACACTCTAGCCCTTCTAGAAGCAGTGTTTCTGAGATACAGGAAAATGCATTTTCCGATTTGCCACGCCCCTAGTGGGCGTATCGGGTAAATCTTAACACTTTATCAGACGAGGGTATACACGAGTATATATTTCAAATTTCAAGTCTCTAGCTTCAATAGCGTGGAAATGGTTTGCGTTCATACGGACAGACGAACAGACGGACGGACAGCCTGACGGACATTGCACAAACCCAATATACTATATCACTACGTGAAATAATATAACAAGAAGACAATTCCCAAATTAGAGCTATGTGCAGCCCACCTATTAAGCAATCTGTTAGCAAAAATACGAGGAATAGTTGGAGATCACACCAAAACGCTAGCATGGAGTGATTCACAAATAACGCTAGCCTGGATAAAGAACAAGCGTAGCAAAGATAAATTCGTCAAAACAAGAGTAGACGAAATTAGCAAAAAACTGCCTAACGTTGAATGGAAATACGTAAAATCGGCAGACCACCCAGCAGATGTCGCCTCAAGAGGAATCTCCCCAAAACACTTAGCAGCATGTGCTACATAGGTATAAAAAAAAACAAAAATCACTGCGGGTTACACCTTGGACAAATGCACCGCAATGATAAATTGTACAATAACAAAAATCCACAGTGAACAAAATAAAATAGTTAATAAAAACACTAAATCAAATATCGACGCTGCACACATCAAAATCACAAGGACAACAAGTAAGAAAACTCTAGTCGGCGGTCCCGACTAGGAGATACCCTAAACCCCGCGCTATCTGCGTTAAAATACTGCATAATTAGCATTTCGTATAAACGCACAGAAAACTAAATTCAATTCATTTTTAATTTTTTAGCCAATAGCGCCATCTATTGTGCGATAGAATAGCGCCATCCATGTTTCGATTTATTGAACAGCTGATAATTCGCAAATCATAGCCCCATCTATTGGAAATATGTACACTAAAACTTGCGGGTTTTAGAAGTTGCTAGATGCACGCAGCTCAATGTGTATGTGTGTATGTGTGCACATGTATAGAAAAACAGTTTGCTTTGCTTTGCTGGTCACGTGCTTGGCCGATTGGCAAAATGTTTTGTTTAATAACTTCTGCGCGAATTAATGGATTTGAATGAAATTTTCAGCTTATGTTCAACATATTTTATTACATTTTTTCCAATTTTTAAAAATGTAAACCCATTCATTTACTGGCTTTGAGTGCAACTAACCTCAATTTAAATATTTGGGGAAATTTGGAGCCGGTATCCAAAATTTAACAAAAATCAAAATTAGAGAAAATAAATATAAAACTTACAAAAAAATTTGGGGACTCTAGCTATAAAGACGTGGGAGATATAATTTTATAACTAACATTCGATATTGTTTTTAATCGATAACAATAAAATTAAAATAGTTATCGACTTTTTTTTAACAAACTCGATCTTTTCGTGCTATTCACGGACCTACATAAAAAATTTCAAGTCTCTAGCTCTTATAGGTTCTGAGAACGACGCGTTCATACATACGGACAGACAGACGGACAGACGGACAGACGGACAGACGGACAGACGGACATGGCTATATCAACTCGGCTTGTCATCCTGATCAAGAATATATATACTTTATGGGGTCTGCCACGCCTCCTTCTGCCTGTTACATACATACGCCCTCCAACAAAAACATTATACCCTGATTTTCCCATTTTCAATGGGTTCAGGGTATAAAAAAACATATTTCTTTCAATTCAATTCAATAACTTCACCTATGCAGGTTACAAAAATAAAACATGATGCTTGTTTTCATTACATAATATTTTGCCAAATTTGTCGATTTTATATTTTCTTTAACTAAAATTCCAAATTTAATTAAAAAAGAAACAATCATCGTCTCACTTGGACAGATAACCTTCGTCTCACTTGGACGGCTCACCATCGTCTCACTCGGACGGTTCACTCTCAGCTTCTATCAGACCATTTGACGGGCCTGGATCTTCATCATCAATGTCCTGCTCATGGGGCACATTTCCTTGTGGAAGTTTTCTTGTGTCGTCGTGACAGTATTTATATAATCGTTTACTCGATAACGACTTTAACATGTATTTGTCACCGTCTAGGACTGTAACTACCAAAAATGGACCTTTGAATTTTGGGTCTAGTTTTGTATGGTGTCTCTCCTCGTTCTTGAGAAGGACATAGTTACCGACACTGTGTCTTACAACGGCGGCCTTGGACTTATCAAATCGATTTTTGTAGTAAAAGGCTAAAGATTTCATACTGCTACTTGCTCGAGCCCGTGTGGAGTCTACTTCCAATGGAGGAACTAATCCAAGAGGTCGACCTTCTTTCCCTATTAACATTTCTAAGGGACTGGCCTCAGTTGCCCGATTTGTTGTGCAGTTTAAAGCTAGCTGCACCTCGCCGAGAGCATCTTGCCAGGGCCTTTGGCTTAATTCGACTGCAGTTAATAGGTCCTTGAGCGTGCTCATAACGCGCTCAACTTGTCCATTAGCACGACTTGCCCCAGTCGCGATTAAATGAAGTTTTATGGTTTTTGAACAAAAACAATATACCCTGATTTCCCATTTAATTTAATAAAAAATGATCAATTGTAGGAATAAGGGAACTTGAACTAGGGTTAGAAATCCAAGAAGTGTTCGGTATATTAAAGTCACCCAACACCAGAAAGAAATCATTATCCTCTACATGTCCATATATTTCTTTACTGCAAGCCATATGTTGCGCATAAACTTGAACATCAGAAGAGGGGGAATATAAGAACAAGCAATACAAAGGGAGCAAGATTTAAGGGATAGTTTAACAGCAACTTTCTCGACATCATGAGATGCTGAAAAAATGAATGGTTCGGAGAGAATATTAGATTAAACACCTAATAAGACACCTCCACCTCTACGAGCCCGTCGATCATGTCTGTAAATAGTGAAATCATTCGAGAGAATCTCACTATTATAAACATTCGAGCTTAACCACGTTTCCGTCAGGGCGATAATGTCAAAACGAACACTGAACTACTCAAAAAACAAGTAAGAAAACTCTAGTCGAGATCGCTCGACTAGGGTATACCCTGATCAAGAATATATATACTTTATGGGGTCTGCCACGCCTCCTTCTGCCTGTTACATACATACGCCCTCCAACAAAAACATTATACCCTGATTTTCCCATTTTCAATGGGTGCACAAAGCACAACAATGATAAATGGCACAATAACCAAAATCAACAGTGAACGAAATAAAATAGTTAATAAAAACACTAAATCAAATACCGACGAGGACAAAAACAAGTAAGAAAACTCTAGTCGAGACCGCTCGACTAGGGTATACCCTGAACCATGCGAAAAAACGTAATTCCGTGCATTCTCAATTTCTTTTATATACATATGTATATAGTGACATAATCATACCGATCATGTCCACAATATACATAAACATTCTCATGTCAATATTATTAATGTAACAGCAACATTGGTCATTCTTTATGGGTAAGAAGTATTATACGGGTCTACAGATGAGTAAGTTGACTGAAAGAAATCAGCAAAAAGATCTGAGGAATCCTGATCATTGCAAGAATTCAGACTAATAAAAAAATGTGGAAGGTAAACTAGAAGACTTACGTTTCAAATTCACAAAGGAAGTCTATAGCTATTGTAGGTTCTGAGAACGACGCGTTCATACATATGGACAGACGGACGGACGGACGGACGGACGGACAGACGGATAGACGGACATAGCTATATCAACTCGGCTTGTCATCCTGATCAAGAATATATATACCTTATATTGTCTGCCACGCCTCGTTCTGCCTGCCTGTTACATACATTTCAACCAAAACATTGTACCCTGATTTTGCCATTTTCAATGGGCTCAGGGTATAAAAAAAAACAAAAATCACAGCGGGTTACACCTTGCACAAATGCACAACAATGATAAATGGCACAATAACCAAAATGGTACAATAACCAAAATCATCTAGTTTCGTTATATTTTGAGCAATATTGATGCTAGAGACTTGAGACTTAGTATATATACTCGGGTTAACATCCCACAATCGAAAAGGTATGGCGGATATATCTACGCCTTCAGGGGGCGTGGCAACAAATATCAGCTTACGTCTCCCACAGTTTTAGTGCTAGAAGCTTCAAAATTGGAGGCCTCCTCTATCGATTCCTCAAAAATTATTGTTACGCCCCAAAAGGGGCGTGACATACAAAAAAATACCTGTAATTTTCGCATTTTTCGAATGTAAGCATCCAAACTTTACAGTTATATTCTTAAACGCCCACTCTATGCACAGGCCAAAAATTATTTGTCTACGGCCACTGGGGGCGTGGCAAATCAAAACTGAAACATCTGCAGCTTCTGAGCCAATAACGCGCCACTTAATGACTTAGTGACCTTTGACCTTGTCTTCTGACTTGTCAAATTATATATATATATGTTTGAAAAGAAAAGCTCGCACGTTGCCTTTAAACGGGGTGCTCCTGAACTCCTCCAATCAATTCCAGTTTTGAGTGACCAATGTTGCTGTTACATTAATAATATTGACATGAGAATGTTTATGTATATTGTGGACATGATCGGTATGATTATGTCACTATATACATATGTATATAAAAGAAATTGAGAATGCACGGAATTACGTTTTTTCGCATGGTTCAGGGTATACCCTAGTCGGTCTCGACTAGAGTTTTCTTACTTGTTTTTGTCCTCGTCGGTATTTGATTTAGTGTTTTTATTAACTATTTTATTTCGTTCACTGTTGATTTTGGTTATTGTGCCATTTATCATTGTTGTGCTTTGTGCACCCATTGAAAATGGGAAATCATGGTATAATGTTTTTGTTGGAAGGCGTATGTATGTAACAGGCAGAAGGTAGGCGTGGCAGACTCCATAAAGTAAATATATTCTTGATCAGGATGACAAGCCGAGTTGATATACCCATGTCCGTCTGTCCGTCTGTCCGTATGTATGAGCACGTCGTTCTCAGAACCTACAATAGCTGGAGACTTGAAATTTTTTATGTAGATTCCTGTATATCACGAAAAGATCGAGTTTGTTAAAAAAAATCGATAACTGTCTTAATTTGAATGTTATCGATTAAAAACGAAATAGCCAGTGCTTTTAACGGTACTTTTTATTTTCATTAACACAAAATATATGTTTTTTCGCGTGTCTAAATTGATCTGCTGCATGTGCTGTTGTGCAAAAATTATTTTACAAAATCTGTGAAAGCAATCCATTTAAAATAATTTTTTATTGGAAGGTATGTTCATTTACAATTAAAACTAGTTTACAAAAATAAAAATAATTTAAAAATGTGCGTTGTAGCGTAAAACCAGTGATAAGTGTCTTGAGACACTTCTGGGGCTGCAAGCAATTTTTTTTACCAGCAGCTATTTTACAGCTGCTTGCAATTTGTGTGTAAACTTATTCATACTATGGATTTTTTTACTAGAAACTGACATATTAACCATATAAAGATGGCAAACCGGGTACGATACAAATTATCCGATTTAACTGATGAACAGTTGTTGGAATTGTTTGAGAGTGTCCCTTCCGATGCAGAGTTATCCGAGTCAAGTGACGACGAGGAAGATGACTTAAATGCGGCAGAAACTCTAATAGCTGCTTTGGAGGATATTAGCACAATATCATTTGCTTGTAATGATGAAGAGGGGTAGAAGTCAGTAATATACTTTGGAAGGACAACAAGGCCGTTCGATTATTGTCAACTTACGTAGGTGTTAACCCTCTACCGCATACAAAGCCATATATGGCTTCTCACTTTCAATAATTTTTTTTTTTTTGTGTAAAACGGTACTTACGTTTACCGTTTGTTATCAGCTATTCTATTTGCACTATTTTCTGTTGGAATTCGATGTTCATAGGTTTTTTGTGTTGCCTTATCGCAAGTTTCAATCAGTTTTGTGCAAGCGTCTCAAGCAGATGAACGAAAGTGAATTTTGCTAAATTTAAAACTTAATTTGCTCTACTAAAAAACACTTTTGTCGCTGAAAAGTATTTTTATTTTTAAAGAATGTAAAGTTTTCTTTTATAAAAACAAATAATTTGAGTATAGGTAAGCATCACAAGTACTAATTTACGCAAAAAACTGCGGAAGCCATATATGGCTCTACATGCAGTAAAGCGTGCATGATACATATATTTTATGTACATATGAAATTTTTTTCAGAAATGAATACACAATCATTTTACGGTAATTTGCAATACGTGGATGATATCGATAGTGCCGTCACCACTTAAAACAGTATAATCCAGCAAAGCCTCACAAATGGGGCTTCAAAAATTTTGTTTTGAGTGGAGTATCAGGCTTTGGCTATGATTTTGATATATTTGCGGGAGCCCAAAGTGATACATATCCGGACGGGGCCCCTAATTTGGGAGTAAGCGGATATGTTGTATCAAGATTATCGGCAACCATACCAAAAGAAAAAAACTACTAACTATTTTTCGACAATTGGTTCACTAGTCCCAAACTACAAGTCTACCTTATGGAAATTGGCATATTGGCTTTGGGTACGGTAAGGATTAATCGAGTACCTAATTCAAAGATGCCAACTGAAAAAGAATTGAAAAAACAAGGACGTGGAAGCATGGTCGAAAAAGTTACTAATATCGATGGAGTTCAGCTTGGCCTTGTCTCTTGGTTTGACAATAAGGTAGTCAACATTCTTTCTACTTACGTGGGAAGCAATCCCGTTTCATCGAAAAACCGATTCAGTAAGAAAGACAAAAAGTATATAGACATCGACTCTCCTAAGGCAGTTGATGTGTACAACTACCATATGGGTGGCGTTGACTTACTGGATTCTTTACTAGGACTTTATAGAATTCAATTGCGTTCAAGAAAGTGGTATAAAAAATTTTTTTTTCATATGATTGATACGTGCGTGGTTAATTCATGGATTTTATGGCGTCGTAAGTCAGATCAATACATGGGACTCTTCGACTTCAAGCTTTTAATAGCTGAGCACCTGGTCAAGGCAGGAAAAATAAAGAAGCGCGGACGTCCTGCGATGACTCCAACTTCATCCCCGACTAGAAGCAGGGAAAGTACTCCTTCTACCAGCAGAAGAAAACACCAGGAAATTCCCTTGAATTCTGTTCGGGTGGACAATATTGGGCATTTTCCCACATGGAAAAAGCAAAGGCAACTCTGCCAAAACAATTGTTCTTTCCGCTCAAACACTTTTTGTGAGAAATGCAATGTATTTCTATGCTATAATGACAAAAGAAACTGTTTTACCAACTTTCACCAACTTGCATAGAAAGCCAAATATGGCAAACTCTAAAAAGCACTAAATGCATAGAAAGCCATATATGGCTTAATTTTTTTTTCCCCAAACTATGCCCCCCCTAAACAAAACGCAATCAGTGACAAATTGATGGAACTTCCCGATTTTCGCGAGTCAATCGCTGAAGGATTGGTGGCTTTTATAAATAAAGCCCACGCAGGTCGTCCAGCCAGTAACGTATCTCTACAGGACCAGATGCAGTCACCATCTTTGCGAACAGATCGGTCACGTTTTTCACAATCCCCACGGGCCCAACCATCTCAGCTTGAGCTTAAACTTGGAAAAAAAAACTTTACATCCAATAGCGGAATTACGTTTTGACCAAGTCAACCACTTCCCAAGTTGGTTGGATCGGGACAATAAGAGACGGTGCAAGCTCTGTAAATCATCACAAACGCAATGCATTTGTGAAAAATGTAATTTACATTTATGCTGCACATCAACAAAAAATTGTTTTAAAACATATCATATGAATAAAAAAAAATTAACATTTCTATTCAATCCGTTTCTTTTACTCTTAGATGCCCAAGAGTGTCTTGAGACACTTATTACCTTTTTTGCACCTGACGGCTAAACAAAAACTTTTATATTTTTTCTGAGTTCATTTTTGAGTTTAGAAGCCAAAATTTACTTTAAAAAAAATTGTTCCAATTATTTTCTTCCAATATTTTAGAAAACAGCATGAGAGGGTTAAGCATATGCTGGCTGTTACAAAAATGAAATAAGTAAGTTGTCCGTTATTGTGCCTGTCCATTTTGTGTCAGGCACAAATTGTGCTAACGAAACCTGTCTTTCGGGAATCTTCAATTAGAAAATACTCTTTCAAAAATTCCATTTATTTTATTGACAATAATTATTAGGGTATAATGGTTTTGTTGAAATGTATGTAATAGGCAGAAGGAGGCGTGGCAGACAACATAACGTATATATATTCTTGATCAGGGAGAGAAGCCAAGTCGATTCAGCTCTGTTAGTCTGTCTGTCCGTCTGTCTGTCTGTCCGTCTGTCTGTCTGTCCGTCTGTCTGTCTATCCGTCTGAGGCACCCGCCATCCAGGGACGAGCGGGAGCAGCGTCGCGGCGGCCCCAGGCACTGATAGGCCAGCTCGTGGATGAAGGCACACAGATCTCGGCGATCGTAGCCATCGGAGCAGAGGAGCTTAAGGCTACGATCGACACGGGAGCCACCAGCAGTTTCGTGAGCGAGAAACTGGCAGGCAGGCTCCGAGGATTTGGTGTGCTGCGCCTCACACGGAGGCGCATCCGGTTGGCGGACGGCAGTTGTTGTCAAGTGGAGGCAGCGTTGGAGTTAGAGATCACAGAGCACAGCAAATCGGCATTCCGCTGCTTATTTTGCCAGCGTGATCGATGATCTGGTACTGGGCTGGGATTTCTTGGCCAGGATGGGCTGCACCCTGGAATGCGGCGGCTTGAGACTGAGGATCGGGCCCAGAGATTCGCAACCCAATGAGCCAGTGGAGGCGAAGTTGTCGGTGGCAGTCGCTAGTGCGGAGGTGGAGCCCAGAAGCTAAATGGAGGCGAATCCAGGATCGCCACACCCACTTCATGAGGATGTGGAGGTGGACGCGTTCCTGAGGCAGGAATCGGCCAAATTCCAGCAGATAAAGGGCACCACTGACATCACCAAGCATCGGATCACGATGCATGACAAGCGGCCAATAAAGCAGCGATATTTCCCTAAGAACCCGAAGATGCAGGCGGAGATCAACAAACAGGTAGATGAGCTCCTGGCTAAAGGATGCATAGATCCCTCGAAGAGCCCACACAGCGCTCCCATAGTGATGGTGCGGAAGAAGAACGGCAAGTGGCGGCTGTGCGTGGACTTTCGACAGCTCAACAGCCGATCTATAAAAGATGCATATCCGCTGCCTCGAGTGCATCATATTCTGGACCAGCTTCGAGAGGCTCGCTACATAACATGGAAGAGGCTAGCCGACCACTAACGGCATGTACAGTTCCAGGAAAGGTGATGCCGTTCGGCCTTCATTCAGGATCAAGTCATTGGCCCAGAGATGATGCCGCATGCTTTTGCGTATCTCGATGATATCATCGTAATTGGGAGGACCCGCCAGCAGCATATGAACAGCCTGCGAGAGGTGTTCCGGCGGCTGAGAGCTGCCAATTTGAAGATCAACATCGACAAGTGCGATTTCTTCAAAAAGGAGCTGAAGTATCTGGGTCACAAGGTGACGGAACATGGCATCCGTACGGACCCAGAAAAGGTTGCCGCGATTGCGGAACTAAAGCCTCCCGCAAACGTGAAGGAGTTGCGAAAATAGGTGGGCTTGGCATCCTGGTATCGCCGCTTTGTGCCTGATTTTGCGACCAATGCGCTCTTGAAGAAAGGAGTCAAGTGGGAGTGGACCGAGGAATCCCCAGTCTTATCATGCGCGGACTTCTCGAAGCCGTTCTGCTTACAAACGGATGCGAGCAATTCTGACGCAAACTTCTGAGGATGGAGAGAGGGTGATCTCCCACGCCAGTCGGAACTATTCAACAACGGAGAAGGAATGTTCTCCAGGTAGTCTCGCGACAGCCTCTGGAGGAAGAAGTGTGCCGCTTGGTCGCTGGCAAAAGCCAATCAACTGGGACGGGATGTCGCTGGATGGCTAAGCTTCGCCGAGAGCTCCACCAAAACGCACAGAAGCTGCCAGACTACCGGGAAGAGGCGGGGAATGTATACAGGCACATTCCTCATCAAGCTGGCCGTGAAGATGTGGCTGCATGGAAGCTATGCGTGCCGAGCAAGCAGCGCAGCAAGATACTACTGGCCCGGTATGTAACGAGACGTGCGAGGATACGTGCAGCGCTGCGAGTTATGTCAGCGCTACAAGGCCAGTCAACTCCAGGCGGCCGGACAGATGCTGACCCAGATCCCTGAGGAGCCATTAGTGACGGTGTGCGCCGACTTTGTCGGACCACTACCCAGGTCGAGGCACGGGAACACCATGCTGTTGGTGTTCTTCGACAGATTCTCCAAGTGGACGGAGATGGTGCCGTTGAGAAGCGCTAATACAGCGGCGCTTCATAAGGCATTCAGGGAGCGGATCGTGGCCAGATTTGGAGTGCCGAAAGTGCTCATCACGGATAATGGCACTCAATTCACGAGCCGTGCCTTCAAGGGATTCTTGGATGAGCTAGGAGTGCATCATCAGTTGACGGCGCCATACAAGCCTCAAGAGAATCCCACGGAGAGGGCCAATCGCACGGTCAAGACGATGATCGCTCAATTTGCGGGCAGCGATCAACGTTGTTGGGACGAGGCTCTACCAGAGTTGACACTGGCCGCCAACAGCAGTGTCTCGGTCTCTACAGGGTATTCCATCTGAGGCGGCTACAGTGGAAACCAGCCATAGGGGACAGGGTGTGGGCGACGACAACAAGTGCGCATCGCACAAGCATAGCCCAAACATGTAAAACGGGCAACAACCATGTGCGACCGTCAAGGGCAAAAGGGCAAAGGCGCGAATTAGGCGACGGCGATAGGGATCTGGAAGTCAGCGCTAAGGATGGGTGGTGGGAAGAGTGCATCTCGGGCTAGAAAGAGAGCAAAAGAGGGCACAGGATCCGTTAGGTGCTGCCATAGCACTGCCAGCAGAGCGTTAGCAGAGGCTGTAAAAGGGCGTGTTGGCGGCAGTCCATAGCGACCGCGACGTGGAAGGTGATAGCGACGTGGGAGCGGCAGCGATATGGAAGGTGATAGCGACGGGGGAGAGAAGCACATCTGGAGTGTTGGCAGACTCAAGGGAATGGGCTCGCAGGAGATTTCAGCGCCAGACTTCTGCTACGTAGCTGGAGGGTCTGGGTAGTGGCTAGGGCATCGGCAGAAGACATGAGGCCGATCCGTCTGGTGCACCGAAATTTCCCGCGGAGCCCGTTATACCCATTTGTGGGTTTCGGAGGGTGAGAAGAATCGGAAATTGGAGGCGCCGCCACTGCAGCCAGTACACGGCCACAACATAGCCGGGTGGCTGGAGGCACATGGAAAAGGAAAAGAGGGTAATCTACAGAAGCGGCGGACGGAGCTTGGCCAAAGGGGCATCAAGGAGTGATGTTGCCTAAAACACCGAGGAATTTTTATTAAAATTAGGTAAATATTTTAATAAAACACTTTGTTTTGCTTACCTGTTTGTTTTGACAGTGTTGCCAGCGGGGTGTCGATAAGCAGAGATGCGGGTGAGTAATGCGGGTGGAGCAAAACAAAGAGGAGCAGAACGGGTGGAGTGGCGCCAAATTTAAAACTTCGGACGAACTTAAACACGAAAGTTTTCGTGTTTCCCGAAGAAAGGGGAGTGTGGGGAACATTATATGCAGGCACGTCTCAACCTGTATAATTGCATGTATTTGCTGTGCATTTATATGGGTGGGCGTGCAGGCATATAAATGTTCCACACAGCGACGCGAGTACGGTAAGAGCGACCCTCGCGACTGGAAAAGGTCAAAGGCGAGCGATGGGACGTCTCGCTCGCTCTTACCGATTCAGCGATTTACTCGCGTCGCACTCTCTGCGTTGATCGTACACCGCTAACCGAAGTGCCTTTCGTAGCCGCGAGAAAGTAGCTATTACTTTCACTCGCAGGCGTGTAACGGTGCTTCGGCCAATGAGAGGCTGCCACGCGATCACGCTTATTTAGCGTCGCACAAAATCAGGCGATGTTGCCGTTAAGGCAGACCCGAAGAGGAGACAGGCCACGCTCCAGAGCCGAAGCAGGGCCTGCGGCGCTGCTGTAAAAGGCGCCCACGGCTCGGCAGTGGGCAGTCGATTCCAGTTAAAAGTGAAAGTGCCGAGTGTCAACGGAGTGAAAGTGTAAAGTGCAACGAAGGACAACGAGTGACATCAAGGACACAAAGGACATCGGGGGACTTCTACAAGGATATTCAGAGGAATATCCTGGACGCATACCAAACCATATCCTTGAGGACAGAGGTACGGCCGGCAGCTGGTGCTGGAGCAGCGTAACCTGAACAGGAGAGTGAGGTTAGTGAGGGTAGCCATGCGGAAGACCGTAAGCCTTCTGAGACGCGGTCTAGAGTGCCAGCGAGTACATCCAGTTGTGGGAGTGCGTGTGGTGATCCAAGCGAACCGCTGGAGAATACAGCGCGTATCCTGGCGTACTACGATCCTGTAGAGAACGTGTGCGCTAGCCCAGCCAGCTTGAAGGTGTGCTCGGAAAGCGTTACAAGGATTGGCGTGCCCTACAACCAGGAGTAAAAGGTACGTGAGAGTAGTTGTGCGGAAGAGCGCACGTCTTTGAGGCGCGGTCTAGAGTGCCAGTGAGCGAAAACAGCAGTAGGAGTGCCTGTGATACTCTAAGATCACAGCGCGTATCCTGGCGTACTCTGGAGTTTTCTGCAACCTCTAGACGGCTCAGAGGCTGACCGATCGTTAGCCGAAGTGCTCTTCACGGCACCTACGAATCCTGCGAGCTTAGCCGTGTGCAGCTATAGCCTAAGCCATCACTTTTCTGTACTATAATAATTATATATCTACGTGAATAAACCAATTTATAATATTAAATGATAAATGGCATAATAACCAAAATCCACAGTGAACAAAATAAAATAGTTAATAAAAACTATAAATCAATTATCGACGATGCACACATCAAAATCACAAGGACAACAAGTAAGAAAACTCTAGTCGAGACCGCTCGACAAGGGTATACCCTAAACCCTATGAAGAACCGTAATTACAAGCATTCTTTGTTTCTTTTATATACACATGCACATGTACGATCATTACAAGCTAAACTTACACACACTCGCACAGACGCGCATACACACAAACGCCAGTCGGTGCGTCAGCTGTTCTTTGGTTGCTTTGCATGGCAATATTATGGGAAATTAAATGTTTAATAACTTTTTTTCTAGAGCAACGATTTTGATCAAACTTGTTGGGCGTGATCATGTCATCCATATGTATGTATGTGCCAAAGCACAAGTCTCTAGTATTTGATATACGGGACTTACAATTTTGAGGCGAAGGGGGCGTGGCATCCAAAATTTAACAAAAACCGAAATTGTGTAATGCTCACATAACACTAAATGCAAAATTTGAAGATTCTAGCTGTAAAGTTTGGATGCTTACATTCGAAAATTGCGAAAATTACAGGGTATTTTTCTGTATGTCACGCCCCTTTTGGGGCGTAACAATAATTTTTGGGGAATCGATAGAGGAGGCCCCCAGTAACTTAGCATCCAATTTTGAAGCTTCTAGCAGTAAAACTGTGGGAGATATAAGCTGATATTAGTTGCCACACCCCCTGAAGGCGTAGATATATCCGCCATAGCTTATCGGTCGTGGGATGTTAACCCGAGTATATATACCAAGTCTCAAGTCTCTAGCATCAATAGTGCTCAAAATATAACGAAACTAGTAAAATCACCACATATTCAGATCCGATTTGCCACGCCCCTAGTAGGCGTGGCCATAAAATTTTAACAGTAACCCACGTGCCAAATTTGGGCGTTCTAGCTTTAAAACTGTAGAAGATACAGTTTGACCCGATTTGCCACGCCCCCAATGGGCGTAGATATATCCGACATAGCTTTTTGATTTTGGGATGTCGACATGAGTGTTCAGTTAAAATCCAAACTCTCTAGCCCTTCTAGAAGTAGTGTTTCTGAGATACAGGAAAATGCATTTTCCGATTTGCCACGCCCCTAGTGGGCGTATCGGGAAAATCTTGACACTTTATCAGACGAGGGTATACACGAGTATATATTTCAAATTTCAAGTCTCTAGCTTCAATAGCGTCGAAATG
This sequence comes from Drosophila paranaensis, assembly GCA_035047545.1. Lineage (NCBI taxonomy): Eukaryota > Metazoa > Arthropoda > Insecta > Diptera > Drosophilidae > Drosophila > Drosophila paranaensis. The sequence continues at coordinate 45,809 of JAWNPL010000244.1, read as the reverse complement.
GTTTGCGTTCATACGGACAGACGGACGGACAGCATGACGGACATTGCACAAAACCAATATACTACATCACTACGTGAAATAGTATAAAAATTACATTAAAATAAACTGGAGTTAAACTAAGTGACCCAAAAACAATTTTATAATAAACAAGTAAGAAAACTCTAGTCGAGACCGCTCGACTAAGAGATCCCCTGAACCCTGCGAAGAACCGCTATTTCAAGCATTATTTGTTTCTTTTATGTACACATGTATATGTACGTCCATTGCAAGCAAAGCATACACACACATACGCAGGAGAACGCACATACACACGCTAGTCGGTGCGTCAGCTGTTCTTTGATCAAACTTGTTGAGCGTGATCATGTCATCCATATGTATGTATGTGCCAAAGCACAAGTCTCTAGTATTTGATATACGGGACTTACAATTTTGAGGCGAAGGGGGCGTGGCACCCAAAATTTAACAAAAACCGCAATTGCGTAAGGCTTACATAACACTAAATGCAAAATTTAAAGACTCTAAATATAAAGATGAATTAAATAGAATTTTATAACTAAATGAAGATATCGGATATTAAAATTAAGACAGTTATCGATTTTTTTTAACAAACTCGATCTTTTCGTGCTATACAGGAACCTACATAAAAAATTTCAAGACTCTAGCTCTTATAGGTTCTGAGAACGACGCGTTCATACATACGGACAGACGGACGGACGGACGGACGGACGGACGGATGGACGGGCGGACAGACGGACAGGGCTAAATCGACTCGGCTTGTCTCCTGATCAAGAATATATACTTTATGGGGTCTGCCACGCCTCCTTCTCCCTGTTACATACATTTCCACAAAAACATTATACCCTGATTTTCCCATTTTCAATGGGTTCAGGGTATAAAAACAAGTAAGAAAAGTGTAGTCGAGACCGCTTGACTAGGGTATACCCTGAATCCTGCGAAAAACCGTAATTTCGAGCATTCTCAATTTCTTTATATACCCTGAACCCATTGAAAATGGGAAATCAGGCTATAATGGTTTTGTGAAAATGTATGTGACAGGCAGAAGGAGGCGTGTCAGACCCCATAAAGTATATATATTCTTGATCGGAGGCAAACCGAGTTGATTTAGCCCTGTCCGTCTGTCTGTCTGTTTGTCCGTCTGTCTGTCCGGCTGTCCGTATGTATGAACGCGTCGTTCTCAGAACCTATAATAGCTAGAGACCAAATTTTTTTGTAGTGCCATGTGTAGGTCGCGCATATCGAGTTTGTTTCAGAAATTTGATAACTGTTATCGTTTTATTGTTATCGATTAAAAACGAAAATCGAAATTATTGTTAAATTTTGGGTGCCACACCCCCTTCGCCTCAAAATTGTAAGTCCCCTGTATCAAATACTAGAGACTTGTGCTTTGGCACATACATACATTTGAATGGCATGACGACGTCCAACAGAATCGTTGGTCTAGAAAAAAGTTATTAAACATTTTATTTCCCATAACAGTGGCATACATTTAGCAGCCCAAGCACAGCTCACGCAGTGACTAACGCTTGTGTGTTGTTGTAATCATGCTTATCGTATGCAAAGGAACCCGCCTCCCTGCCTCTAGTCCTGCCTTTCCGGCTGCAGCAGTGGGTCCACTGTCCGATCTAACATCAGAGAAGTTTCCGGCGGCTCTCTCACAGTGGATATCCCAGAGTCTTTACTTATTCCAACCCCGTTATCTCCATCTGTTGCTCATACTACGAACAACTCTCTGGCCATTTTCCCACACTTACTATACCTTCTTTATCTGTCATCTCTCCCCGAAAGCAAGTTTTCTTATCAAGGCTTTCATCTGAAACGACATATGAAGCTGTTTCCGCTTTTATTTCTAGTAAATCAAATGCTAAAGTCTATATCGAAGTTCAATTTTGCAACTCCTCGTGAAATTGCTTCTTTTAAAATCAACGTTTCATCTGAATTCTTCACAACGATTTGTGACGCCAAGTTTTGGCCTCCTCATGTAGTTGTGCATGAATTTAAGCATAAGAGTCGAACTAGGCTGTCTCCGGTTTTGCTAAACCCTTCCTCGGTACAATCTTCATCCAATATTGTGCCAAAAAACTAAACACAATTCAACCTTCTTCACAGATTTCCTTAATATATCAAAACGTTCGTGGTCTGAATTCTAAGCTCAGAAGTCTTTTTGAGTAGTTTCAGTGTTCGTTTTGACATTATCGCCCTGACGGAAACGTGGTTAAGCTCGAATGTTTATAATAGTGAGATTCTCTCGAATGATTTCACTATTTACAGACATGATCGACGGGCTCGTAGAGGTGGAGGTGTCTTATTAGGTGTTTAATCTAATATTCTCTCCGAACCATTCATTTTTTTCAGCATCTCAGGATGTCGAGAAAGTTTCTGTTAAACTATCCCTTAAATCTTGCTCCCTTTGTATTGCTTGTTCTTATATTCCCCCTCTTCTGATGTTCAAGTTTATGCGCAACATATGGCTTGCAGTAAAGAAATATATGGACATGTAAAGGATAATGATTTCTTTCTGGTGTTGGGTGACTTTAATATACCGAACACTTCTTGGATTTCTAACCTTAGTTCAAGTTCCCTTATTCCTACAATTGATCATTTTTCTTTGATGAATTACTTTCTATTTCTATGTCTCAGATGAATTCAATCTCAAATCATCAGTATCGATGGCATGACCTGGTTTTTATTAAATTAAATGGGAAATCAGGGTATATTGTTTTTGTTCAAAAACCATAAAACTTCATTTAATCGCGACTGGGGCAAGTCGTGCTAATGGACAAGTTGAGCGCGTTATGAGCACGCTCAAGGACCTATTAACTGAGTAAACGATTATATAAATACTGTCACGACGACACAAGAAAACTTCCAGAGGGAAATGTGCCCCATGAGCAGGACATTGATGATGAAGATCCAGGCCCGTCAAATGGAGAGTGAACCGTCCAAGTGAGACGATGGTGAGCCGTCCAAGTGAGACGAAGGTTATCCATCCAAGTGAGACGATGATTGTTTCTTTTTGAATTAAATTTGGAATTTTAGTTAAAGAAAATATAAAATCGACAATTTGGCAAAATATTATGTAATGAAAACAAGCATCATGTTTTATTTTTGTAACCTGCATAGGTGAAGTTATTGAATTGAATTGAAAGAAATATGTTTTCAAATGTTTTAATTAAGAATAAATGTTAAAAGTGTGGACGAAGAAATGTTGAACTGAATATTTTATCAGATGATTATCCGTCTAAAAGAGACGATGAATTAAGTTTGAAATCTATTACAAAGACATTTTTGAAGTTAATGTTTGACATATTACACGAGGACGTGTCAAGGTCAGGATGGCCGTGTCGAAGCAAACTATGTTGCACGTACGCGCTGTGTGTGTATTGCTGTGTATGAGAATTCTGGTTATTACCAGAATTCCTAATTTCATCATACTAAGAAATATTTCATCAGCCGCTAATTTCGCTCTGATTAGTTCTTTACATTTTGTCGCTTTTAGAAGTTCCGTTATAGCGCGACGACAGCGCTACAACGCTGTCGTCAAGTGTGGTTCGGTGCGAGGCAGAGAAACAAAAAGGCAGTTAGTTCAATTTTGGATCGTGAAGCCTGCGCATCGAAACTCGCTGCGCTATTAGTTAAAGCCATGGAGAAGAATAACGACGCTCCGACATCAGAAGTGGAATCGGCACTACCTACTATATTTTCGACCGAGCAGTGACGTACAATTATCGAAATCCCAAAGCAAAATTGAGTGCAATCGTCGACATTTGGCCATCAAAACTTTTGCCAAAGTTTACCGCTGACGTGGCAGGTGCAGATGATCGAAAATGGTGTGCAATCGCTAACATTATATTGTCGGATCATACTGTGTGTACATTGTGTGGAATATTACTGATCACTGTGTGTGTGTTTGTGCGTTTCTGGGTATTTCACCATAATTTCATCATAATGGTAATATTGCATCAGCCGTTAATTGTGTCGCTGTCGCCAAGTGTGGTTCGTGTCCGTTAATGCCGCTTGGTTAATGCCGCTTGGTATCATCGTTAACTACGGCTTGGAAAAACAACAACAATGAGGATATCGGCGCTTTAGTCGTGTTTGGCATATGGAAAATATTAACCGCCGTTTGCAACGAATTGTCTTCACTTCAAAGGTGCGAACAGAAGTGATCTGCAATCAGAGTTGATATTAAAAGGAGGAAAATGTCATCTATGCTGCACCATTTCTGTGAAAAAGCCGGACACAAAGTAGCAGAATGCCGAAGCAAACCGCGACAAGAGTGCGAAGCGAAATCCCAACGAGAGAAGGACCGTTTTACTAGCTTCAAATGACGTCTCAATAAAATGAAGGAGTGTAAACGAATGCGTTGTGGCTAAGCCAACAGGGAAGATGATTCAACGAGGTGAGATCTATCCAATTTACTTTGATTCTGGTGTTGAATGCTCTTTAGTAACAGAACGAATTGGTAAGAGAGAGAAACTCTCAGGCAAACGTAATCATGTTAAAAGGTTTATGTAATGTAGCTCTATATAGTACGCTGCAGATACTAGCCAATGTCACTATAAAGGAAAATGTAATAGAAATTTTATTTTTTTTACGTAGTACATGATGACAATTTGACAGGGCTAGAATGTTATTGTGACAACAAACACATTCGACATTGTGAATTCTAAGTCTGTAAATAGTTGTTCCGTAACTGAACAAGCAATTAGCATGAAAGATTTTAATACCGAATTAGTTGACAATGATAAGAAATGATGTTTTTCAAGTTTTCGATTTTCTGAATGGTCAAGTTGAACGAGTTATGGATACACTCAGAAATCTGTCGAATCGAGCCACAGATCCTGAAAAGATGCACTTGCCGAGGTTCAGCTTGCATTAAATTGCACAATTAGTCGTGCAACTGAAGTGAGCCCCTTGGAAATGCTAAAGGAAAAGAGGCTCGATCGATAGGTTTAATTCCACGTGTGGACATAGAAATAGAGGTTGATCTAAACACGCTTATGATAAGCAACGAAAAATGTCTAGTAAACAAGAGCAAGGCAATGGTTGAAAAGCTTAAGGTGGGCGATTTTGTGTTATTAAAATGTGAGGAGCGAGGAGCATCAGACAAAACTAAATCCGAAATTCAAAGGGCCATTCGTGGTAATTGAATTGTTGTGAGCGATATCTTTTGATTTCATTGACGAGTAAAAGGAATGCCAAAGGAATCTGAAATGATTGAAGCAGATGATTACGGTGAAAAAGACGTAGATCATCAGTCGATCTCTACCACCTAGGGTGGAGAGAACATCATGCATGGGGGCTAGATCCATGCAGCAATTGTCATGTCAGCAATGAATGAAATTGGCTGTAAGGGATGTTTGATCTGGTGATAGATCAAGGCACATGAGGTGCATAGCGTCGCAGAATGGCAGCAAGATCCCGAGAACTGTGTACTGATAAAAGTGAGAGCCAATTGGTCGGGTTTGCCAGAAGAGTACGAGCTACTAAGTAATCATGAATAAAGAAGTTCGTCTTAAAAATCAAGTTCGTCTTTAATTTCGTATTATTGTTGTCGTTAGTATATATGTCGCGACATTAATTCGAGTCGAATTAATGTACTAACGACAATTAATATACTAACGACAACGATAATACGAAATTAAAGACGAACTTGATTTTTAAGACGAACTTTCTTTATTCATGATTACCATTCGCGTTATATGTTTCGAGTCGAATTAATGTCGCGACATATATACTAACGACAACGATAATACGAAATTAAAGACGAACTTGATTTTTAAGACGAACTTTCTTTATTCATGATTACCAAACTGACATTTGATGACTTAAGATGATGAGTTATCCGTCCAGGAGGAGAGACGATGAGTTATTCGTCTTTGAGAGACGATGAGTTATCCGTCTTTGAGAGACGATGAGTTATCCGTCTTTGAGAGACGATAAGTTATCCGTTGTATGAGAATTCTGGTTATTACCAGAATTCCTAATTTCATCATACTAAGAAATATTGCATCAGCCGCTAATTGCGCTCTGATTGGTCCTTTACATTTTGTCGCTTTAAGAAGTTCCGTTATAGCGCGACGATAGCGCCAAGTGTGGTTCGGTGCGAGGCAGAGAAACGAAAAGGCAGTTAGTTCAATTTTGGATCGTGAAGCCTGCGCATCGAAACTCGATGCGCTATTAGTTAAAGCCATGGAGAAGAATAACGACGCTCCGACATAAACATATTCTTGATCAGGAAGACAAGCCGAGTCGATTTAGCCCTGTCTGTCTGAACGCGTCGATCTCAGAACTTAATATAGCTAGAGACAACAAATTTTTTTGTAGGTCGCGCATATCGATTTGGTTTTAGAAATTCGATAACTGTAATCGTTTTATTGTTATCGAATAAAAACCACAATTTAAATTCAGCTAAAAAATTATATTTAATTCATCTTTCTAGCTAGAGTCTTCAAATTGTGCGCGCCTTCCACCGAACCACACTCGGCGACAGCGACAGAACGCTGGCGCCCCGCTAAAACGGTTCTTCTTAAACCACAAATGCGCCGCCATAATGATGAAATTACTATTATTGTGAAATACCCGAAAACACAAACACACACTCTCACACTCACGCACCGACATATATGTATTTTGCTCATAACATGAGAACACTGAAAGCTGAGTGAAAAATTGTGAGAGGACAACGCAAGCGACAGAAGCCGATTTTAGCATTCTTCTTTCTGTCGCATCCGCAAACGTTTCTTGCTTGTATGCAAGTATTAGTGTGTTAAACAAATAAACATTTATTAAAATTATTTAATTATTTATTATTTGGGTATAAAAAATTGATGTTGGCCGATTCTCAGTCCTACACGATCTGCATAAAAAATTTCGTGAGAATCGGTCGAGCCGTTTCGGAGTAGTTTGGTAACAAACACCACACTCGAGAATTTTATATATATAGATAGATAATTATTTTTGATTGGATTGTTGAAGTGTTGATTAGTTTCAGGATTTGGTTGAGCTACAAAATGATTTTGGTTTGTGATTGGAATATCGTTGTTTAATTTATACTTTTTATTGTATAAATTAACAGTTTAGGACTTATAGTCTCTAACGGCCTGTGCTTCTGAAAGCATTTTTCTACCAATTAATAGATCATAATCTGGTGGTAAAAGAAATTCACTATTATTTTTAAACAAGTTGTTGGAATGGACAATAACCTTTTTTGTGATAGTTAAAGGTCCATTGCTGGTTTGAATAAAACAATCGGTATCATGAATTGGTAAATGAAAAACATTGGATGTCATCATATTGACGGTAGATCCTGCATCTATTAAACATTTTAAATTATTGCCTTTATAAGTGATAATTATGTATTGTTGGTTTCCGAGGCTTGCAGCTGAAAAATGTTCGGCTTTCTCGATTTCTATTTCATTTGATGGCTCTTTTTCTTGTTCGGTTGTGGCTGTTTGTGTGTATGTGTCTTCTGAGGTTTGTGGGTAACATTGTTCCTGATAATATTGAGGATAGTATTCGGAATATTCTTGCTGCATATAATCGTGATAATTTATTTCTTCTTGGTTTCTAGTTCCTTCATCAACGCTCATTTTACTTTGTCCACTTTCTGCAGGTCTAGCACGCTTTGCTGGTTGATTGACTATGTCAGGACTATTATAAGGGGATTGTAGTGGGGTTACTTGTGCATGTTGTCCGAAACGATTATTGTCAAATTGGTTTTGTCTAACATTTGGTCTGAATGTATGGTATATTGGACTGCCTGGATTTGGCATTGGTTGTATTGGTCGAGGTGAATATTGATTAGGTGGAACAATGTTATTGTTAGTATAATTAGGTGTTGGAGGAAGATATGGTTGTTGAAAATAAGGACGATATGGGACATGGTGGTTGAAGAAATGTTGGAAATTTTTGAATATTGGGACTTGGGGGTGACGGCTTAAAATTTGTATCTTGTTTTATTTTATTTTGGTTTGAATTTAGACAGGGTTCTTCATAAAGGTTTTTTTCCTGTAATAAGTTTATTAAAGATCTCAAATCGGGAATTTCGCAATTTATAATTCGAATGCAAATATTTTGTTTCGGGCTTTGTTCTTTTTTGGGCGCCACACCCCTTCGCCTCAAATTTGTAAGTCCCGTATATCAAATATTAGTGCATTTATGCAAGGTGTAACATACATATGAATGACATGACCATGCTCAACAAGTTTGATCAAAATCGTTGCTCTAGAAAAAAAGTTATTAAACATTTAACTTCCCATAACGTAAACATGCAAAGCAGCCAAAGAATAGCTGACGCACCGACTTGCGCTTGTGTCTGCGTGCGCCTGTGTGTTTGTGTGTGTATGTGTTGCTTGTAATGATCATACATATACATATGTATATAAAAGAAATTGAGAATGCTCGGAATTACGGTTTTTCGCAGGGTTCAGGGTATACCCTTGTAATTTTGATGTGTGCAGCGTCGGTATTTGATTTAGTGTTTGTATTAACTATTTTATTTCGTTAACTGTTTATTTTGGTTAGTGTTTCATTTATCATTGTTGTGCATTTGTGCAAGGTGTAACCCTGAAATCGGGAATTTCGAAATTTATAATTCGAATGCAAATATTTATAGGTAATTTTTGAATTAGGTCGTCGTCGACCAGTCCGAAGAGCATCGGCCTTTGCCTAGCATCATTGGTGGTGTAAAGTTCTAGTATGTAGTCGATTCGATTTATGAACGTATGTAGAGCGTTCTTGTTTCCGGTGAATTTTTCCACATTTTTCAGTGGATTGATCACTTGTGTCATACTCGCATCAGAAAGGGGGGTTGTTGCATCTCCTTCCATTTTGTTATTTAATTTTGTTTTATTCTTGGTTAGTTGGGTTTTTTTTTTTTTATTTATTTATTTTGGGTTTTGTTCCTTTTTGGGCGCCACGCCCCCTTCGCCTTAAATTTGTAAGTCCCGTATATCAAATATTAGAGACGGGCAGAAGGTGTCGTGGCAGACAATATAAAGTATATATATTATTGATCAGGGAGACAAGCCAAGTCGATTTTTATGTAGGTCGCGCACATCGAGTTTGTTTCAGAAATCCGATAACCGTTATCGTTTTATTGTTATCAATTAAAAAGCAAAATTTAAATTTATGTAAAAAATTCTATTTAATTCATCTTTCTAGCTAGTCTTTAAATTTTGCATTTAGTGTTATGTAAGTCTTACGCAATTTCGGGTTTTTTTTAATTTTGGGCGCTACGTCCCCTTCGCCTCCAATTTATAACTCCCGTATATCAAATACTAGAGACGTGTGCTTTGCCACATACATACATATGAATGACATCATCATGCTCAACAAGTTTGATCAAAATCGTTGCTCTAGAAAAAAAGTTATTAAACATTTCATTTCCCATAACAGTGGCATACATTTAGCAGCCCAAGCACAGCTCACGCAGGGACTTAAGCTTGTGTGTTGTTGTAATCATGCTTATCGTATGCAAAGGAACCCTCCTCCCTGCCTCTAATCCTGTCTTTCCGGCTCCAGCAGTGGGTCCCCTGTCCGATCTAACATCAAAGAAGTTTCCGGCGGCTTTCTCACAGTTTGTAAGCAGAAGACAATGCACACAGCGCATCAACTCCGATAACGGCAAAACCTTCGTTGGAGCATCCAAGGCACCCGTAAGACACTTTGTGGCCTCCAACAAGCAATGCGTCATTGTATACCTTCCACCAGTATATCAGAAGCATGCCTAAACTCTCGACCTTTCTCCCCTATGAGTGAGGATGTAACGGACCTATCAGCATTGAGTCCCTGACACTTCCTGGTCGGTGGCCCCTTCAAATTTTTCTGTAGCTCGCGCATATCGAGTTTGTTTCAGAAATCCTATTACTGTTATCGTTTTATTGTTATAGAATAAAAAGCAAAATGTAATTCAGCTAAAAAACTCTATTTAGTTAATCTTTCTAAATAGAGTCTTTAAATTTTGCATTTAGTGTTATGTAAGTCTTACGCCCCCTTCGCCTCAAATTTGTAAGTCCCGTATATCAACTACTAGAGACTTGTGCTGTGCCACATACATACATATGATTGACATGATCACGCCTAACAAGGTTGATCAAAATCGTTGCTCTAGAAAAATAGTTATTAAACATTTAATTTCCCATAACACAAACATGGAAAGCAGCCAAAGAATAGCTGACGCACCGACTTGCGCTTGTGTGTGCGTACGCCTGTGTGTATGAGTATATATGTGTTGCTTGTAATGAACATACATACATATACATATGTTTCGATTATTGAAGGTCTTAAGACTGTCATAGGTAAGTAGCTTTGGATTAAAAGAATGTAAACGATAGTATGATTAATTTAAAATTTAATTTGATTAATTTTCTTTAATTTTTTAAATTGTGTTAAATAGTAATGTGTAATTCTATTTCTGTTAGTAATTTGGTAATGATCTGGATCAATCTTTTCAGCATTTTTATTGGCTTTAAAGGGGTTGTCTAATTTGCCTTTTTGTAATGGTCCTTTTCGATATCCAGTATCGACTTCATATTCTTGTCGGTCACTGTTGATTTAGTTTATAACTTTTTCTTTTATTTTTTATACTATTTCACGTAGTGATATAGTATATTGGTTTTGTGCAAAATCCGTTTGTCCGTCTGTCCGTATGAACGCAAACCATTTCCACGCTATTGAAGCTAGAGACTTGAAATTTGAAATGTATACTCGTGTATACCCTCGTCTATAAAGTGTCAAGATTTTCCCGATACGCCCACTAGGGCGTGGAAAATCGGAAAATGCATTTTCCTGTATCTCAGAAACACTACTTCTAGAAGGGCTAGAGAGTTGAGATTTTAACTGAACACTCATGTCGACATCCCAAAATCAAAAAGCTATGGCGGATATTGGGGGCATGGCAAATCGGGTCAAACTGTATCTTCTACAGTTTTAAAGCTAGAACGCCCAAATTTGGCACGTGGGTTACTGTTACGATCCTATAAAGATCGCCCAAAAAATTTTATGGCCACGCCTACTAGGGGCGTGGCAAATCGATCTGAATAATAGTGATTTTACTAGTTTCGTTATATTTTGAGCACCATTGATCTAGAGACTTGAGACTTGGTATATATACTCGGTTAACATCCTACAACCGATAAGCTATGGCGGATATATCTACGCCTTCAGGGGGCGTGACAACAAATATCAGCTTATATCTCCCACAGTTTTAGTGCTAGAAGCTTTAAAATTGGATGCTAGGTTACTGGGGGCCTCCTCTATCGATTCCCCAAAAATTATTGTTACGTACAGAAAAATACCCTGTAATTTTCGCATTTTTCGAATGTAAGCATCCAAACTTTACAGTTATACTCTTAAACGCCCACTCTATGCACATGCCAAAAATTATTTGTCTACTGCCACTGAAGCTAGGGACTTGAAATTTGAAATATATACTCGTGTATACCCTCGTCTGATAAAGTGTCAAGATTTTCCCGATACGCCCACTAGGGGCGTGGCAAATCGGAAAATGCTTTTTCCTGTATTTCAGAAACATTACCTCTAGAAGGGCTAGAGAGTTGAGATTTTAACTGAATATTCATGTCGACACCCCAAAATCAAAAAGCTATGGCTGATATATCTACGCCCATTCGGGGCGTGGCAAATCGGGTCAAACTGTAACTCATAAAGTCTTAAAGCTATAACGTTTAAATTTGGCACGTGGATTACTGTTATGATCCTATAAAGATCGCCTATAAAAATTTATGGCCACGACCACTAGGGGCGTGGCAAATCGGTTCTGAAAATATAGTGATTTTACTAATTCTGTTATATTTTGAGCACCATTGATGCTAGAGACTTGAGACTTGGTATATATACTCGGATTAACATCCCACAACTGAAAAGCTATGGCGTATATATCTACGCCCTCAGGGGGCGTGGCAACTAATATCAGCTTATGTCTCCCACAGTTTTGGTGCTAGAAGCTTCAAAGTAGAATGCTAAGTTACTGGGGGCCTCTTTTATCGACTCCCTAAACATTATTGTTACGCCCCAAAAGGGGCATGCCGTTTAAAAAATACCCTGTATTTTCGCATTTTTCGAGTGTAAGCATCCAAACTTTACAGTTATATTCTTGAACGCCCACTCTATGCACATGCCAAAAATTATTTGTCTACGGCCACTGGGGGCGTGGCATTCAAAACTGAAAAATCTGTAGCTTCTGAGCCATAACACGCCCATAAGACTTTGTGACCTTTACCTTGTCTTTTGATTTGCCATTTATATTTGTTTGAAGAATTTTTATTAATACATATTTAATAGAAAATATAACAAAAATATCAACATGACCGCACCGGGGGGTTCGAGCCCACACCTCTACGCTCGCCAACGAACTTAAATCACATTTTCAGAGTTGCCACCTCTCTCATTTTGAGAGTTGCCACCTCTTATTTTGAAATGCCTAAGGTTAGGGTTCTAAGCTTCGATCCTAATTTAAACTGTCTGCCACCTCCAATGAAAAGTTTTAATCTGCCTATTTGACGGCGACGTGGTGATTTAAGGTTAAATTTTAAAAATAAAAGTGATAGATGCCCCTGTGTGCTGCTGGGACGTGATATAGTATTTCGCTGTCGGTTGCGTCCGACAGCAACGTTCTTACTTGTTTGGTATCTAACTTTGGTTGTCCTGCATAAAGAAATATGTGTGCAGGTGTTTGTCCATTGTGTCATGTTTTGTTTTGTGTTGTAAATGTAAAGAATAGTCTCTATTTTACTAAGTTTGTTTTCTTCGTCATTTAGAGTGTTGATTATTCTTATTTTTTCGTTTATTGTTTTGTGAGGTCGTTCGATGTCTGCTATTCCTGTTTTTGTAGTATTTAATTGTATTTCTACTCCTTCACTCTCAAGCCATTTTTTGAGTGCTAAGCTGGTAAATGCTCCGTCTCGATCAGCTTTTATATATTGGTTTTCCTAATTGATTAAATATACGCATTAACGCGTTCTTGCATTCTATCCAATCTTTAGTTTTAATATTCTCAGAGTAGCGAATTTCGAATAAATGTCTATACAACTAAGATAATGTTTGCCTTCAGCGAAATAAATGTCTATTACAAATTTATCGCGACAATGTTCGTATTAATAATTAATGCTAGTATTAATAATTTCTTTATGTGCATTTTGAATGATTTCAAAGTCTGCATCACTGTCTATAAATATTACACTGGTCTTTGTACAAAAATAGTCAATTAAGTATCTTTCGGCTTTGTCCTTGGTCATATTATCATATCTAATGTGAATAATTAATATTTTAAAGTAATTTTGTTTCGTAATATTTGTTTTGTTGTTGGTTTTTCTGTAATGCAAATTAAATTACTATTGTCTTCGTCAGCGCTATGTTGTATTTCTTCTCCGAAATAAGTCTGTTCTATTTTTACTCGCGATAGAGCGTCAGCTATGTGGTTTTCCTTTCCTTTTATGTATTTTATATCAAAATAATTATTTTTGATTGGATTGTTGAAGTGTTGATTAGTTTCAGGATTTGGTTGAGCTACAAAATGATTTTGGTTTGTGATTGGAAGATCGTTGTTTAATTTATACTTTTTATTGTATAAATTAACAGTTTGGGACTTATAGTCTATAACGGCCTGTGCTTCTGAAAGCATTTTTCTACCAATTAATAGATCATAATTTGGTGAAAATTGATGTAAAAGAAATTCACTATTATTTTTAAACAAGTTGTTGGAAAGGATAATAACCTTTTTTGTGATAGTTAAAGGTCCATTGCTGGTTTGAATAAAACAATCGGTATCATGAATTGGTAAATTAAAAACATTGGATGTCATCATATTGACGGTAGATCCTTTATCTATTAAACATTTCAAATTTTTGCCTTTATAAGTGATAATTATGTATTGTTGGTTTCCGAGGCTGGGAGCTGAAAAATTTTCGGCTTTCTCGATTTCTATTTCATTTGATGGCTCTGTTTCTTGTTCGGTTGTGGCTGTTTGTGTGTATGTGTCGTCTGAGGTTTGTGGGTAACATTGTTCCTGATAATATTGAGGATAGTATTCGGAATAATAGGCTAATTGATTATAATATTCTTGCTGCATATAATCGTGATAATTTATTTCTTCTTGGTTTCTTGTTCCTTCATCAACGCTCATTTTACTTTGTCCACTTTTTACAGGTCTAGCACGCTTTGCTGGTTGATTGACTATGTCAGGACTATTATAAGGGGATTGTTGTGGGGTTACTTGTGCATGTTGTCCGAAACGATTATTGTCAAATTGGTTTTGTCTAACATTTGGTCTGAATGTATGGTATATTGGTCTGACTGGATTTGGCATTGGTTGTATTGGTCGAGGTGAATATTGATTAGGTGGAACAATGTTATTGTTAGTATAATTAGTTGTTGGAGGAAGATATGGTTGTTGAAAATAAGGACGATATGGGACATGGTGGTTGAAGAAGTGTTGGAAATTTTTTAATATTGGGACTTGGGGGTGACGGCTTAAAATTTGTATCTTGTTTTATTTTATTTTGGTTTGAATTTAGACAGGGTTCTTCATAAAGGTTTTTTTCCTGTAATAAGTATATTAAAGATCTCAAATCGGGAATTTCGCAATTTATAATTCGAATGCAAATATTTATAGGTAATTTTTGAATTAGGTCGTCGTCGACCAGTCCGAAGAGCATCGGCCTTTGCCTAGCATCATTGGTGGTGTAAAGTGCTAGTATGTAGTCGATTCGATATATGAACGTATATAGAGCGTTCTTGTTTCCGGTGAATTTTTCCACATTTTTCAGTTGATTGATCACTTGTGTCATACTCGCATCAGAAAGGGGGGTTGTTGCATCTCCATCCATTTTGTTGTTTAATTTTGTTTTATTCTTGGTTGGTTGGGTTTTTTTTTTTATTTATTTGTTTCGGGCTTTGTTCTTTTTTGGGCGCCACACCCCCTTCGCCTCAAATTTGTAAGTCCCGTATATCAAATATTAGTGCATTTATGCAAGGTGTTAACATACATATGAATGACATGACCATGCTCAACAAGTTTGATCAAAATCGTTGCTCTAGAAAAAAAGTTATTAAACATTTAACTTCCCATAACGTAAACATGCAAAGCAGCCAAAGAATAGCTGACGCACCGACTTGCGCTTGTGTCTGCGTGCGCCTGTGTGTTTGTGTGTGTATGTGTTGCTTGTAATGATCATACATATACATATGTATATAAAAGAAATTGAGAATGCACGGAATTACGGTTTTTCGCAGGGTTCAGGGTATACCTTACTCGAGCGGTCTCCACTAGAGTTTTCTTACTGGTTTTTGGCTTTGTGATTTTGATGTGTGCAGCGTCGGTATTTGATTTAGTGTTTGTATTAACTATTTTATTTCGTTAACTGTTTATTTTGGTTAGTGTTTCATTTATCATTGTTGTGCATTTGTGCAAGGTGTAACCCTGAAATCGGGAATTTCGCAATTTATAATTCGAATGCAAATATTTATAGGTAATTTTTGAATTAGGTCGTCGTCGACCAGTCCGAAGAGCATCGGCCTTTGCCTAGCATCATTGGTGGTGTAAAGTGCTAGTATGTAGTCGATTCGATATATGAACGTATATAGAGCGTTCTTGTTTCCGGTGAATTTTTCCACATTTTTCAGTTGATTGATCACTTGTGTCATACTCGCATCAGAAAGGGGGTTGTTGCATCTCCATCCATTTTGTTATTTAATTTTGTTTTATTCTTGGTTGGTTGGGTTTTTTTTTTATTTATTTATTTCGGGTTTTGTTCCTTTTTGGGCGCCACGCCCCCTTCGCCTTAAATTTGTAAGTCCCGTATATCAAATATTAGAGACGGGCAGAAGGTGTCGTGGCAGACAATATAAAGTATATATATTATTGATCAGGGAGACAAGCCAAGTCGATTTTTATGTAGGTCGCGCACATCGAGTTTGTTTCAGAAATCCGATAACCGTTATCGTTTTATTGTTATCAATTAAAAAGCAAAATTTAAATTTATGTAAAAAATTCTATTTAATTCATCTTTCTAGCTAGTCTTCAAATTTTGCATTTAGAGTTATGTAAACCTTACGCAATTTCGGTTTTTGTTACAATGTGCACCACGCCCCCTTCGCCTCAAATTTTTAGGTCCCCTATATTAAATACTAGATACTTGTGCTTTGGCACATACACACATATGAATGACATGATCATGCCTAACAATGTTGATTAAAATCGTTGCTCTAGAAAAATAGTTATTAAACATTTAATTTCCCATAACACAAACATGCAAAGCAGCCAAAGAATAGCTGACGCACCGACTTTCGCTTGTGTGTGCGCGCGCCTGTGTGTATGTGTATGTATGTGTTGCATGTAATGAACATATGTATATACGTATGTATATAAAAAAAATTGAGAATGCTCGGAATTAGGTTTTTCGCAGGGTTCAGGGTATACCCTAGTCGAGCGGTCTCGACTAGAGTTTTCTTACTTGTTTTTGTCCTCGTCGGTATTTGATTTAGTGTTATTATTATTATTTTGTTAGTGTTATTAACTATTTTATTTCGTTCACTGTTGATTTTGGTTATTGTGTCATTTATCATTGTTGTGCATTTGTGCAAGGTGTAACCCGCTGTGATTTTTGTTTTTTTTTTTTATACCCTGAACCCATTGAAAATGAGAAATCAGGGTATGTTTTTGTTGAAATGTATGTAACAGGTAGGCAGAAGGAGGCGTGGCAGACAACATAAAGTATATGTATTCTTGATCAGGGAGACAAGCCGAGTCGATTTAGCCCTGTCCGTCTGTCCGTCTGTCTGGCTGTCTGGCTGTCCGTCTGTCTGTCTGTCCGTCTGCCTGTCCGTATGTATGAACGCATCGATCTCAGAACTTACAATAGCTAGAGACTTTAAATTCTTTTGGAGGTCGCGCATATCGAGTTTGTTTCAGAAGAGTTTGGTTCAGGGCCATTGAAAATGGGAAATCAGGGTATGTTTTTGTTGAAATGTATGTAAAAGGCCGAAGGAGGCGTGGCAGACAACATAAAAAATATGTATTCTTGATCAGGAAGACAAGCCAAGTCGATTCAGCTCTGTTAGTCTGTCTGTCTGTCCGTATGTATTGTAACGAACCTTCGGTTTGCCCCGAGTTTAAGCCGGGCCGCACTCAGCCGACTGTGTGTTCGTTCCTACAACTGGATGTACTCGCTGGCACTCTAGACTGCGTCTCAGAAGGCTTACGTTGCTTTCGCACGGCTACCCTCACTAACCTTACTCTCCTGTTCAGGTTACGCTGCTCTAGCACCAGCTGCCGGCCGTACCTCTGTCCTCAAGGATACGGTTTGGTATGCGTCCAGGATATTCCTCTGAATATCCTTGTATGTATCCCACGATGTCCACTTTTCACTCCCCTCTTTATTCGGTAAACACGAAACTTTCGTGTTTTATATTTGTCCGAAGTTTTTAAATTTGGCGCCATTCCAATCGTTCTGCTCCTCTTTGTGCGGCCACTTCTAGGCGAGATTTGCCAGCTTCGGACCCTGGCGACTGGCTCCTCTCACCCTTGGGAACCCACTAATAGGGATTCCGGGCTCCGCGGGAAATTTCGGTGCACCAGACGACGTTCGTGAGCTGGTTCTGGGGTGTCGCCACGCTGGCACCGGGCAGACGGTTTGGCATAATCCTCATTCGCGCACAGCTCCAGCAGATTCGCTGGCCAGTGCGCGAGGATCGGCCTAATCTATTCTGCCGATGCCCTAGCTTCACTACCCAGACCCTCCCTCTGGCGCTGAAATTTCCCCAGGCCATTCTTGTGAGTCTGTGTACAACAGTATTAGTTTGTCTTGCTGGTTTATTTGTAACTGTATTGTTTTTTTTTTTGTTTTAGGTTTCGTGTCGAAACAGTCTGCATCCTGTGCGGGATCGTCGCACCCGGTAGCGTATGCCCTTAACCCACATCACCCGTGCTGTTCGGCCCGTCCCCGCAGCTTGGATGGGGCTGGCCTGCTCTGCCACTTCTGCAGGCCACTCCTCGCGTTGCACCTCCTTCCATTGCCCACCCCCCGCTGGCTCTGGGCACGACGTTTGCCGCTGCAAAGTCGGCCTTGGGGGAGGTGAGTGCGTGGGCGCCGAATGCTGCCTCTGCAGCGTGGGCCTGGCGTTGCCCCGCCTATTCCACGAGTCGGCCGGGCTCTCCTCGGGTTCTCTCGTAGGCGGTGGCGGTGGTGGTGGTGACGGCGCCGCCATCAGCAGCTCCAGCTGCTCCTCCAGACGAAAACCTCGTGGCCACGCCGGAATGGCCTCGTGCCACTCCACCTCGACGTAGGCTACGTGTCTGATGTGGCCATCCATCAGGCTCTCCTCGTGCCTAGCACTGATCTGCACCGGTGCTGGCCCCGCTTCCTCCTCCTCGTCGGAGCTGGAGATGATAATGACTTCATCCTCTGGTTCCGGTACCTCCTCTTCCGACTCGTCGTTCTCCTCCGGCACCTCCACGTCCGACTCATCGCTCACGATGACGACGTCGACGTCGTCCTCGGCGTCCTCGCGAAATGGTGTGGATGCACGCGGCGGTCGCCACGGCGACGAGTGCAGTGGCGAATAATGCCCGTTGTGCATGTTGGCATACTCGGATCCTGTGCCCTCTTTTGCTCTCTTTCTAGCCCGAGATGCACTCTTCCCACCACCCAACCTTAGCGCTGACTTCCAGATCCCTATCGCCGTCGCCTAATTCGCGCCTTTGCCCTTTTTGCCCTTGACGGTCGCATATGGTTGTTGTTGCCCGTTTTACATGTTTGGGCTATGTTTGCCGATTCCAGCTGTTTTGTTGTTGCCCGTTTTGCATATTTGGGCTATGCTCGGGCGATGCGCGCTTGTTGTTATTGTTGTAGCCGCGCTTTCTCTCAGCACAGCTGCAGGCATTCGCTTGCTCTCGCGATCCCAGCTTCGGCTCGCCTCGGCCGTACCGATCGCCGCTCAGCTGCCCGAGTTCAATGGCCTCTGTGCCCGGCCGCATTGTTGTTTTTACTCTCTCTCTCTCTCTCTCTCCACTGTTCCAATGCTCTCGCCGTGGCTTGAGCGTGCATGTGCATTTGCAAGTGCGTGGGCGTACGCAAATCTACGTGTGTGGTGGTGTCCGTTTCGCATTTGCTTTTTCGCTCGTCTTCATGAGCCGCGCTGTGCAGCCTAGATTGTTGTTGTTTGTGACGGCGCTCTCTCGCATCACACTGGGAATACTGTTCCAGCTGCGATTGTTGTTGTTTTCGGCGTCATTTCGTGCGCGCGCTGATAGTCCTCCGTATCGTGGAGCCAGTTTTGCCGCAAATCCTTCAGCGGCATTAGACAGGTAGCGCTCTTTCGCCCACACCCTGTCCCCTATGGCTGGTTTTCACTGTCGCCGCCTCAGATTGTAATGCCGCGCCTGATCCTGAGCCGCCTTTTCCAGATTTCGCCTTACAATCTGGTACACTTCGGCCAATTTGGTGGCTCTCTCCGTGGGTGCTTGTGTTGCCTGGCCTGTTCCCACAGTCTGTGCGTCAAACAAGGCCTTAGGCAACCTTGGCTCACGCCCTTGAGTGAGGAAGGCTGCGCAATACCCTGTAGAGGCCTAGACGCTGCTGTTGACGGCCAGTGTCAACTCTGGTAGAGCCTCGTCCCAACAACGTTGATCGCTGCCCGCAAATTGAGCGATCATCGTCTTGACCGTGCGATTGGCCCTCTCTGTGGGATTCTCTTGAGGCGTGTATGGCGCCGTCAACTGATGATGCACTCCTAGCTCATCCAAGAATCCCTTGAAGGCACGGCTCGTGAATTGAGTGCCATTATCCGTGATGAGCACTTTCGGCACTCCAAATCTGGCCACGATCCGCTCCCTAAATGCCTTTTGAAGCGCCGCTGTATTTGCGCTTCTCAACGGCACCATCTCCGTCCACTTGGAGAATCTGTCGATGAACACCAAGAGCATGGTGTTCCCGTGCTTCGACCTGGGTAGCGGTCTGACAAAGTCGGCGCATACCGTCCCCCATGGCTCCTCAGGGATCTGGGTCAGCATCTGTCCGGCCGCCTTGAGTTGACTGGCCTCGCAGCGCTGCACGTATCCTCGCACGTCTCGATACATACCGGGCCAGTAGTATCTTGCTGCCACTCGAGCAATCGTTTTTCGGCTTCCCAGGTGACCGGCGGTAGCCGCATCGTGGTTCTCTTCCAGAACCTGCTTGCGCTGCTCGCTCGGCACGCATAGCTTCCATGCAGCCACATCTTCATGGCCAGCTTGATGAGGAATGTGTCTGTACATTCCCCGCTGATTGGCTTTTGCTTGCGACCAAGTAACAAACTTCTTCCTCCAGAGGCTGTCGCGACAGAGCATCGGCTACTACATTTTGCTTGCCCTTCCTGTACCGGATCTCGAAGTCAAATTGTTGTAGCTCCAATGCCCATCTGGCGATTCTGCCTGAAGGACTCTCAATGGAGTTGAGCCACTTCAGCGCCATGTGATCGGTCACCACCACGAAGTGATAGCCTTCCAAGTAAGGCCTTAACTTCCGGATGCCCCAGACGATCGCTAGGCATTCCTTCTCCGTTGCTGAATAGTTCCGCTCCGCGCTATTCAGTGTCCGACTGGCATAGGAGATGACCCTCTCTCCATCCTCTGAAGTTTGCGTCAGAATTGCGCCGAGCCCATAGTTGCTCGCATCCGTCTGTAAGCAGAACGGCTTTGAAAAATCCGGGCATGCCAAGACTGGTGATTCCGTCAGCTTGGCCTTTACAGTGTAAAAGCCCTCTGACGCTCCTCGGTCCACTCCCACTTGACTCCTTTCTTCAAGAGCGCATTGAGTGGGTGTACTGTGGTCGCAAAGTCAGGCACAAAGCGGCGATACCAGGATGCCACGCCCACATATTGTCGCAACTCCGTCACGTTTGCGGGAGGCTTAAGTTCCGCAATCGCGGCAACTTTTTCTGGGTCCGTACGGATGCCATGTTCCGTCACCTTGTGGCCCAGATATTTCAGCTCCTTTTTGAAGAAATCGCACTTGTCGATGTTGATCTTCAAATTGGCAGCTCTCAGCCGCCGGAACACCTCTCGCAGGTTGTTCATATGCTCCTGGCGGGTCCTCCCAATGACGATGATATCATCGAGGTACGCAAAAGCATGCGGCATCATCTCTGGGCCAATGACTTGATCCAGAGCCCTCTGGAACGTCGCTGGTGCTGAGTGAAGGCCGAACGGCATCACCTTCCACTGGAACAGCCCCTTTCCTGGAACTGTAAATGCCGTGAGTGGTCGGCTAGCCTCCTCCATGGGTATCTGCCAATACCCATCCTTCAAGTCCAGGCTCGTTATGTAGCGAGCCTCTCGAAGCTGGTCTAGAATGTGATGCACTCGAGGCAGCGGATATGCATCTTTTATAAATCGGCTGTTGAGCTGTCGGAAATCCACGCACAGCCGCCACTTGCCGTTCTTCTTCCGCACCATTACTATGGGAGCGCTGTGTGGGCTCTTCGAGGGCTCTCTGCATCCTTTAGCCAGGAGCTCATTTACCTGGCTGTTGATCTCCGCCTGCATCTTCGGGTTCTTAGGGAAATATCGCTGCTTTATTGGCCGCTTGTCGTGCATCGTGATCCGGTGCTCGGTGATGTCAGTGGTGCCCTTTATCTGCTGGAATTTGGCCAATTCCTGCCTCAGGAACGCGTCCACCTCCACATCCTCATGAAGTGGGTGTGGCGATCCTGGATTCGCCTCCATTTAGCTTCTGCGGTGGTAGGTGGACTCACCTTCGCATTCAGCGTCGCCCATAGCCATCAATCTGGGCTTGCTCTGCCTGTGTTGCTGCCTCAGCTTCTCCCGATCCCTCTCCAAGTCCTCGAACTCGTCCGCCAACATCTTCAGCTCCGTCAGGCTCCGGAACTGGTAAGGCCGAGCATAGGCGCGCAGATCCGGCAAGCTGCCATTATATATCAGCTTCATCTCCCGATCCGCCGCATAGCGTAGTGGCCTCATCAGGGTCTGCATTTCCACCATATACAGCTTGAACGCCTCACCCAGCATCTGCTTCCGCCTCGAGACTTCCTCCTTAATGTTCTCCAGGTAGTCTCTCGGCAAGAAGAATCTCTGGAAGCTGCTCACTAATGCTTCCCACGACGTCCAGTGTCGATTATTGGCCACGTACCATTTCAGGGCCATGCCCTTGAGCAGCTCCGGCATCGCCCTCGGGATCAGGTCCAGATTCAGGCCATATGTGTCGGCCGACCACTCCACCTGCTCCAGAAATTCCAGAGGCTTCGATGTTCCGTCAAATTGGAAGCCCCATTCGCGCACCTGTTTGGCCACCTTGGAATACTCCAGTCCTGCCAGACGCGGCTCTCGCGTCCTTATTTCGGGCTGTGGAGTGGATGTGGCTCTCCAGGGTCCTTGCTGGGTCTCATTAAGGCGGGCAGCGGCGGCACTAGTGGATGGCAGTGATACTCGCGGGCCTTGTGTCCTCTCCTCTCGATCCTCCAGATCCTCTTCCTCGACGGCGGTCAACATTTCCTCTTCGTGGCGACCGTCGCCCATGGAGGACAGCAATGTCGGCGAGCCTCGGGGAAAATGGAATCCTTCCCTCATGCTCGTCGACCCACTCGCCGAATTGCCTCCGCATTGTGTCCAGAGTGCCTGACAGGCTCACTCCGAACTCCAGGCCGTAGCGTATCACCTCCTCCTTCTTAAGGTTATATACCCACGCTCGCACCATATTTATATTTGTCTAAAAGCACTTAAATCGACTCTATTTATCGCAGGGCCCCACGTTGGGCGCCAGTTGTAACGAACCTTCGGTTTGCCCCGAGTTTAAGCCGGGCCGCACTCAGCCGACTGTGTGTTCGTGCCAACAAATTTATATGTTGGGCGCCTGCCGATAAATAATAAGTCCTGCTTTTAGATTTAATAATATAAACTGGTTTATTCACGTTGGTATATAACTATTTTAGTACAGCAAAGTGATTTCTTAGGCTATAGCTGTACACGGCTAAGCCCGCAGGATTCGCAGGTGCCGTGAGGAGCACTTCGGCTAACGAGCGGTTAGCCTCTGAGCCGTCTAGAGGTTGCAGAACACTCCAGAGTACGCCAGGATACGCGCTGTGATCTCTAGCGGTTCGCCGAGAGTATCACAGGCACTCCTACTGCTAGATTCGCTCGCTGGCACTCTAGACCGCGCCTCAAAGACGTGCGCTCTTCCGTACGACTACTCTCACGTACCTCTTACTCCTGGTTGTAGGGCACGCCACTCCTTGGAACGCTTTCCGAGCACACCTTAGAGCTGGCTGGGCTAGCGCACGCTGGTCTCCACAGGATCGTAGTTCTGCCGTGAGAAGCACTCCGGCTAGCGATCGATTAGCCTCTGAGCCGTCTAGAGGTTGCAGAGCATTCCAGGGTACGCCAGGATACGCGCTGTATACTCCAGCGGTTCGCTTGGATCACCACACGTACTCCTACAACTGGATGTACTCGCTGGCACTCTAGACTGCGTCTCAGAAGGCTTACGTTGCTTTCGCACGGCTACCCTCACTAACCTTACTCTCCTGTTCAGGTTACGCTGCTCCAGCACCAGCTGCCGGCCGTACCTCTGTCCTCAAGGATACGGTTTGGTATGCGTCCAGGATATTCCTCTGAATATCCTTGTATGTATCCCACGATGTCATCTATGTCCCTCGTTGTCCTTCGTTGTCCTTTGTTGTCCTTCGTTGTCCTTCGTTTCACTTTGTACTTTTCACTCCGTTGACACTCGGCACTTTCACTTTTCACTGGAATCGACTGACCCAGTGCCGAGCCGTGAGCGTCTTTTTATAGCAGCGCCGCAGGCCCTGCTTCGGCTCTGGAGCGGGGCCTGCCTCGGCTCTCTGTAGCGGGGCCTGTCTCCTCTTCGTTTCTGCCTTAACGGCAACATCGCCTTATTTTGTGCGACGCCAAATACGCGTGATCGTGTGGCAGCCTCTCATTGGCCGAAGCACCGTTACACGCCTGCGAGTGAAAGTAATAGCTACTTTCTCGCGGCTACGAACGGCACTTCGGCTAGCGGTGCACGATCAACGCAGAGAGTGCGACGCGAGTAAATCGCTGAATTGGTAAGAGCGAGCGAGACGACTCATCGCTCGCCTTTGACCCTTTCCAGTCGCGAGGGTCGCTCTTACCGTACTCGCGTCGCTGTGTGGAACATTTATATGCCTGCACGCCCACCCATATAAATGCACAGCAAATACATGCAATTATACAGGTTGTGACGTGCCTGCATATAATGTTCCTCACAGTATGAACGCGTCGATCTCAGAACTTACACTAGCTAGAGACTTCAAATTTTTTGGTTTCAGAAATTGGACTAGAAACCAAAATTTAAATTCAGCTAAAAAATTCTATTTAATTCATCTTTCTAAATAGAGTCTTTAAGTTTTGCATTTAGTGCAAAAGTATGTCAGTCTTACGCAATTTCGGGTTTTGTTATATTTTGGGCGCCACGCCCCTTCGCCTCAAATTTGTAAGTCCCGTACATCAAATACTAGAGACGGGCAGAAGGTGTCGTGGCAGACAATATAAAGTATATATTCTTTATCAGGGAGACAAGCCGGGTCGATTTAGCCCTGTCTGTCTGTCCGTCTGTCTGTCTGTCAGTATGTATGAACGTGTCGATCTCAGAACTTACACAAGCTAGAGACTTCAAATTTTTTGGTTTCAGAAATTCGATAACTGTTATCGTTTTATTGTTATCGTATAAAAAGCAAAATTTAAATTCAGCTAAAAATTCTATTCAATAATTTCTGCCTAACACTCATTGCTTTAATTGCGTTTATCAGAGGGCTTGCAGCTCGTGCACTCGCACTCCAAGCAGCTGACAAAACAATTCTAATTTGCTAAAATGCAAAACAAAGCATAAAATAATCAGATTTGGCATTATGAAAAGTGAAAAGCTTTTAACTGTTGCACTTGCGTAAATTAAATGTCATTAAAATTATTTTCATAGCGCCACACGGAAAACTATAAAACTTGAGCAGAAGTGGGGGGTGGACTAGGGGCTGACTAGGGGTTGACTATGGACTGGGGCTTTCTTTCTAGCTAGTCTTCAAATTTTGCATTTAGAGTTATGTAAGCCTAACGCAATTTCGGTTTTTGTTACATTTTGGGCGCCACGCCCTCTTCGCCTCAAATTTTTAAACGTGCCCAACACGTTTGATCAAAATCGTTGCTCTAGAAAAATAGTTATTAAACATTTAACTTCCCATAACGTAAACATGCAAAGCAGCCAAAGAATAGCTGACGCACCGACTTGCGCTTGTGTCTGCGTGCGTTTGCGTTTGTGTGTGTATGTGTTGCTTGTAATGGACATACATATACATATGTATACAAAAGAAATTGAGAATGCTCGGAATTACGGTTTTTCGCAGGGTTCAGGGTATACCCTAGTCGAGCGGTCTCGACTAGAGTTTTCTTACTTGTTTTTGTCCTTGTAATTTTGATGTGTGCAGCGTCGGTATTTGATTTAGTGTTTTTATTAACTATTTTATTTCGTTAACTGTTTATTTTGGTTAGTGTTTCATTTATCATTGTTGTGCATTTGTGCAAGGTGTAACCCGCTGTGATTTTTTTTTTCTTATACCCTCAACCCTGAAATCGGGAATTTCGCAATTTATAATTCGAATGCAAATATTTATAGGCAATTTTTGAATTGGGTCGTCGTCGACCAGTCCGAAGAGCATCGGCCTTTGTCTAGCATCATTGGTGGTGTAAAGTGCTAGTATGTAGTCGATTCGATTTATGAACGTATGTAGAGCGTTCTTGTTTCCGGTGAATTTTTCCACATTTTTCAGTTGATTGATCACTTGTGCCATACTCGCATCAGAAAGGGGGGTTGTTGCATCTCCTTCCATTTTGTTGTTTAATTTTGTTTTATTCTTGGTTGGTTGGGTTTTTTTTTTTTTTATTTACTTATTTTGGGTTTTGTTCCTCTTTGGGCGCCACGCCCCCTTCGCCTCAAATTTGTAAGTCCCGTATATCAAATATTAGAGACGGGCAGAAGGTGTCGTGGCAGACAATATAAAGTATATATATTATTGATCAGGGAGACAAGCCAAGTCGATTTTTATGTAGGTCGCGCACATCGAGTTTGTTTCAGAAATCCGATAACCGTTATCGTTTTATTGTTATCGATTAAAAAGCAAAATTTAAATTTATCTAAAAAATTCTATTTAATTCATCTTTCTAGCTAGTCTTCAAGTTTTGCATTTAGAGTTATGTAAGTCTTAAACAATTTCGGTTTTCATTACAATGTGCACCACGCCCCCTTCGCCTCAAATTTTTAAGTCCCGTATATCAAATACTATATACTTGTGCTTTGGCACGTACACACATATGAATGACATGATCATGCCTAACAATGTTGATCAAAATCGTTGCTCTAGAAAAATAGTTATTAAACATTTAACTTTCCATAACGTAAACATGCAAAGCAGCCAAAGAATAGCTGACTCACCGACTTGCGCTTGTGTCTGCGTGCGCCTGTGTGTTTGTGTGTGTATGTGTTGCTTGTAACGGACATACATATACATATGTATATAAAAGAAATTGAGAATGCTCGGAATTACGCTTTTTCGCAGGGTTCAGGGTATACCCTAGTCGAGCGGTCTCGACTAGAGTTTTCTTACTTGTTTTTGTCCTTGTAATTTTGATGTGTGCAGCGTCGGTATTTGATTTAGTGTTTGTATTAACTATTTTATTTCGTTCACTGTTTATTTTGGTTAGTGTATCATTTATCATTGTTGTGTATTTGTGCACCCATTGAAAATGAGAAATCAGGGTATAATGTTTTTGTTGAAATGTATGTAACAGGTAGGCAGAAGGAGGCGTGGCAGACAACATAAAGTATATGTATTCTTGATCAGGGAGACAAGCCGAGTCGATTTAGCCCTGTCCGTCTGTCCGTCTGTCTGGCTGTCTGGCTGTCCGTCTGTCTGTCTGTCCGTCTGCCTGTCCGTATGTATGAACGCATCGATCTCAGAACTTACAATAGCTAGAGACTTTAAATTCTTTTGGAGGTCGCGCATATCGAGTTTGTTTCAGAAGAAGGTGTCGTGTCAAAGTATATATATTCTTGATCAATGAGACAAGCAGAGTCGATTTAGCCCTGTCCGTCTGTCTGTCTGTCCGTCTGTCTCAGAACTTACAATAGCTAGAGACTTCAAATTTTTCTGTAGGTCGCGTAAGTTATGTAACTTTAAACAATGAAATGATCACTGCCTTTATTGGTACTGGCAAAACAACTTCCATATTAGATAGGAATAAATTGTTACAATATCCTCGAAGAACTTTGTGTCACCCAATATCATTTTCGTCTCTTAATTCAAAATCGTTAATAACGCAAGAAATTATAACTGATTTGCCACGCCCCCTTCACCCCATATTTGTAACTCCCGTATATCAAATACTAGAGACTTGTGCTTTGGCACATACATACATATGGATGACATGATCACGCCCAACAAGTTTGATCAAAATCGTTGCTCTAGAAAAAAAGTTATTAAACATTTAATTTCCCATAACATTGCCATGCAAAGCAACCAAAGAACAGCTGACGCACCGACTTCCGCTTGTGTGTATGTTTTGCTTGTAATGAACGTACATATGCATGTGTATATAAAACAAACAAAGAATGCTTGGAATAGCGGCTCTTCGAAGGGTTCAGGTTTTACCCAAGTCGAGCGGTCTCGACTAGAGTTTTCTTACTTGTTTAATAACCAATCGTGTACCATTGCACAGCCGTGGTGGGTTCAAGTTACGGAGCAAAATCACCGGAGATCCTACTTTCAATTGTAAGTGGTGCGGTGGCATGCCTGGCAAATCCAAGGAATTCAAAAATTCTACTGGGTAATTTACAGCTTCGATAGTATTGCAAACTGTGTCAACAGATTTGTATGACACAGAGTTTGTTGGCAACAATTATTGTATCTTGAAATTTAATCCGTGAAAGTCCACATTTTTCGCTGCTAAAATGGCTCTTTCTGCCAGCCACTCAAGATTTATATATTGTGTGTGTACATCGGGAAATATACAGTCGATGAGAACATCTTGCGAGTGGACGATTGTGCAAAAACCAGTTGGTAATTTTATTGATCCAGTATTTTCATGTACGGCAACTTTCCCATTGCCAATATCTAATAGCTGTTTCGAAAAAGTTTCGGCGGATGGATCCTGAAGCGTTTGAACGCGCATGTTCACCGTCAGTTGTACTCGTTCAACATTACGCCACAGTCGGGACGATTTGAGGCAAGCATTAATTTCATCAGCGTATGTTGATCGTGGAATAACGGGAAGTGTTTGTCTGAAATCACCTGAAAGGAGTAACAAAGTGCCTCCAAATAGTTTGTCGTTGTTTTTTATATCTTTCATTGTCCTATCCAATGCCTCCAGCGAATGCTTATGTGCCATGGTGCATTCATCCCAGATAATAATTTTACACTGTTTCAGCACAGTGGCCATGGATGATTGTTTTTTAATGTTACAAACTGCATCTGGGTTATTTTGAATATTCAGTGGCAGCTTAAATGCCGAATGAGCTGTTCTGCCTCCATCTAATAAAGTAAATTTGTGCTTGGGCCGGGAAACATGTAGTAAGTACAATAGCAAATAGTAATCGAATTTGTATTCTTGTGCAGTTTAATGCTGCTTCAGCAAGCATACTGTCCCAATGATTGTCGTCTTCTAGCAAGCCTAGTGCAAGACATGCATCTTTATACGTTGGATACTGTTGTCCGTTTACTTCACGTATAGCTTGAAATGACAATGGTCCGGTGACATTAACCAACAACAGTCGTAGATAAAAGCATTCGGTCTGCCTTGGATGGACTGTATATACACGACCCAAATTATTTGACTTAAATAAGCCGGGGCACGCCTCAACTAGTGTGCCTTGCTTGCGGGGCATCCATTTTTTCGATTGAGCCCATAAAAAATATTGAGGTATTTCTGAACACTTCAGTGTTTGTGCGAAGGCACCAAAAGCATCTGCACGATTACACAATGCAAAAAATTCGGTGAGCGTAGTTTTTGGTGGATTTACAGCTTGATGAAGCGCTGTTTCGTTCGTGAAAAATACGCGCTGTCCGTTTTCAAGGTGGACAGCTAAATGCATAACTGCTGGATCTCGTTCATGAATCGCGAAACCGAAGATACGCCAGACAGCTTCATTGGAGCTGATATACCGGCCAGTTTGGTAATTCGTTATTTCGTCATTTTGATTTAACGGAGGTGCACTGTTATTGGTATTTTCAATTCTAAATACAGCCATATCCCTTTATTTACATACTTGCAAATATACTTAATGCTCTTCACCGAACTGCAGAACTCAACATTTATATGAGCACTGTATGTTTTGCTCAGTAGAGGTGAATATGGCACCACCCACCGATTATCAATATCAATATCTACGTTGTTGATAGTTTTAATGAATGATTGTCCGCCATTTTCGGTACTCCTTCGACGATATATTGGATATCCGTCTACATTTGTAACCGTATCGTTGATGAAATCTTTAGGAAAACGCTTTGTACATTTTCCGTCTACCATGCAAGGCGATGAACGATTCAGACCTCCGCAAGGGCCATGAATCATGTTTGCAGTAACAATATCAAACAGTAATTGATCAGTGGATGGATCTGGAATCTCTGCAGAAATTAAACTATCGATGTCATCAGGGCGTATTTTATGGATAAACCAAATCAAAATGTGAGTGGCTTTTGCCACTCAACCGAATACATCCAACAACGTGTAGGGCCAAATACATGCAATTTTGTAATAAAGCTTATTAGAGACTTTAATTTTTGTTTGAACACACGTGCTGTAATGTCATGACGATGTATTGCACTTTGTCCAGGTAATAATAACGATGTAATTTCCTGCCATTTTGGATTACATGTAAAAGTAATAAAAAAGCACGGTCGTCCATAATCACGTACGAAGGTCATAGCATCCTGTATGTATTCTTGCATGTGACGTGGACTACCTATGTACGATGATGGTAGGATGACAGAGTTACCGATTTCGGCAGTATCAGCGTTGCTGGCAATAGCATCTCGCAAGTTAATGTATTCTTCCGCACGCAGCTTCTGTTGGTTAAATGGCAAGTATCGTAGTCGTTCACTCTCTATCTTGACGTACATGTCGACCATAAATTGTTGGCAAAGCTCACGACATCGTAGAATGATATTATCCTGACCACGTCTAATCATCAACCGAAACGAATAGAAATCCTTTGAGCTGATATTCTTGTTTGTTTCGGTTCCTATAATAGTATATCCATGTATTAATTGAAGAGTTTTCATATTCTTAATGAATGAATTACCTGTTACCGGATCTCGTTGCTTAAGGTTTATGCAATATCCGTCTTGTCCCTTCCAAAAAATGAGTGGATATTGGAGAGCATCATATAAACGATGGGTATCAGGAATAGACTGAAGAGAATTATTTCTTCTTCGAATCACGATTTGTCGCGTAGCTGTATGGTCGCCAACCATGATTCCAGCCACGTCGTCAACAACAGGTGCGTTGAATCGACGTATATGCCCTCCAGCTGGTGTTCTATCAGGATTGATGAAAATAGCGTGATTGTCACTTTGTAGCTTATGCATATGTGATTTGAATTATTTCAACAATTCGTTGTGCTCATTTAACAGAGCGTCCAGCTCGCTGACAATGCGCGTTGCAAATGGTGAATTGAGGTGATTATAGTTGCAACGTGTATTCACGCGATTGGCGAGTGCCCGTTCGGAGTCCTCGCCACCCATAAAGTAAATTTGTAAAAATTTATAAGGTTCGTTTGGCATTGGTAGTAATGAGTGTGTGGTAAATTTGGCCTTTGATTTTGAATGTGGAATTAAATTGTTGACCATTTGCAGCAGTATTTTTAACTATTTCCGTTGCTCCGAACGATGTCATTTGAAAACATGAATTGAATTGCCGAATTGAACGCAAGAACAGCGAAGAATTTGGATCAGTACCAATAAGGAGGCCGTGCAATGGTTTCGGCGGTGTTTCAATTTCTGGTAGTTTCACTTTTCCTGATGAGCAACACATCCCAATTGGCTCATTTTTAAATTTAAGGGCTTGACAGTGCGGGCATTCCTTGTCCAATGTACCAATTACCACTTTGGAATGAGCGTAATATTCAACATCAGGCTCATACTGAAATGCTAGTCGAAGAAATGAATGTGATGTAAATGTTCGAAGTACTTGTTGATGTTGGTCAATCCCTCTACGTCTGTTGGCTACGAATCTGCGCGCTTCTCTTCGTTCCAATTGTCTTTGTTGGTTTCGCTCATCTCGTACCTCTTGTAATTGTGATGCACGTAACTGCGCCATTCTTACACGGACATCTGCATTACTTTGTTGCCTTTCTGCATCTGATCTTATTGCTCTTCTGTCTTGCATGCCTCTAGATCTGTTTGTTTGACGACTCAAATTAGCCCCCTGCGTGTTCGTGGCATTGTTGTAATAAATCAAGTTGGAAAACTGATTGGTGTATAACGTGTATTATTTTCTTGATCAATAATTAGCGCAGCGAGTTCGGTCGCACTCGAGTTGTAACACCGACTGAACTCGAGACGCACAATTCTTGTGCGCGCTTTCCACCGAACCACACTCGGCGACAGCGACAGAACGCTGGCGCCCCGCTAAAACGGTTCTTCTTAAACCACAAATGCGCCGCCATAATGATGAAATTACTATTATTGTGAAATACCCGAAAACACAAACACACACTCTCACACTCACGCACCGACATATATGTATTTTGTTCACAACATGAGAACACTGAAAGCTGAGTGAAAAATTGTGAGAGGACAACGCAAGCGACAGAAGCCGATTTTTGCATTCTTCTTTCTGTCTGTCTACGGTGTTCTGCTTCCTCCAGAAAAGCTCGCACGCTGCCTTTAAACGGGGTGCCCCTTTCTCGATTTCTATTTCATTTGATGGCTCTGTTTCTTGTTCGGTTGTGGCTGTTTGTGTGTATGTGATAATTTATTTCTTCTTGGCTTCTAGTTCCTTCATCAACGCTCATTTTACTTTGTCCACTTTCTGCAGGTCTAGCACGCTTTGCTGGTTGATTGACTATGCCAGGACTATTATAAGGGGATTGTTGTGGGGTTACTTGTGTATGTTGTCCGAAACGATTATTGTCAAATTGGTTTTGTCTAACATTTGGTCTGAATGTATGGAATAATGGTCTGACTGGATTTGGCATTGGTTGTATTGGTCGAGGTGAATATTGATTAGGTGGAACAATGTTATTGTTAGTATAATTAGGTGTTGAAGGAAGATATGGTTGTTGAAAATAAGGAAAATGGGACATAGGGATGGTTTGGTTGAAGAAATGTTGGAAATTTTTGAATATTGGGACTTGGGGGTGACGGCTTAAAATTTTTATCTTGTTTTATTTTATTTTGGTTTGAATTTAGACAGGGTTCTTCATAAAGGTTTTTTTCCTGTAATAAGTTTATTAAAGATCTCAAATCGGGAATTTCGCAATTTATAATTCGAATGCAAATATTTATAGGTCGTCGTCGACCAGTCCGAAGAGCATCGGCCTTTGCCTAGCATCATTGGTGGTGTAAAGTGCTAGTATGTAGTCGATTCGATATATGAACGTATATAGAGCGTTCTTGTTTCCGGTGAATTTTTCCACATTTTTCAGTTGATTGATCACTTGTGTCATACCCGCATCAGAAAGGGGGGTTGTTGCATCTCCTTCCATTTTGTTGTTTAATTTTGTTTTATTCTTGGTTGGTTGGGTTTTTTTTTTTTTATTTACTTATTTTGGGTTTTGTTCCTTTTTGGGCGCCACGCCCCCTTCGCCTCAAATTTGTAAGTCCCGTATATCAAATATTAGAGACGGGCAGAAGGTGTCGTGGCAGACAATATAAAGTATATATATTATTGATCAGGGAGACAAGCCAAGTCGATTTTTATGTAGGTCGCGCACATCGAGTTTGTTTCAGAAATCCGATAACCGTTATCGTTTTATTGTTATCGATTAAAAAGCAAAATTTAAATTTATCTAAAAAATTCTATTTAATTCATCTTTCTAGCTAGTCTTCAAATTTTGCATTTAGAGCTATGTAAGTCTTAAACAATTTCGGTTTTTGTTACAATGTGCACCACGTCCCCTTCGCCTCAAATTTTTAAGTCCCGTATATCAAAATATTTTCGTCTCTTAATTCAAAATCGTTAATAACGCAAGAAATTATAACTGATTTGCCTCTCGAATTTAAAGAAGATGCAACAATGAGTTGGAAATTGACAACATTTGATAACAAATCATTCGATGCTATTATAGGTCAAAACATTCTTAAACCAAATCAAGATGTGAGCATGAGGTAATCCTCGCTTTTGCCACTCAACCGAATACATCCAACAACGTGTAGTGCCAAATACATGCAATTTTGTAATAAAGCTTATTAGAGACTTTAATTTTTGTTTGAACACACGTGCTGTAATGTCATGACGATGTATTGCACTTTGTCCAGGTAATAATAACGATGTAATTTCCTGCCATTTTGGATTACATGTAAAAGTAATAAAAAAGCACGGTCGTCCATATTCACGTACGAAGTTCATAGCATCCTGTATGTATTCTTGCATGTGACGTGGACTACCTATGTACGATGATGGTAGGATGACAGAGTTACCGATTTCGGCAGTATCAGCGTTGCTGGCAATAGCATCTCGCAAGTGAATGCATTCTTCCGCACGCAGCTTCTGTTGGTTAAATGGCAAGTATCGTAGTCGTTCACTCTCTATCTTGACGTACATATCGACCATAAATTGTTGGCAAAGCTCACGACATCGTAGAATGATATTATCCTGACCACGTCTAATCATCAACCGAAACGAATAGAAATCCTTTGAGCTAATATTCTTGTTTGTTTCGGTTCCTATAATAGTATATCCATGTATTAATGTATTGTAATTTTTATACTATTTCACGTAGTGATATAGTATATTGGTTTTGTGCAATGTCCGTCATGCTGTCCGTCCGTCTGTCCGTATGAACGCAAACCATTTCGACGCTATTGAAGCTAGAGACTTGAAATTTGAAATATATACTCGTGTATACCCTCGTCTGATAAAGTGTCAAGATTTTCCCGATACGTCCACTAGGGGCGTGGCAAATCGGAAAATGCATCTCAGAAACACTACTTCTAGAAGGGCTAGAGAGTTTGGATTTTAACTGAACACTCATGTCGACATCCCAAAATCAAAAAGCTATGGCGGATATATCTACGCCCATTGGGGGCGTCGCAAATCGGGTCAAACTGTATCTTCTACAGTTTTAAAGCTAGAACGCCCAAATTTGGCACGTGGGTTACTGTTAAAATTTTATGGCCACGCCTACTAGGGGCGTGGCAAATCGGATCTGAATATGTGGTGATTTTACTAGTTTCGTTATATTTTGTGCACTATTGATGCTAGAGACTTGAGACTTGGTATATATACTCGGGTTAACATCCCACGACCGATAAGCTATGGCGGATATATCTACGCCTTCAGGGGGTGTGGCAACTAATATCAGCTTATATCTCCCACAGTTTTACTGCTAGAAGCTTCAAAATTGGATGCTAAGTTACTGGGGGCCTCCTCTATCGATTCCCCAAAAATTATTGTTACGCCCCAAAAGGGGCGTGACATACAGAAAAATACCCTGTAATTTTCGCAATTTTCGAATGTAAGCATCCAAACTTTACAGCTAGAATCTTCAAATTTTGCATTTAGTGTTATGTGAGCATTACACAATTTCGGTTTTTGTTAAATTATGGATGCCACGCCCCCTTCGCCTCAAAATTGTAAGTCCCGTTTATCAAATACTAGAGACTTGTGCTTTGGCACATACATACATATGGATGACATGATCACGCCCAACAAGTTTGATCAAAATCGTTGCTCTAGAAAAAAAGTTATTAAACATTTAATTTCCCATAACATTGCCATGCAAAGCAACGAAAGAACAGCTGACGCACCGACTGGCGTTTGTGTGTATGCGCGTCTGTGCGAGTGTGTGTAAGTTTAGCTTGTAATGATCGTACATGTGCATGTGTATATAAAAGAAACAAAGAATGCTTGTAATTAAGGTTCTTCATAGGGTTTAGGGTATACCCTTACCGAGCGGTCTCGACTAGAGTTTTCTTACTTGTTCTACTATAGATCTAGCGAAAGGCTTTCACCAAATTCTCGTTCAGGAACAAGATAGGGAAAAGACAGCGTTTTCTACCTTAAGGGGCATTACGAGTTTAATCGAATGCCATTTGGACTCAAAAATGCTCCTGCCACTTTCCAACGCCTTATAAACACAGTTTTAAAAGAAGAAATAAATAGAATTTGTGTCGTCTATCTTGATGACTTTCTTATTTTTTCCACTAGTTTTTCAGAACATGTTGGCTATATTCACACAATCTTTAAAAAACTTTCTGAAGCAAACCTAAAGTTTCAAATCAACAAATGCAATTTCTTCTCAAAAGAAACTCAGTTTTTGGGTCATGTTTTAACCCCCGAAGGAGTTAGGCCTAACCCAACAAAAGTTAACAGCATTCTTCAGATTAAAATTCCGAGAAATGTTAAACAAATTAGAGCTTTTCTAGGAATCACCGGGTATTATAGAAAGTTCATAAAAGATTTTTCCCAAGTAGCTTATCCATTGATTAAATGCCTTAAAAAGGATGCTAAGATCGATGTTAATGAACCCAACTTCATGATTGCATTTGACAAATTAAAAAGAATCATAACTGAAGCACCGGTACTTAAGTATCCGGATTTCAAAAAGAAATTTCAGCTTATTACTGACGCTAGCAACATAGCTTTAGGTGCTGTTCTGCAACAGGATGGTCAACCTATTTGTTATGCAAGTCGTACATTAAATGATCATGAGAAAAACTATTCTTCTATACAAAAGGAATTACTAGCTATAGTGTGGGCAACAGCTTATTTCCGCCCATATCTCTATGGAGTCAAATTCGACATTTTGTCCGACCACCAACCACTTAAGTGGCTGCTAATTAAATATAATGGAAAAGAACTTAATGAAACACTTTATAGATGGCTTGTGAAGCTTAGCGAATTTAATATAAACGTATCATACATTAAAGGAAAGAATAACCAGGTAGCTGATTTTTAAGCCGAATAAGCAACGACGAAATTTGTGCCGTAAACATAACTAAATCTTGTAACTCTTTAGAAAACAATGTTGATGATATTAGTACCCAACATACACAAGCCGAAGACTTTGTGGACACACCTATTTTAGGCTGCTTAGAAACAGTTGTAAATAGATTTAAAATACAAATCATTCTAACAGATAAAAAAACTAAGGAGTTTGAATATAAGAATAGAAATAAGAAAATTGATTTAAATTTAAATGATCTTGAAAATGGAATGGAAGAAATTTTGAAGAATCATATCATAAAAGGCAAAGTAGGAATATTCAGTGAATATAACGACCACCAATACAATAAATTTCAAAACAAAATCATCCAAATCTTCGAAGGCAATAAAAATGTTAAATTTGTAAAATGCTCATTTCATGCAGAAGACATTGAAAACGAAGAAGATGTGTATAAAGAAATTAAACGATTCCATAAATATTACACTGGTCATTCAGGTATAAATGAAAATTACCAAAGTTTAAAGAAGATTATTTACTTTCCAAAACTTCAACATTACATCCAAAAGTATATCAACAATTGTGAAATTTGTAATCGGTGTAAATATGATAGAAACCCGGTAAAAGAAAAATTTAAATATACGGAAACACCAACTGATATAAGAAAAATTGTTCATATGGACATCTACACAAATTCAAAATGTAATTTCCTAACTTTTATTGACCGATTTTCAAAATTTGCTACTGCCTTCTACCTTGAGGATCGCAATAATCAAACTATAATCGAAAAATGCGCTTGTACAAATCCCAAAGAGGAAGCTTTGAAAAGTTAATAACTGATAATGAATTTAATAGTGTAAATATAAAAGAATATTTAAGAAATGAGAATATAGAAGTTCATTTTGTAAAACCGAACAGCCACACTGGCAATGCAGACGTCGAAAGATTCCATAACACTCTAACAGAAAAAATAAGAATTATATACCTTGAAAACAAAGATCTATCAATCAAAGATAAAGTTAGTAAAGCTATAGAATATTATAATAACAGCTATCACTCAACAATACAAGATACGCCAATGAATATTGAACATGGAAATTGTGACAAAAAAATTATACATAATAACATTATAAATTATAAGAAACATTACATTACATCCTTAAATCAAACAAGAGAAAATTTTGAAGAAACTAGAAACGAAGGATATATAAAAAACTATAAGTCTCTAAGACACAAAAATGAACCGAAATATAGAAAATTTAATTTAAGTAATGTCCATAGTTCTAACATAAAAAGAAAGAAGAAATATCAGACTTCAAATGTAACATAATCTACCATAATTGTATTCCTAACCCTTACATATATATAAATGAATTGTAAAACTCAGGAGAGTTTTAATTTAAGCGATGGGGAAGTTATGTAGTCTAAGTGCTGCTTCCCAGTCTCTGCCTACTTTAACATTGAGAGAGAAAAAGCTCGATCTGTATGTTAACTACTCAAAAGCTCTCTCCAGCAGTAGAAAGCTCTCCGAGCTCACTTTTGAGGTGCATGTCGAGAAGAAAAGAACATGAAGTGAAATAAATACTTTTATTTAAATTAAAAACACAAAGAACATTATTAATAAATAATTAAATGTTAACATAACTGTGTTAACAAAACTCGCACGCCCGGTTAAACAGCGTTTCTATCCAGTTAGCCCGGCAGTGGAAACTCTTCTGTACGCTGAAATTGACAGAATGTTAAAGCTCGATGTGATAGAACCATCGATCAGCGCTTGGAGTTCTCCTATGCGTCTTGTCGTGAAACCGAACAAAATTCGTCTTTGTCTAGATGCTCGTAAATTAAACGAAGCAACTAAAAAGGATGCTTACCCTTTGCCAGGTATTGAAAGAGGCAAGGCCATTAACCGCTTTTACTATTCCAGGTCGACCCCTTTATCAATTTAAAGTTATGCCATTCGGCTTATGCAATGCTCCGGCCACGATGTGTCGTCTTATGGACGAAATAATACCCCCCGATTTACGCTATTGCGTATTTGGTTATTTAGATGATGTATGCGTAGTTTCTGAGAGTTTCTCAGCCCACTTGGCAGTGTTAGTGCGCCTCGCCGAGCAATTCCGCAAAGCCAATTTAACGCTGAATATTGGAAAAAGTCATTTCTGTGTAAAAAGCGTTAATTATTTGGGACATATCATAGGTAGTGGTGGTATCTGTACAGATCCCACTAAAATTGATTGCATTAGAAATTGGCCACCACCAAAGAATCTGAAACAGGTTCGTGGATTTTTAGGCGTATGTGGTTGGTATAGAAGGTTTATTAAAAACTATGCCGATCTCACGTGCCCTATAACCGATGCCTTAACCAAGAAAAAGAAGTTTGCTTGGTCTGAAGAGGCACAGGAAGCAATGAACAAGCTGAAAACAATTCTTACTTCCGCTCCGGTGTTACAGAACCCGGATTTTGAGAAAAAATTTTACTTGCACTGCGATGCCAGCGACTATGGTATAGGAGCTGTATTAGTGCAGTTATCATCAGAAAATGATGAAATGCCGATTGCTTTTATGTCCAAAAAGTTGAGTCGTGCGCAGCGAAATTACAGCGTAACTGAACGAGAATGTTTAGCTGTCGTTTTGGCTATAGAAAAATTTCGATGTTATTTGGAATTGCAGCCATTTGAAGTTGTGACTGACCATTCAAGCCTTCTATGGCTTATGCGTCAGCAAAACGCTTCTGGTAGACTGGCTCGGTGGATTTTCCGCTTGCAGCCATACAAGTTCACAATTTCACACCGGAAAGGAAAAGATCACATAGTTCCAGATGCTCTGTCACGAATTTGTGAAGAGGAAGTTGCAGCGCTTGATATTGGTCCAATCGTAGATTTGGACTCGAATGCTTTCTTTGACCCTGAGTATCAGGAGCTTAAGAATAAGTTTACTCTGCAACAGTCCAAATTTCCAGACATTAAGCTCTGTGATCAGTATATTTATATCCGAACTGAACACTCTAAAGGTAGAGAAGACCCTGATAGGAGTATGTGGAAGTTATGGGTTCCCAAACGACTTAGATCGGATGTACTTAGGCAGGCACATGACAGTGTAGTGTCGTCCCACTGTGGTATGCAGAAAACTATAGAAAAACTTCGGAGGAATTTGTTTTGGCCTGGTTTAGCTAGCGATGTACGAACTTACATTCGCGACTGTGACACTTGCAAGGAAACAAAAGCACCTAATTATACCCTTAGACCACCAATGGGGTTACAGTCACCCACATGTAGACCATTTGAAAGGCTGTATGTCGATATTTTAGGACCGTACCCGAGAACTAAAGGTGGTAATATAGGCTTGCTTATAGTCTTAGACCATTTTAGTAAATATCATTGGCTTTGTCCTCTGAAGAAATTTACTTCGGCTTCAATTCAGGAATTCTTGCTTAAAAATATCTTCCACTGTTTTGGAGTTCCTGAAGTTCTAGTGAGTGATAACGGCGCTCAGTTTCGTGCAAATGAATTTAATGCCTTCCTAACTGAATTGGGCGTCAGACACACATATACTGCTTTGTATTCTCCCCAGAGTAATGCGGCAGAACGAGTTAATAGGTCAATCTTAGCTGCAATTCGAGCGTATCTTAAGGAAGATCAGACAGAATGGGATATAAATTTAACAGCCATTTCATGTGCGCTAAGATCTGCATCCCATCAGTCTTTAGGTTGTTCGCCTTACAAAGCTCTCTTTGGGTTAGAAATGATAACTCATGGGGCCGATTATCGTCTCTTAAAGGCCGTTTCTTTGTTGGAAGAGCCACAGTTGGCAATTGAAAGAACAGATAAACTCGCTTTGTTGCGAAAGGACTTGCAAAAGAATATTCGCGCCGCATATGAGCGCAATGCAGCGCAGTATAATTTGAGATCCAAGCCAGTGTCCTTTAAGGAAGGTCAAGAGGTTTTTAGAA
The DNA here is from genome assembly GCA_035047545.1 of Drosophila paranaensis. Classification (NCBI taxonomy): domain Eukaryota; kingdom Metazoa; phylum Arthropoda; class Insecta; order Diptera; family Drosophilidae; genus Drosophila; species Drosophila paranaensis. The sequence goes on along the minus strand of JAWNPL010000244.1, from coordinate 5,696 downwards.
GAAACTTCAGTCTGAGTAAATTCTCTCAGAATTTCAATGCTAAATTGGCACCACAATTTTTAAAATGCCGCATTAAAAAGAAGCTTGGCAATAGCTTTGTAGTGGTCGCAGCCCGACCATTCAAATAGTAATTCGTTATCTTTAAGTTGCGCGCGCACAGCAACAGCTGTGAAAGCTTTTTAATGGGCTTAAGCGAGGCTTGCGTCGCCAGCTGATCCCTTAAAGCTTTCGTCGCTAGCTGTGCCCTTGAAGCTTTCGTCGCCAGCTGTGCCCTTGAAGCTTTCGTCGCCAGCTGTGCCCTTGTAGGTTAACCGCGTGCGCAAGCGCGGCCAACATGAAGAGGTTCCGAGCTTTTTAAGAATAGAGGGAGTATAAAAGAAGCGGGAGAGCGAAATTGGGGTTTTGCTTCTCTTCTTTTGCTCATTGTTGTGGCTGATATAAGAAAAAGTTTCTGTGGTTCGGCCCAAGAAAAATAAAGGGCTCTAAAAAAAGTTAATAAATAAAAATTGAATATTTGAATCAACTATTGTTGGCCACTTTGCCGATTTGCTCCGAGGGATGCTGCGGATTGCGATGTCGGCCTCAAAAGTACCATCATTTCGGCGAAAACACCACAACACCGATCTCATCGTGGGAGAGCCAGCAGCGGCGTGCAGTGATATTTAATGAACAGTAAAAGTGAAAAAAAAAACAACAAGAACAGAAAAAAAGAAAAAAAAATCACAACACTTCCCAAAAAAAAATGTGATTTTTCCAGTGAAAAGATAACTTGTTGAACCACCGTGTCTTTCAAGACCCTATTTTTTTTAAAGACAAAATTTTAATAAATACAATGTATTAATACCTACAACATGTTAGTAAAAACAAAAAAAAGAAAAGAGAAGTGAACATTTCGATGTATGAAATAATGGAATAATAAAATAATATAAAAATACATAATATAACAGAAAAAAAAATATATATATATATATCTATATATATAAATAAATAAATAAATTTAAAAAAAAAAAAAAAAAAAAAGAGAAAGAGAAGAAAAAAATATTTTTTTTGGTAACCAAATTTTTTATTTTTAATTAAATTAAATTCAAATTAAATTTCATATACATATGTAGAAAAATAATTAGATAACTAAATTTGAAAAGCACGCAAGCAAATTACTGCTTTTATTCCTTTCATTCTTATTGTTGGAATGAAGAAATTTTTTGAATGTACCTTAGATAAGATTTAATTTAAGCTGCACATACAATTTGTCTGTATTATGAAATTTTATTCATAATTTATAACGTGCAAAGATGAACTTTATAAATACCCTTAGTTTTTTTGAAATATGTGAATAAACAAAATGTTATATTAATATAATTTTTTAAATCTGGCAATGTAGGAGAGGGTCGGGAAATTTTTTCGGGGATCATCCACCAAATTTTACTAGGATGATCATGGTTGGGTAAGGGTATAGACAGCGCGAGGCCCTTAACACCTTTCGCCTCCGCGTTTAGATAGCTGTTCGTGTTTTCGTTAATTTTTTTTTTGTTACCTTTATTTCCTTTCTGTAATCTGTCTGTATTCTGTCCGTCTCGTTTAGTGTCAGGGATCCTAAAAAATTTAATTTTATGTAAGTTGGAAGTAGTATGGCAAGCCCACCCCACCGCCGAAGAGCTAGAGGCCCCAGAGGATTCCGTCCGCCATGCGATATCCAACGAGGAGAGTTGATCGCCACCCGATTTTTTTTGGCGCCCTCCAAAATGCACACCAAGCATGAAAACATTACACATACTTATTTAAAACTTGTGACAAGCAAAGACTGATTCATTATACGCTCTACAGTAATAGTAAAAAAGCAGGCAGAGCCACTCCAATTTTCAACCAGAACACTCTTAGCGGAATACATGCCATTAATTCGAAAAATTAAAAGTTAATTATTTTGTACTGTTATTACTCTACTACTATAACTTCCGAACTCTCGCTCACAAGTTATAACTTTAAACTGTCTTACATTCCATAAGTTAATATTTGTATTTTTATTACAAAAACATTTTTACTAAATTTTGTAAGACTAAAAATAAAATATTACACTTTATATAAAATGTTAATGTATGTTACATTAAAAGCTGTGCAAAGTCTCAAAGTTAAACCTACACTCTTAATTACATAAAGTAACATACACAAATGTATAAGATAACTTAATAGTTGTTTAAAGTGTCACTTGACTCTGGCAAAACTATATTTACCTATGCTATGTATTTAACACAAATACAAACAACGCTTGACATTTTGTTAATTCACTTTTAGCTCTTTATTTGTCGTAAAATAAAGATACAATCTTGTAAAGCTTTTTAATTATGTATGTTTTTGTTTGTTGTTCAATTGATTCTCTACTCTTTCTTATATTAAATATCTATAATCATATAGAAATTTTACTATATGTGGCATGTCTACTTACCGATAGTATTCTGTATGGTAAGCTACAAAAATAAATAATTCTGATAGCTTATGTCTAGTTAAATGCTGTAGAAATATTTAAAAGTCGCTAATTGAAAATATTTAATTTAATTTCGGCGAGGAAAACGTTTGGAAGTTATGTGAACAGGTGCAACGCACGCGCCCTGAGGAGTTGAGCAAGTGCTATGCGGCTTTTGTCTCAAATGAGGGCCGAACTGTACCACTATGGCGCCAAAAAGCTGGACGTGGCGATGATCAAGTTGTGATATGGGTAAACAAACCGCAAACTATTGACATAATGCTCGAACAATCGAAAATTGTTTCTTTTTCGAACAGGACTATCATGTATTCTTTATGCACAATCCCTTGCCAAATCGGTGTTTAGTGTTCGACTTGGATACAACACTTCCGTTCCCAACATATTTTCATAAGTACGTTACTGAAACTTTTCGATCCGATCTTGCACTACGACCTGAGCATCACAGGTAGGCCATCCATAATACAAAAGCCTGATCAAATTCCAAGTTTTTTTCGATTTGCAGATTTTTTAGAGTTATTCCTGCTGATACATATCTAATTGAGTTCTCATCGGATCGCCGGCACATGCGTCGACCAGATGGTAGCTGGATTAAGCCCCCACCATCATATCCACCCATTCTATCGAACAGTAAAAGATTAATACTGCAATCAGCTACAAACTAGAGCTAATTTTATTATATTATGTTTTTCAGCTAACATTGTTTGGGTGATTTTATTTGCATGAGCGCTGGTAAAGGGCCAGGCGCCGTCTACAGCCTCTCCGAGTTCGTGCAATACTTTTATAAGTCGCCGCACGTTGTGGCACAACACAACAAATAAATTAATTAATAATTAAGATATAAATCAATTTACGGATATCAGCTTAAACCAAAATCGAACCTAATTTCAAAAGTTTGTGCTCTTGCAAAACTTGACAACACAAAAGATTTGCATTATACTAAAAGACAATTAAATAACAATCGCATACATATTATAAATACTTATATATATATATATATATATATATATATATATATATATATATATATATATATATATATATATATATATAATATATAATGTATTTTTATATTCAGGCTAATATTAAATAAGAACAAAATCTGTAAGTAATAACTTATGCATCTTCCGACTCCTTGAACTAAAAAATTACAAATGTTGTATTTATGCATTCAAAAATCTAATATTATTTTGTAACGTTTGACCAACAAAATAAAAATATATTTTGAAAAATGCCCCTAATTACGAATATATAGTCAATATTATAAATATTATATTATATATTTCTTGTGTAAAAACACATGATAACTGTTTGCATCTCACGGTTTTAGCATATGTAAATTAATTCAGATTAGCCTAAACAAAAATTAGAGACTCTTCTGTTTGATTCGATGAAGTTTAAACTTGTTTTAAGTTCATTTTTAACTTACGCAAATAAAACCCATCTTGGCCAATATTGTATTTTACCTACGCTATCGACTACGACAGCTAAATAATCCTTCTACGATACCTTAGTATATGATTTTTATGTCGTCTTTTATACTCTATTGTAATTACGTATTGCATACTTATTTAAAACTTGTGACAAGCAAAGACTGATTCATTATACGCTCTACAGTAATAGTAAAAAAGCAGGCAGAGCCACTCCAATTTTCAACCAGAACACTCTTAGCGGAATACATGCCATTAATTCGAAAAATTAAAAGTTAATTATTTTGTACTGTTATTACTCTACTACTATAACTTCCGAACTCTCGCTCACAAGTTATAACTTTAAACTGTCTTACATTCCATAAGTTAATATTTGTATTTTTGATATATTAAAGAGTATAGATAAAATTGGTGCCAGCAATCGCGATTATACCAATTATGCAAATAAATTTTTGTAGTAAAAGTTGTAATGTTTTCATGCTTGGTGTGCATTTTGGAGGGCGCCAAAAAAATCGGGTGGCGATCATCTCTCCTCGTTGGATATCGCATGGCGGACGGAATCCTCTGGGGCCTCTAGCTCTTCGGCGGTGGGGTGGGCTACTACTTCCAACTTACATAAAATTAAATTTTTTAGGATCCCTGACCCTAAACGAGACGGACAGAATACAGACAGATTACAGAAAGGAAATAAAGGTAACAAAAAAAAATTAACGAAAACACGAACAGCTATCTAAACGCGGAGGCGAAAGGTGTTAAGGGCCTCGCGCTGTCTATACCCTTACCCAACCATGATCATCCTAGTAAAATTTGGTGGATGATCCCCGAAACAAAATTTCCCGACCCTCTCCTACATTGTCAGATTTAAACAAGTAAGAAAACTCTAGTCGAGACCGCTCGACAAGGGTGAACCCTAAACCCTATGAAGAACCGTTATGCCAAGCATTCTTTGTTTCTTTCATATACACATGCATATGTACGTTCATTACAAGCCAAACTTAAACACACACGCACAGGCGCACACACACACAAACGCCAGTCGGAGCGTCAGCTGTTCTTTGGCTGCTTTGCATGGCAATGCTATGGAAAATTAAATGTTTAATAACTTTTTTCTAGAGTAACGATTTTGATCAAACTTGTTGGGCGTGATCATGTCATCCATATGTATATATGTGCCAAAGCACAAGTCTGTAGTATTTGAAATACGGGACTTACAAATTTGAGGCGAAGGGGGCGTGGCATCCAAAATTTAACAAAAATCGAAATTGTATAAGGCTCACATAACACTAAATGCAAAATTTGAAGACTCTAGCTATAAAGATGAATTATATATAATTATATAACAGAGCATCGATTTCGTTTTTAATCGATAACATTAAAATTATGACAGTTATCGATTTTTTTTAACAAACTCGATCTTTTCGTGCTATACAGGAACCTACATAAAAAATTTCAAGTCTCTAGCTCTAATAGGTTCTGAAAACGACGCGTTCATACATACGGACAGACGCACGGACGGACGGACGGACGGACGGACGGACGCACGGACGGACAGACGGACAGGGCTTAATCGACTCGGCTTGTCTCCCTGATCAAGAATATATATACTTTATGGGGTCTGCCACGCCTCCTTCTCCCTGTTACATACATTTCAACAAAAACATTATACCCTGATTTTCCCATTTTCAATGGGTTCAGGGTATAAAAATTATATTAATACAACATTTTGTTTATTCACATATTTCTAAAAAACTAAGGGTATTTATAAAGTTCATCTTTGCACGTTATAAATT